>JASJET010000200.1:19815000-20386212 GCA_034092305.1 Diaprepes abbreviatus | reverse complement strand
GTAATATCTTTATCCTAGAGGTTATTTAAACTATGTTGTTTAGAAATATACTCCTAAGCTTTGAGTTTTCTTCAAAATTAACCTGACTAATGAAATTTTGGATGAAATTCGCTTTCGCACTTTTTTAGTTACCTAGAATAAGTTACTTAATGAAATTTTAAAAATATTTTTAAAATATTTCTGTTTCTTTTAGAATCCCTATTTCCCAAAATGATGTTTCTTCTGAATCTTTATAAATACAAAACAGCTGTACGTGTTGCATGTAGCGTTATGGTTTTATGGTTAATTTCAATAATTGTACAGATTTATTATTTCTTTACAGCTTTTACATTCAATTATTTTCTTCAATATAGACCACTATCAATTTTTTCTTGTTTTGTAAGTATAAAAAAACATGACATTAAGCATTATATAGAGGATGTTCAATTTTCGACCCTATTACAGGATCTCTTTATTAATATTAATGATAGAAACTTGCGACTTTCTCGAAATTATGCTAATTTTTCTTCACCAAAAGATGCAATGAACAAAATTCTCTTAGCGTAGTCTGTTTTAAAATACCAAGTGAAATTGAAAAATTTTTCCCTCATATGTTAGTTAATATATAAGTTAATGAAAAAGTAAAAAAGAGTTACTGTAGGGTTATTAACGTAAAATTCCCTGACAGACTTAGTTTTTTTTTTCTAAAAGCAGATTTTGAGTTATAGGTCATACTTCTCCTTTTTTATATAGAACACCCTGTATATTATTGAGCAACTCAATTTGAATTATTTCAAGCTTCTCAGAAATGTGTAAAAGTTGGTATTTCTTATAAATCTAAAATTTTGATTATTTTGAAAATCCAGACTTAAATTCGGAGTGGGCTGTAAATATTGAATACATATCTTATTAATAATAATACCTCGGGTATAAAGTCTTAAATATTATTTATAGGCTATTGACTATACTAGAAAAGAAATAATCCAAGACGTCAGTGTGCTTAATAAGTTTTCAGTAGGTAATGACCGTCGAGCTGTGAGAGGAAAAGTGGAAATAAATATTAAGAGGGAAACAGCCAAACTAGTAACAGGAAAAGAAATTCATAAACTCCGCGATGCAGCAGGTACAATTACAACAGATAGAGAAAAAATACTCCAAATAGTGGAAGATTTCTACAGCGCGTTATATAAAAAGTACACCATTGACAATGATCTAACAAACAGTCCAAATGTCTGCAATCAAGGCTCAGAAGATATACCAGAAATTTCATCATCAGAAATTGAAGTGGCCTTGCAAGAAATGAAAAAGAACAGAGCTCCAGGAGAAGATGGCATTGTTATTGAAAGTATTAAAGCAGGAGGGGAAAAATTAATAAATGCTCTCAAAGTCCTATTTAATAGATGTTTAGAGACCGGACAAATCCCAACTACATGGAACAATGCCATAATGATAATCATGCATAAGAGAGGCGATCCCACAGACCTAAAAAACTACCGTCTAATCAGTCTCCTCTCCCACATGTACAAACTATTTATCAAAATAATAACAAGACGATTGACTCTCAAATTAGATTTCTACCAACCTAGAGAACGAGCAGGTTTCAGATCCGGTTATGGTACAAACGACCACTTGCTAGTTATGAAAACGCTCATAGAAAAAACAGTGGAGTACAACAAACCACTGGTCTTAATATTTGTGGACTACGAGAAAGCATTCGATTCAGCGGAAAAAAAATATTTGCTGCACTAGCTGATTGTAGAGTCGACCACAGATATGCAGCTTTAATTAAGAACATATATAATAGCGCAACAGCAAGTGTGAAAGTCCATTCCAAAATAACATCTCCATTTAGAATGAAACGTGGCGTACGACAATGCTGCTAGAATACATGTTTAAAAAAATAGGTTGGGGGAACATGGGAGTCAATATAGATCGTGAACGATTAAACCACCTACGCTTTGCTGACGAAATCGTGTTAATTTCTGACAACCTTGAAGAAGCCCAAGAGTTACTAAGGACACTAAGTGCAGTGTCAGATGTGGTAGGTCTAAAAATTAACCGTACAAAAACTCAAAGTATGACAAACTTAGTTCCAAGTACCAACATATCCCTAAACGAATCTGAAATCGAGTATGTAACATCTTATAAATATTTAGGCCAAGAACTGAGAATAAACCGAGATAACCAGACCTGCGACATTCAAAGACGCATAACACTAGCATGGGCGGCGTTCGGCAAGCTGAGAAAGGACGTATTTAAAAACAATATACCGATTTGCTTGAAAAGATAGGTTTATGAACAGTGTGTGCTCCCTGTGCTCACGTACGGTGCAGAAACTTTAACACTCACTAAGAAAAGTTTAAAAAAAATTAAAGTGACTCAGCGAGCCATGGAGAGGTCGATGTTGGGAATAACACTGAGAGATAAAGTTCCAAATGTAATTATTAGAACTAGAACAGGGATCAAGGATGCTATAGAAAGTATAACACATATGAAATGGAACCCCCGCTAACTTCCGTGCGACACGAAGACGAGCAGTACCGTGAAACGAATGAGAGGGTGTATTTACTTTTCGTCTAAACTTATAACGTAATCGACAGAACTTGGAATATTTAATGACTATTTGGTACATTGATTGTTTTAAATACATCAAATAGTCGAAACACAAAAAAATTATTTTTTAATGGCCGTTGAGCGGAAAGAAAATTAATATTTCTGTTACAAAATAAACATTTATTCTAATAAAACAAAATAAACATTTATTCTAATAAAAATACTAATGAAACGTAACGGTAATTTCTAAGTAAATAAGCTAATAGACCACTGTAAAATTAAAAATCAATTCTCAAAAAATAAACTTTTATTCTGGTAAAAAATAAAAGTAACACGTTAAGTAATTGTAAATAAATAAACAGATAATTAAATTCAATTTAAATCAATAAAAACACCTAAAAGTCTACAAGAGGTGTTCGAACAGGCCTCCACTTTGAGCGAAATAATAACCCAGTCTACTGTAAAATACGGTTCGCGTATTTGCCAAAACTTCAGGGGTTATATCCCTATTAGCCCTTTCTATTATGTCCTCACAAAACACCATACGTGTTTCCTGGTCTTTCGAAAATATTTCTTGAGATATTCGCAATTTGTAACAGCGATATTTGTTCCGATTTAAAATATTTCGAACTCTTCGAGCGTTTATTTCAAGTTCTTCGGCAACGATGGTACTATTGCAAGGAAAATTAATTTCTGCTAAACTACAAACGTCAGTCTCCCGATTTGCTCGTTCTTCAGTAATTTGAGGAACCGGTTGCTCCTCATTATTATCAGTGCATTTTTTACAAATTTTTAGACAACCGGTTGTCTCAAATTTTTTATAATTTTCGAAATTCTAAATTTTTAAGGAACAGGATGATTTTCGCACGTAAATGCAAATCTGCCGATTATTTACCACAATAGTACCACTTAATAATCTGCTCTTTTTGTTCCGTGGAATAAACTACCCTTTCAAATACAAAAAAATTTGGCGCAAAACACGGAAATATCAATACTCGGTACTTACGTTTCGACGGCCTGAATGAAAGCAAATAACTTGGAATCCTCTTGATGTGCTGCCCGCTCTCACCGCCCCAGCATTGTATTACTCCTTACCCTAGGGCCAAACTGGTAATTTATTAAATTTAAGCACGTATGTCGAGGTTCACGACTGTCATTTTGATTTGATGAATAATATAGTATTTTCTTTATCTTACTTAAGAAACGTCCAGGTTCCGGTTTATATATATATATATATATATATATATATATATATATATATATATATATATATATATATATGCAGAGAAGGAGAGAGAGAGAGAGAGGCAGTTCATTTCAATACATATACATACACATTGCTAAACCTATTTAATAACCGATTTTTTTAGGTGTTGATATCACTGGTATTTTCGGGGCCCGTTTATCAACTATGGTGGCCCATAATAGAACTTTTTAGAAATGATTTACCATGGAACTCAAATGTAATAACCCCAAAAATAAGAAGAACAATTCTTTTAGAAACGAGGAAAATGGTAAAATTTTTTTTGTTTGATTTATTCCTACATGTGGGAGCTGTTACATCAATCCTGGTTGTTGTTCTTAGAGCTCCAACAAGCGTCTCAATTATAAGCCTGATTGCTGCATCGTACGTACCAGCATTAACGATTCCTATAACAAGTGTTTATTTAATTATTTGTATTATTTTAACGATTGTTCTAGGTTATGTTTCATATCATGGTGTAATAATTGCTGGTGTAATGGAATGTCAGATGATTTCCATGAATAATTATGTTATAAACAATTTTAAAAATAATATGAATCTATCAGAAGAAGAAAATAACAAACACGTTAAAGAACATCTTAAGTTTCTCATCAAGTGGCATCAACAATGTATGAAGTAAGTTTTATTTAATCGGCGTAGCAAAATGTACATTCATCCAATTTCATAATAACCAAAGGGTTCATTAGTAGAAAAATAAATTTTGTAAAACATATTAATGTGATTGAATAAATACCTAGATTTTCACTAATCCAGCTTCAGCAGAAGAGGTTGATTTTTCTCTGATTTCTGGGTGCAACTTTATCTGGCAATAGCAGCATTTTAGATCTAATAATGTGAACCATTTGAAGAGTAACAGTTTGTGGAGAGTGTCATCTATTGGAGAATATAATAAACGGGCTTCCATTGTAGAATTATTTGAGTTCAAACACACTATCAAGCCGTTTTCGCTTCGATCTCAATCTACTACTACTACAGTAAAATATTTTTAAGTGAATATTTCATCGAGAGTGGCATTATAATGTAGTTTTTAAAAAATAATCAAACCTCCTTAGCTAACACTGGTAAAATTAAACATGATATTGGCAAAAATTTTGACACTCTATTATCTTTTAAGTCAACGAAATTCTGATTGGATTTGCATCATCTATATTTTTTAAATACCGAACTACACTGATTCTTAATGAAAATATTCAGGAAGTCCATTTAGTACTCCGGTATTCAATTACAGATATATCATTAAATCGATGAATTTTTTCAAATTATTTCAAGCCAAACGGCTTCGTACTCCCTCCAGGGAATATTGACTCATACCAGGTATACAAAAATACCAAAAGTATGAAGCTCTGTGGGAACCCTTTCCATGTCATTGGGTCCTCGGTGGCGTGGTCTGCTGTATTTCCTATGAACTTTCGGACGGTTCGCGCGGTTGCCAAGCAGAATCGGCTTATACAGATACTCACTAAGGTCCAATCTCTTAATGTTCTGCAGGAGGTTCTTTGGTATCACTTCAGTTGCTGATAAAATTATGAGAATCGTTTGGACGCTGTTCGTTGCCCATTATCTTCAGATTTGCACCTCCAGATCTCTGTATTTGGCGATCTCCTCGTTGTATTTTGGACTTAGCTTGTTGTTGTTAGGTACAACAATGTCGATTAGTGTAGTTCGCCTAGAAATTTTATCTGTTAGTATAATGTCTGGTCTGTTATGAGCAATTGTCTGATCCGTCAGAACCATTCGGTCCCAATATAACTTGAACTGGTTGATCTCAAGAATAGACGCCAAATTGTATTTGCAATAAGGCACTTTTCCTACCTGCAATAGGTTTAACTTATCTGCTAACTTTTGGTGGAGTATCTTAGTGGCAGTGTCGTGTCTTTCCTTATACTCAGTTGCGGCAAAGGTTTGACATCCTACAGTTATGTGCTGGATTGTCTCTCATGTTCAACAGCCATATCTACATTGGTCATTTTCTATTGAGGAATCTCTGATGATGAACTTACGATAGTTTTTCGTCGAAATAACCTGGTCTTGGATAGCTAACAAGAAGCCCTTCGTTTTCGGAAACATCTGTCCTGAAATCAACCAGTAGTTCGACGCTGAGTTGTCGATATTGTTCTGATTGACCTCAATTGTGTTAGTTTCGATGGTGTCGCTTGAAGGTACTTACAATTGGATTCTAAGTAGACATGATGCATTCTAAAATAGAAACAAAATGATTATTGACCCTATACATTCTCAATATAATTGTGAGCCACTCATATGGCATTGAGTCCAAGGCCTTCTTATAATCCACGTAGGCAGCAAAGAGATTTCTTCGGTTGATACAGGCTTGGTTACATATGACAGTCAACAATCAATTGTTCCTTGCATCCCATTGCTCCCCTCGTGCATCCTTTCTGTTGAGTTGCAGTGATATTATTTTGGTCACAATGTACATAGATGCGTTGAGTCAAGCAGGAGGTGATCACCTTACACAATGTGGGGAGCCAGGTGATTGGCCTATACTTAGCTGGGTCATGTGTGTTGTGTTGATCCTTTGGCAAGAAATACTTTAGATTTTCAATTTTCTTGTTTAGATTTCTTTCCCAGGATGGTATGTTGGGTTCTGTTCTTGCTAATCGGCGCTCTGTTGTTACTTTAATTTTTAAAGCTCTAGCTATTGTAGTTGCGGCACATTAAATGGTTATGCGGACTTCAGAGTGTAGGCATCTGAAACGTAAGCTGGTAAAATCCGATTGTTCATGATGTCTAACATGAGACCCAGTTTTTTGGATGTATTAATTTTTAGCAGTGCCAGTCTGCTTAACGGATTACTTCCATCATACTCCAATATCGCAGCACTCATTTCTGTTGACAATTTCTGATAAAAGAGTTCAGTGTTATCCTGTTGGGTATCGGCATGCAGCTGTTCCTGTTTCATAATAATATCATATCATTTTTCAAAATTGTTATTTAAATATTAATATTCTCAAGTCCGCTTTAAAACATTTCCTAATAGAATACCCTGTATGTATGAAATCATTATTAAACGTCAAAACTGACATACCTAACTTAACACCTAATCAAAAGATATTTTTTTAATTTTAAGTAAAGTAAATTCTAATAATGCTTTTATTCTTTTAAATATTATATTGTAATTTTAAACAAACAACTCTGGCACTCCCTCCAGGGGAACATTCACTCATCCCAGATACACTCGGATATCATAAAGATGGAACTCTGTAGAGGCCCTTTCCATGTCGTCGAACCCTAGGTCCTTACATTTTCCATAAACTTCAGGACCGTAGAGCGGTCCCAGCAGAAAACTCTTCAGTACTGCGTCCCTTGTTAATAGAATTATGGAAATTGTTCGGTCGCTATTCATTTCCCACTCTGTACATTTTTGTATCTGCAGGTTTCTATATTTGGCGATCCATTACGCTTGTTCCTTGGATTTTTGTTGTTAATGATGGCGACTTTTATTAGCTTTCTCGCTTGAATGTATTATTTACTAAAATAAGGTCAGGCCTGTTTAATCTGCAGACACAATTGGATCCCGATATAACTTAAACTTACTGTTTTCCAGTATGGGTTCCAGGCTGTACTCTCTGCCAACTCTTGATGGATGATCCTAGCGGTTGAATCGTGTATTTTCTTGTACTGTGATGCAGCAAAATCTTGGCATCCTCCTGTTACGTGCCGAATTGTCTCTGATGTTGGACATCCATAAAAACATAGATGGTTCTGAGGAGTCTCTGATTATAAATTTCAGATGGTTGATCTCATTTAGGTGACGTTTATAAATGGGCTTCTGTAGTCACACTTGAAGCTTGTCCTGGTCTGGTCGATGATGAGAAGTTAGTTCATTGTCTCTCAACCGTATCGGCGTTGAGTCATCTTCCTCGCATATTGTCCCATGTAGCACCGAAAATTCTGCTAGCCTGTGAAAATATGAACATAAATTTATAAGTTCTTGATCCAATTACATAACAATATCTAATACCACTATCCATTTAGTAGCACTTCGAAGATCATATTTGTGTGCCTTAGTCAGGAGTGTTCTGACTTACCTCTGCAGTCTTTCTAGGTCCGTCATGCTTCATTTCACAATTCGTTGTGATTGTTTATATCCAGATTGATTAGTTCAATCTTCATAGTATGTTGGTTAATTCGTTGTGCTTATTTATATCCAAATATTAATAAGTATGTTTTGCCTCCATTGCCGATGACTTTACTGTTCTGCATCTTAAATGCTCTAGGTCGTATCTTTCCTGAGCTATAGTGGCAGATATCAATTTAAGATCATTTGTATACTTAAGATGATTTAGTTTTACCATCTCTTAACGATTATTAATACTAAAGTCGCATCTATATATACAGAACCATAGTGGGATCAATGAATCTTCCTGAAATATTCCCCTTCGTATTGCGATTGTGTCTTTCTCGATATTATTGCTAGAAAATATTTGCATTTGAATCATTGTTCTTCAAGTCAACATGAGGCATTCTAAAAAAAGACATAATATGCTGCACTGAATCGAAGGCTTTTTGGTAGTCCACATAGATGGAGAAAAAGTTCCTCCGTTTGGTGTAAGCTTGATCGCAGATGACAGAATTGCTCCATGCACATCCATTTTGCTGAATTGCTATGACCCTTTTTGAGACACCCTGTATAAGATAAATTATTTTCAAAGCATGCTTAATTTAACCCAATTAACATTCCACCTCTCACTTTTTCAATTAGTTCGACGAATAGCCTCAATCCAGTACCGGACTACTAAAAGGTCGAGTATAATCTTATAACTTACCAATCTATACCTTTTGCTTCGAAATTTTATCAAAATTCTGACTCATATTTTTTATTCTGTTTTCCTGTTTATTATTCCTATTTTTATAACTTTACTGAGTAAGTTCACATTTCATATTTTATCGGGTTACATATTGTTCTTTTTTCGTATGGTCGATATTAAGTTTTTTAAGCTTTTTGGCACCCTTTATTGTCAAAATAATTTGTATCAATCATTCAGATTAACTCAAAACTTTTACAAAATCCGACAACGAAAGATTTAAAGGCATAATATGACAGGATTATAAGAATTTGTTTAAATTATAAAAATCACGAAACAGCTAAACATCATACTTCCAAGCTATATTTTAAAGTTGGAAAAAGAAAAGTATTTAAGTCTCCTGGACAGTCCATCTCCAGATGTATAAGTATCTCCATTAAATTCTCTTATGTCATGTAAAAAATATCACGCAAGTAATATTCTATTTAATTTTTAATTTTTACTAAACTTCATACTTGACTACGCCATTGTTTTACGAATATGTATATTCCTTAACTATTTAGGCCACATTTCTCGCTTGACACCTGACATTTATCACTACAAAATGGTGAAATACTCGAGTAAGATCTTTGGTCTTTAAAATTTAAACAAATTCTTATAATCATATCGTATTATGGCTTTAAATATAATTAAAAAGTGATAGTGGTGGGTTTTTTCCCCTGTTTTTCACACATTTACTTATTTCAAATTCAAATCACATTGGTGAGTTACTTAATAACTATAGGTTAGGTTAATACTCTAACTGTTTAATTAATATTGTCCTGAAGAAGAAAAAAATAAATTCTCGAAAGCTGGACAGATTCAAAAAAGGGTTTTTTCCTTACCAAGGCCTACAAATTTAAATAGTTTGCATCCCCAAACCGTAGTTCAGAATATTGTCTCTTAACTAGTCAATTGCGACTACTCCCCCTTTTATTGATAGCTAGATAGATAGATAATTTTAAAATAACCATTCATTGATAATGCACTTCTTGTTATGATATGCACCATCTGAGGTTATCACTTTTAAGAAATAAATATAAATATTGCCTGTTAGCCGATGAATATATTTTTCAGAATACATCATCATGGCAAAAATGAACTCGCATATGGTTATATCGCCCTTGGAATGGCAGTAATATGTATTATAATATTTGCCATATTTGTGGCTTTTTCCGTAAGTTATACCTATTAATATTGAACACTTTTTACTGTTTGCTGGCAACAAAATTTTATCTAAACTAAGAAATATTATAGTGAACATCTGGGATTGAGAGTAAGGCTGAAGGGGTTTACAAATATAGAGCAATAAAACTAAATTTTTTATTTATACAATCTATAATTCTTGAACAAAAGCTGTTCGCTGCACATGAATGAAATGAAGTGTAGTACCCAATATTTGACAAATTAAATTAAAATGCTAATAAAAAATAATATAATTTAAAAATAAATATTTTGCAAAAGTTTTTATAATTGGAAGAGACCATATTTAAAAAAAATAATTAAATACGAAACTTGGTTTGACTTGTTTACATCAGCTAGTCGTAACAAGTTTGAGATTTGGCCACGTTGTGTTTTTCTGTTTATCTCTAAGACAGTGTAATCATACTCTTTCGTTATAAATAAGTTAACTAAATATTAAAATATGTACTTATAATATTTGATTGTCTCATGGTAAAGATTCTGGTAAATTTATAGGTCTTAAATATTAACAAGTCAGAATATACTAAACGCAAAAAAAGAAAATTAGAAGAAAATTTCGTTCCCCAAGAAGTGTATGTTCTAGTCAATAGCCGTTAATGGTGCCAGTTCAGGTTCGGCCACTGTGGCAGTACAATAGTCCCGATTGGGGAAAATTTTCCAGATAGAAGTAAGATGAAGGGCATCTTCTCTCTTGTTCAGAATGCCGTTTTTTTTATTCCGATAAACTCGCGGATCAATCTCCCTTGTATTGTTCTGTTAGCGATTTGTTGACAGTATCCTATTTCGAGTTGAAGTTGGAAAAGAACTGATGTATTCTGTCTTTATTATGCTGAGTTTATGTTTACTGCAGGTGCCGCATGCGATCCTACATACACCTCGATTTTCCAGATCTATTTTGTCCTTTGGGTTTCTTAGAGATGAGTCTATTGTTTTGGGCGTTTTGTAAAATGTAGATATATTATGTTACCAGAGTAATCTACCGTTTGTTGTATCATTTACGCAGAATGTATGGTGATTTATTTATTATCCTTTGGTGATTTTACTTCTTCAGCGAGTTATGGTTGATGGTTGGTGGCTATTTTATTTGAGAATAAGTTATTAACAGGTTGTACACCGAAGAAATCAAGAAATAGACGGATTTTGTATTTCAGTGTATATTTTTTAAATTATTACTATCGGCCAAGCGCTTTTGGTCTAACTTAGACCATCCTCAGGGCTCAGACCCTAGAAACAAGAGAATATGGTCAGCAAATAAGCTTACTCAGTACTCACCAACCACACTCACTCGTCAAAGAGCACACCTTAACCCTGCCAGTTTGAAAACTGTCTCCAACAACGCCAGCGTGGCCTCCACACAAAACAAGTCATATACAATTAAAAAAAGTTTTTAAAAAATATGTCCCAAATTAAAATTAAAACTAAAACATTCAAAACACTGTATACATTAACATTATTAAAACAATAGACCTTTGCAATAACAACTCAAAAGAGTGAGGTTATGTTACATACAGTCATAGCATAATATAGTAATAAAAATTGTCCAAAAATTAAAAATATATTCAAGTATGTGAAAGCTTGAGTAGAGATTTTCTGTATGAGTTTTATTTTTTCTCTCCAACTAATATTAGTAAAATCTTATATCATTCGAGAGGTAATAACTCTAAAACCTTGGATTACAGAGAGGATCTTGAGATATGCAGGGAGATAAAAAGAAACTCCGACCATTGCCTCAATGTAAGAATGGACAACGTAAATGACTGCAACCCCATTTTCAAACTTTTTCCTTAAATCATTCAACAATTTAAATGTCTGGGAGCTGTGATTGCGTGGGGAGCAATCTTATAATAATTTTGGTCATCTTTTTCAGTTTCAGACACTTAATTCTACATATATCAATAATTAATATATTTCAACTACGCCTCTGTTCGTGTATTTTATTGCTTTTTTACAAAAATGGAAATTACTTCACGCCACTGAACCCAAATGTTCGAAATATATCACAGAATGACCGATAACAGTAACGTTGTAGATTAATAAACTTTTACTGCCCTTTCTTCCGGTCCTTTTTTCTCCTTTTGCTCATTGTCAATGAATTATTGATTTGAAATACAATTAACAAGAAATTAAAAAATAAAACTCATACAGAAATCTTTACTCAGACTTACATATACTTGTATATATTTTTAATTTTTGGACAATTTTTATTGCTATATTATACTATGACTGTGTGTGGCATAACTTCACTCTTTTGAGTTGTTATTGTAAAGGTCTATTGTTTTAATAATGTTAATGTATTCAATGTTTTGAATGTTTTAGTTCTAATTTTAATTTGGGACAAATTTTTAATTTTTTTTTTAAATTGTATATGACTTGTTCTGTGTGGAGGCCAACTGGCGTTGTTGGAGACTGTTCTCAAACTGGCAGGGTTAAGGTGTGCCCTTTGACGAGTGAGTGTGGTTGGTGAGTACTGAGTAAGCTTATTTGCTGACCATATTCTCTTGTTTCTAGGGTCTGAGCCCTGAGGATGGTCTAAGTTAGACCAAAATCGCTTGGCCGATAGTAATAATTTAAAAAATATACACTGAAATACAAAATGCGTCTATTTCTTGATTTTATTTGAGAGTTTTTTTTTGTGTTCTTTTTCTTTTTCTTGGTTGTTGGTTAGATGAAGGGATCTTGAGATCAGGATGTCGGTTACACCCTGTGAAGAGTGGTGGTGAGAATCAATATTAAGGTATCTGTTCTATTCATTTTTACCTCTCAATTTTGTGCTAAAGTTTTTCACAAAGTGGAACTTTTTCCATTTTATCTTGGAGAGTGTCCCAGATTTGTTGATTTCTAGATAAAAAAATGAGCCTTCTTTTTATGACTTCATCTCTCACCATTCTATGTAGTGTCTTCTTCGTCATACTTTCCACAAGTATCTGTAGAAGTGTAAGGTTTACCTCCGTGCAAGGCGTTGAGTAGGTTTTCACTGCTTCAGTTATACACGCACAGGCCAGACTGGTTCTTTTACTCCAAATCACTGCCCCATTGTTTCCTTGTTGATTACTCCTTCTTCATGCTTATTTCAGAGAAGTTTATTATCTAGAATCAGGCCCAGATATTTAGCCTATGACTTCCACTCAATAACGTTTTCATTCATTTTGATGGTTTTAAGGTTTCGATTTCTTTTCCTTGTAAAGGATCACAATCAAATTCTACATAAGAGGACCAGTTATTCCCCTCTGGGGGCATCTTATGATGGTACAAAGGGCGATACTGTCCTGTCCTATCTCTGTCTCTGCTATTTAAATGGAGAGAAGTCGCGCCATCCATTTGGACGTCATTCCGTCTACTCACCTGTCATCAAGTGCTCTTTTGACTGCTTTATTATTGGGTAGATACTAAGAAAAGCATAAAAGCAGTTGAGCTGTTGTTTACTATAGGACCATAATAAAAATATATCATCTACGTAGCGATACCAAAGCTTGAGTCTGAAGTGGAATTCTTCAAGAGCTTTGGTTTCGAAATAGATCATGAAGAGATTTGCAACAGCTAAAGATACTGATGAGCTCATGACAGTGCCATCTATCTGCCTTTATATTTGGCTGTCAAATAAGCAGTATTTATTCAGACAATATCTGGTCAAGTACATGCTGTAAATTGGAAAATCTTCTCTTTGGGCGATTTGGTCCAGTGGTTCATCTATCAGTATACTTGGATACAGAGATATCAATTCGAAGTTTGCAATGATGTCATCTTTATTAACACTTATCGAATGCAATTGTTAAGGACTTTTCAGTATTTTTTTGTGTAAGATGTGGCCTCCTCCACGCATGGTTGTATGAGGCCAGCAAGCTATTTTCTAGTATCTTTGGAAGTCCGTAAAGCTTAGGCACCTGGGACTTTTCTCGTTTCAATAATATTCAGTTCTATGGGCAAGTCCATGCTTTTGATCTTAATTGTTTTTTCAAAATTTGTGGTGAGGTCCTTTGATACGAACTTGTGAGCAGAGTCTTCTAAAATATTTTTTAATTTTATAGTATAGTCTTCGATATCCATGACGATGTGCATTATCTTTATCTGCTGCTATTATTATGATGCTGTCATTTTTGTTTAGATCTTTTAAGGCTGTAAGTTCTACTCTGCTGAGTTTCTGTTTCGGAGGATTCTGTATTCTGAAAATTCTTAACACGTAGTTGCTCAGCTTAGTGGTTGTCTTCGGACGAAAGAGTTGAATCGAGTTGCGCAATTATTTTTTCCGTAGGAGCTATTGCGTAGTTGAAATATATATGAAATAAACTCAGTTGAATTTCGGTCGAATGTTATACTTACAACATGTTCCAATATTAGAGCATAGCCCATGAAAAACATATTTTTATTTGATATATTATTATAAATAATTTCTAATAACTGACCAACTTTTTTTGTCACATTTTAGCCGTTTTATGGACCACTACAAGTAATCATGGTATTGCTAGTAACGCTTGCAAAGATATGTTATCTTTCATATATTGGACAGAATTATGAAGGCATGGTAATTGCTTTGGGGTGTTTATATTAGTTAAATGTATGCGTCGAGTTCCACCTAACCGTAGGCAAGGGAGTGGAGCGAGTAGACTTACACTCTTTGTGAAACTTGCAGTTTTCTGGTTAGGAGGGCTTGTGTGGTCGTTAAGATATCTTACTCAGCTCGCTTTTCTGCCTTATTGGTTAGCGGGACTACTTGGGTCTGTTAATATTACCCGATCATTGCCCTTATTCCAGAAAAATGATTTCCAGATCCGTCACACGCATTTTATAATAAAATTTGTCATAAACTTATGCAATGTTGGTGATGGATGTCTTGCTCACTAGAGGTGACACTGTAATCCAAGATTGATTGTTGATTCAAAATATACCTGCTATATATATATATATATATATATATATATATATATATATATATATATATATATATATATATATATATATATATATATATATATATATATATATATATATATATATGATGTATGATGTTGAACAGTAAACCTGACTAAAATTTGTTGTAATTTATTACATAGGAATTTTAAAATTTAGTTCATTTCAATGTTTCTTTAATATGTTGAAACATGATTTAACTGCGTATGAATGAGATAATTCGATCATTACGTACCAGTCGTGAGTTTAACCAAAAGAATGGTCTAGACATATCAACTACATGACCTAGAAAGTACCTGGGGCTCCTCATTTCACATCTGATGAAAATAATCATACATGGCACGGTCCATATATTCTTAGCATCTTAAAGAAAAATCATTTAATGTTTCAACCTTTATATGTATAATAAAAACACAAGTCTTAGTATATCTAATACATATTATTAATGTGCTAGTTCAGTCAGTTTAATTATGACTGTAGTGAAATAGTTTAGTGTCTTGTGATATTAGAAAACCAATCGAAACTTATAAAATTTCGTACTAAAACACATTTAACTTTTATGCAAATTAAAGACAGTATAGATATTGCTTACAGTTACTTTTACTTATCATTTGCTTTTTTGCTAAAGTTATCTAGATGGGGACGTGAATCTTTAAAAACTAATTTATCTAAATCAGGCCCAATACCCATCATAACTTTAGGTAATGTTGGTTTAATGAAAGAAGTTGTTTTGTCTGATCGACAACTCAAGACAAAATAAATAGCTGCACCAATTGGCGCCACATAAGGAAAAACTCCAAAATTTTGTTTATGATAGCATTTTAATATATTTTTGATTTTTTGAAAACTATAACTAATAAACTTTAACTTATCAACATCGAAATTTAAAACAAAAAACAATAATAGAAATTATTCTCATTTAAAAAAAAGTAGCATTGACTGCCGTCGCCCAAAGTACAGAATAATAAGAGCCAGAGTAAGAGGTCGCCCCCCTAAGAGCTTTGAGTTCAGGAAAATAGACCCGATTCTGCCTCTTGTACTATAGTTTATTCAAGAACTAGAGGGAGTAATAAATCATTTTTTACCCTTTTTTTCCTTAGCAAACTACCTGTGTTCTTTAGTCTGGTGTCTTTGGCAAAATCTGTTAAACACATATATTTTTCGTACGAATGGGTTTGAAATTTTATAATCAGAAATACCGGTCTATAATAATGGACTATTTGGGGTGGATAACAATATATATTTGGATGTGTGAAATGTCACAAAGTATTTTCATCCTTGTCATAGGCGTCGGAAGGAGGTTTATTTTATCACTAAGTATGTATGACATAGAATATTATTTCGGTAATAAACTTAAAATAAAAAGTTTTTATAATATTATTTTATTTCTTATGATTTCTTAATAATTCACATACATTAGAAAATATAGGTAATTTTGATATATTTAACACAAATTACAACTGTATTTTATTATTTTTAATTTTGGCATAGGAACCATTTTAAACTCATTCAGACTAAAACGTAGCCTTTTTCTCTAAAAAATTTTAAGTAATAATTTAAATACTTACAAAATACCCATTGTCAAAAATACAAGAAGTTAAGCATATATATAAAAAAAATAAATTCGTCCATATAATATTAAAATTTTTTTGGGGCTATCGGTCATTTTATTATTAATTAAAAACATTTTTAGGACATTTGACGTTCCAGTTTATTTATTTCTTAAACCATCTGCAGAATTACAATTAAACACTAAAAAGAGATTCAAATGTAATTAATTTTTATATGTTACAGAAAATTTAAACAATTAATTGTGTTTACACTGGTAAACATTCCGAGTCTAATTCGTAATCAAAGTCAGTGAAGCTATCTTAAATTAAATTAATTATAAGTGGTTCCTCTATCTCACCGATCATGAGATCGAGTTTCCACTTTTTGTTTTATTATTTAATTATATTGGTTTTCCCCAATTTTCTGCAGTAGCTTTATTCAAAAAAATCTTTCAAAAGTTCAGCTAAATTACTAATTTTATAAGTTGTATTATTTCCAGCAACTCTACCTTTTACTTGAGAGATATTTCCTTCTTCAACGGACATTTTCCGGACGATCTATGAGAACAGATTTCATTTCTGGTTTCTCCCAGCAAAATTAAGTTCTCTGAGCAATTTCCAGAGCTCAGCTCTTTTAATTTCAGGTAAATCCCGATATTCATTGATTTTAGTTAGAATTTTGTCGACGGTTGAGATCTGCTTGTCATAATAAAATGTATGTAAAACTCCTATTATTGCAGTTTACATTTCTTCTTCCAACGAGGTTTTTCGTCTGCCTGTAATCGAATGTGGCTTGGGAGTACTAACAATTCCAGTCGTTTTTTTCTACTTCAGTATTCGGTACATAGTAGATTTTCCAACTCCTGTCATGTTGGAATACATCTCAACAGAGTTTTTAACATTATTATCTAGATATTGATATCTTAAGGCATCATAAACATTCATCGTAATAAGTTTTTCGTTGAGTAAAAAATGCCCTAGTTTAACGATTTTGGAATAAATATAGATGTGAAAGCCATATCTTTTGGGTATTTCACTAATCTCAAATAATATATAAGAACAAGCACAAACAAGATAAATCACTAAGGACTCAGTGTAAGGTGTACTTTTCTCAATGACAGAAATTAAATTGTACTATCAGAAATTTTATTGTTGCAGTGAATTTATAGAAGCTTATAATATTTAAATATAATTAAATATAATTACGTTTACGGCACTTTTCAGTTACCTGCGGCACTGAAGCAGGTCTGTTGGAGGTTTCGGTAACAGTTTTCTTACTCTCACTAGTTCTCGAATAGAGTATATGAATGTGTATGCTTGCGATCGCCCCTTCCCTTCCCACGAGCTTTGAGTTCAGGAAAATAGAACCGATTTTGTCTTTTGTATTAGGAATGTGTAACCTGCTGGCACTCCTCCCCGTTGACAATTTATTTTTCTTGCGATAGCCCCCCCCCCTCCCAAGAGCTTGAGTTCAGGAAAATAGACCCGAATCTGTCTCTTATACTAGGAATGTGTATGCTGCTAGCATCTTCCCCCCCTATCGGCAACTTCTTTTTCTTGTGATCGCTCCCCACCTCTCCATGAGCTTCAAATTCAGAAAAATAGACCCGATTCTGCCTTTTACACTAGAAATGGGAATGTTGCTGGTGTCTCCCCCCCCCCCAGTCGACAACTTGCTTTCACTTGTCATACTGTACTTTTGTAATATCACCCCCCCTCCCCCAAAGAGAGAAGCTGAATCCGCCATTGATCTGTAGGGGCGTGTAATAAAACTATGATCCTTTATTACAATCGAGCTTTGAAAAAGAATTCAATGTAGTTGTATCACAAGGAAGAAATACTATTTTTGAGACTGCCAAACTGTCCTATAGACTAAAGAGAACGAAATACAGTTATTAACGTAGAGTATTACTGTGCTTTATTACGACAACTGCGCCAAAATATTATCGATAAACGATAAGGAAAACTCAGCTGAGGTATTCGTTTGCTCCACGATAATGCTTCAATCCACACCGCTGCGATTTCTAAAGCGACTCTTTGAGAATAAAACTTTACTGAACTCAATTATGCCCATAAAGCCCCCTCCGATTATTTTTCGTTTTCAAAATTGAAGTTGGATCTACGAGGAAAAAAATTAACTCCGATGATGAAATTCAACCAATCATTTATGGACTTTTCGACACTAAGTTTGAGCATTTTTTAAGTGGTTTAGAGCCTTTAATTAAAGGTTATGAAAAATGTATTGAAATTCAGACAGACTATATTAAAAAATAATGTTTTTTTTTTATTTCAACACTCCTATCTGTGTCAAGCTGAGAATACATCGACTGCACTAGGTTATTAAAGAAAAATAAAGGAGATAAAAAGAAATTATATTATTTAACTGCTTTCAGGGTGAACAGTTGGCACTACATTTATATGATTTAGAATGGTATACGTGGAATGCTGAAAATCATAGAACATTTAAAATATTATTTATTAATTCATCTGAAATATTATCAGTCGGTTTTATGTCCTTAAGGTTTAATCATGAATTTTTAAAACGGGTAAGACTAGTACTATTTGCTTTACAACACAGCACCTTTAATATTAAAAATGCGTTCTATTTCATAAAAAAATCTTATTTAATCCTATCATATGTCATAACTTTTTCTATCATCATTTAATCCCTTCACTTCGTCTTATTCTGGTGTACTCTGATATCGATCACCTAACATAATCTTATCAATACGGTTATTACAAACTTTTATTAGTTATTTCTATAGACTGAAAAGATATAATTATTTTCAAAACCATTGTCACTCTTCAGTTTATTTTTTATATCATTTTAAGTAAAGTATGTTTCAAGATCTATCGTTTGGCTCTTGGCTTCAATAATGTGGGTCGCTACCTAGGGCATCCAAACTCTTTGGTGGTACCGAAAGCGGTGCCAAATTTAAATATGGACAACAGAGCAGGAGTATTTTTAAAATCAAATTTAGGAAATTTTTATAAATAATCGCTCTTTAAATTAATTAATTAATAAACAGAATATTAAGAAGTTATTAGATTTAGCTGATACTTGATGGAAATCCATTGTAACATATGATAATAACATAATGGTTATAAATTTCCACTATTCCGTTCTCAAGGGAAAAAGCTCTGTCTACCGAGTGTTATTTAATTACTCATTTTAGTAGAATATTCCTTACGCTAAACAGTATAAAATAATTAATAATTAATAGTTGTTTCATTACATTTTTATAAAACAGATTGCCGTTAAGACTGATTATAACGCAAGTCGAGTGGATACGTTACTCTATACAAAACAATTAAAATATGCTTTAAATATGATTTTTCCTATGCTTCAAAATAAAGAGAATAACTATAAAACATTTACTTATACGGACTAATTAACACAAATACATTTCCATACATTTTACTAAACAAGACGTAAAAATAACATTCAAAACACAAACAATCCCAGCAAACTTATTAAAGATAATAAAAGTAATCTTCTTCTTCTTCTTCTTTCCTGGTCTTACAACTCTGGGTGAGTCTTAGCCGCATCCACTATCGCCCTCCATCTCCTACGGTCTTGTGCTTCCATTTCCCACTGCTGGACTCCAATCCTATACAAATCAGCTTCGTAGGCATCCTTCCATCTTTTCCTGGAACAACCTATTGATCTTCTACCATCTGGTATCTCAAAGAACACTGTTTTCAATAATCTGTGGTCCCCTGATCTTACCACATAGCCTACCCATCTTATTCTATTGGCTTTTATACAACGGACTGTGTTTTCACTGCCATACAGTGTCGCCAATTCAGCATTGTGGCGTATTCTCCAATTTCCTGTTGTTTTATCTCTTTGGGGACCAAATATCATTCTAAGAACCTTTTGTTGAAATATGAGTAATTTATTTATTTCCCGTTGATTGAGGGTCCAAATTTCACTGCCATAAGTAACTACCCGACGAATAATTGACCTGTACAGAGTTAGTTTGGATTGTTTTTTTAACAGTTTAGATCTCAATAATGTTGTGAGGGAGTATAACGCCCTATTTGCTGCCGCTATTCTCGCTGAGACGTCTTTTTCAACTCGATTGTCGTCTGTGATTACCGCTCCTAGGTACTTGAATTCCTTAATCACTTCGAAGTTGTGTTCATTCAGTGATATATTCTGCCCGATTCGAGGTCTTGGATTCTTGGTTACTACTATGTATTTCGTTTTTCTTTATTTATTCGGAGACCCATATTACCTGCTTCTTCCTCGAGTTGTGAAAATACCTGCCGCACGTCTTTTGTTCAATGAGCCACTGTATCGATATCATCAGCAAAGGCCAGCACCAGTTTTGAACCTTGGTTCGCAAAACCCTCTGTCAGCCCCGACGCAACCCTGCACATTGCATAATAAAAGTAATACAGACAAAATTTCAAAATCAGGCGTTTATAGACTTAAATGCGGCACTTGTCTAAAAATATATATAAGCAGGAACACCTTTCAAAAAACGGATACAAGAACACAAACGTAGTTTTATTAAAAAACAGAATACATCTAATTATGCCTTATATTTATATTCAGCAAATCATAACTCATTTTAGGTTCGATATAATTGCACCGCTATTAATAGAAAAAAATATCTTTTTAACGAATAGAAAGCAAATAATTATATTTATTTTTATATTTTAGACAATTAGGCTCTTCTACACCTGCGGCAATATTATGCATTCGATGTCGCTTTAAAAATAACAAACATTTCTTATCTTTAGTTAAATAAGTTTTTGTAATAAATAAGATATCATAGTGAGTTGTAATAAAAATATAATTATTATAATAAATTAAGTATAGTTAGCTCCAACCAAATTTCACATTTTAGATTAAAATTTGCACTATAATTTTTAGATATTTTAATAAAATACCTTTTGAATATAACCTATTTTAAAACAAAAATTGTGATTTAATTTCAATCAAAATACAATAACAATAAAATTCTAATAATATTTTGCTAATTTTTAACTAAGTAAAATCCAATGGAACTTATTAAGATATCTTTTTGATTGCCTAATTGCAAAAAAAAGTCCTCCAGTAACCGTGTGGTAAAAATTCACTTAACAAGTCATAGTAAAATCTTTATATGACGTTAGTGAACATATGTTAACCTCGGAAGCACGGCACTGATATAGATAATCTATTAGCGATCAGGCTCCATTACTTCTACAAGAAGTCAAGCAATACAGAAAACAATTCAAGATTTAACGTCAAATGAATAATTTAGTAACGTTAATGTTATTACAGGTGGCAGGTGGAGGATCTTGCAAATTATAGAAAATTTTCTTGACAATTGTAAAAAATGTACTCCATGGAAATTAAACTTTTGTAGGGAAAAAATGTAACTAACGATTTTATTGCTGAAAAGGGTATATTTTGGTATCGCTAAAAACATACCTCGATGGAAATTCATACGGTCCATGGCTTACAAAATGGCGGCCAAAAATGGTCACTTTTTTCAGTTTTTCCAGTTTATCTTGAAAAATAGGGATTGTATGGATAATTGAAAAACCTACGGATTGATATAAATTGATAAAAATCATTTAATTATAAATTTAAAAAAAAATTAATTTTCCGAGGAAAAAAATTATATTTCGATAACTAGTAGCGCCGCCTAAAACTTTGATTATATCAATCGATAGGTTTTTCAATTATCTATAACTTCTGTTTGAAACATTTTTTTATAAAACCCTTATTTTTCAAGATAAACTGGAAAAACTGAAAAAAATGACCATTTTTGGCCGTCATTTTGTAAGCCATGGACCGTATGAATTTCCATCAAAGTATGTTTTTAGTGATGCCAAAATATACCCTTTTCAGCAGTAAAATCGCTAGTTACACTTTTTTCCCAAAACGGCTCTTTTTGAATCTAATTTCCATGGATCATTACCTGACGGCAGAATTATGTACTATCATGCCTTGATTACCCATAGTGTAGATATGAGCGCTATAACTGGCCAGCTGTATTCGTTTCAAGTAAGCATGTTCTTGCCACTGCGTCACAATTTTACTATGGAGCAGCGCGCCGCAATAAAATTTTTGTTTCAAATTAGGAAAAAGTGGTTCGGAAACATTCAAATTATTGAAAATCGCGTATGGCGAGGATTGTTTAAGGTGGTACGCGCGGTTTAGGAACGGTCGACAGTCGCTGGAAGACCATTCACGTGTGGGGCGCCCTTTAACCTCTGGTACCGATTAGACACCGGCGACAAATCACGCTGTTTTCAATACGATCCATCGACCAAACACCAAACCGCTGAGTGGCGAGGCAAGAGTGAAGAGCAGCCCACCAAAGTTCGGGCGACAAAGTCGAAAATCAAAACGCTGCTCATTTTGTTTTTCGATTCTCGCGAGATTATCCATAGCGAATTCGTATCCCTCGGCCAAACAGTGAACGCACAATTCTACAAAAGTGTCCTGAATCGACTTTTAAAGCGGATTTGTCGCGTGAGACCGGAATTGTATCGCACCGGTGACTGGTTTCTCTTGCATGAGAATGCGCCAGCCCACTCCTCAATACACCTCAGACAATTTTTCTGGTCTTGTGGTGCAGGTAAGAAAATCAACGAGAATACTTTATGTACTCATTGCTGTATTCATAAATAAGCACTGACAGGTAAGTGCATTTCTGCAGAGTTGTACAACAATTCTATAAAAATTGTAAATTTTATAAGATCACATGCTCCAAACTCTCGTCAATTCAGTGTACCTTCTGGGAACTTTGGAGGCTTCCACGCTTCTTTACTACTTTATAATGAAATTAGATGGCTTTGTTTTGATCCGCTGGTTTGAATTGAAGTCTAAAATTCAAGAATTTTATCTTGACCTTAATGGATGGTCTTGTTGTGTATCTAATATTTTTTGGCTGCAAAAACTTTTTTTCTAAATTAAATGATTAAAATCTATCTCGACAAGGCTAAGGTATCATCATTTTCGATGTTTTTGACAGAATATCAGCCATGCTGAAGAAATTCACCTTTGGAATTTAATATCGGCAGGTGAATGTCAAGGAAGATTAAAAAAAAAAAAACAAGACATTTTTGAAGATGCTTTAAATAAAGGGCGAAACGTCAAATTGTTTTTGATTTTTTGTTAAAAAAAGAACCTAAACCCAGAAAAAAAGACAAAATAAAAAGATATATATATATATATATATATATATATATATATATATATATATATATATATATATATATATATATATATAATTGCAGAAAAAATGTTTGTATTTGTTGTTTTAAAAGCAAATACCAGAAAAAAGACAAAGGAAGTCATTAATACATTGTAATAATGAAATCGAAAGCTTAATAGATATTTAATAGGAACAAAATTATCTTGAAGGTCATCACAAATAATGAATAGAGAACCTAAATAATTTATTTGGCCATCAACTTTTATTTGAATAGCAAAGGTTTTGATGGAGAAGTAAGGACGACAGGAGAGAACACCTTTATGTATTTTGAGTAAGTTGTTCCAAATACTAGTAATACAACTTCAAAAGTTTTAGTTTTTATGACTTTATATCATGCTTTGGTTTTTGAAAACTCTAGAAAATACATTTTGTGATTTGTTTCATCTATGCAAACTCGAGAATTTTTTGTTTGCGTTTATTTCCAAAGTTTCGGTAATAATTTTCAAAATATTTCATTTTTTCCTAAAAAGAGAAATGATGATAAAATTGTCGACTAGCCAATGAGCATATTACTAACATTAAACATTGGAAATTTGATCCTCCATAACCAAGACAGGCACTTTCGCAGAAAATATTAACTTCAATTTTCAAATAATTAAACAGGTTAGCAATTTATCGCTTTATAACAAAAATATTGATTCTATTCTATAATATAATTTATAAATTTGAAAAGTGCACAAGTGGAGATGGAGAAAATTCATCCCTTTTTCAAACACATACTGTCTTTGGGAAATACAGGGGTTCTAGCTAGCTCGAAATAAATTTATTTTTATTTTTCATCTTTTTTAATTTCTATCAGAAACGTATGATCCTATTTTCTAGAATATTTCACTTTCATTTCTTATTTTTAGATTATCTGAACTAATACAAAAAGCTTGTGGAAAATGGAGGTGTTAAAGGAACAAGTCTCTAAGACAATGTCAAATGATCAAGAAGATCTTGATCTTTCTATTGGTAAAACTGATTATATATATATATATATATATATATATATATATATATATATATATGATTGATATATATATATATATATATATATATATATATATATATATATATATATATATATATATATATATATATATATATATATATAAATATATATAATTTATTTTTGTATCTTAAATCTTTTGTTAAAATGCTTTTTTGTAATATTTTCTTGGGTATCGGTTTTTCCATTAGAGAAACAAAGAACAACAATTTTTCTGACGTTTCGCTCCACATAGTGAGCTTCTTCAAACAGCCGGTATATTTATATTAATTCTACAAAATTACAAATTTTTTCTTATTAAACATATATCACAGTAATTACACATTACATTTATATTTTCAATTTAATCAAAATTAATAAAAATAAAACAAATTTTACAACAGTCTCCATTCCTAAACTGTCCTAACAAATACATTGGCATGGCGACACAATATACTGAAAATATAGTTAATGGGCACAAGTATACTAAAAACGCATCGACATCCTTACATAAACATGAGCAAATAACTAAGCATGAATTTGATTTTAGAAACACCCATATTTTAGATACTGAGAAATTATCATAAATTAGTCATCAAAGAAATGATACACATAAAAAAAGATAAAAATGCTGTAAATGACAAGCAAGATGTCAAAAATTTAAGTCAGATATACTATAATTTAATATTTTAATATAACATATTTGAAGCGACCCTATAATAAATATGAGAAATAATGTAGGGGTGCTTGGGACGATTTAGTATATACTCATGCAAATGAAAGAACGGTAATAAAAAAGACGTAATAATCTTTTTTCCTATTTTTTGCTTTTATAAAAAGAAATCTATCCATATGAATTGCATACCAAGTATCATAATAGAATATATTTTTAAACACACACAAAACTACTTTCAAGGTATGTACTATTTTATAATTTTTACTATTTTAACCTGTTGTATTGTTTTAAATTTTAAACTACTGTCAAATCTGTTTTATTTTTATTAATTTTGATTAAATTAAAAATATAAATGTGATGTGTAATTACTGTGATATATGTTTATTAAGAAAAAATTTGTAATTTTGTAGAATTAAAATAAATATACCAGCTCTTTGAAGCTCACTATGTAGAGCGAAACGTCAGAAAAATTGTTGTCTTTTGTTTCTCTAATGGAAAAACCTATACCCAAGAAAACATTATATATATATATATATATATATATATATATATATATATATATATATATATAATTTAGTGATGAAGTACGGTGGGAATTCAGGGTTGATGTAAACTTTAAATGCAATAGATCTAAAAAATTTTCTTAAATAGATTCTTTAAACACTTGATGTACATTAATGCTGTGGCCTTATGTAAGAAAATGCATACAGAGTGTCTCTAAAAGCCTACAAAATGTCTGCATAAATTCCTGAGCTTTAAATATTAAGATCTAGCCCAATTTTCCTTGTTGATAGTTTTCAAAATACAGGGTAACAGAGTTATAATCCTTTTTGTAAATATTTATCTTAATAATTGCTTGATTTCCACTAAATTTGATACTTTGGGTTTTGTTTTTGAATGAGAAATCAGGATCTGATTCAGTTTCGACATACATTGCCGAGGGCATCATCAGCAGCATTTTGCCTACATTTAAAATCACATAACTTTTTTGTGCCTTGAAATATTAAATTTCTAATCAAAAATTATTCCCGCCGTTCCTGAGATTATTAAATTTAAATATTCTATTGCATATTGAGACTTATTGTAGCCTCATTTCACACTTTACCCAGGACTGGTTCAAGAAATTTGGACTGGCTTAGGACTGGTTAAAAAAATTTGTAGCCCATTTAAAAGCTAACAATGAAAGTTTGCATAGCAATGAGCTCACAATGATAATAATATAAGGATGAACTAATAAAGAGTCATAAGAATAATACATCAAGTTTATAACAAACCAAAACAGAAAACTTTTATTTACTTAATTTTTTAATTAAATGTTCAAAACGGAGGTTCCGTTTTCATATACACAAAGGATAATTCTACGAAGAATGTTGAAACGCACCCTTTTCAATCATCGATTTTGAAAATTCTCATTTAAATGATTTCTAACAACAAAGAAGAATTGTGAAGCATGAACCCCATATTTTGCTTAGTGACCTATGGAACCTAAATCCATAAATTGGGTAAATTTCCTAGATGTTCTGAGTAACTCAAACCATTGAGACGAGGTGGTAAGATGAAGGAACCAAAAACAAATCTGTGAGTGATCCCTTCACATACATAAATTCCTTAGTAACGTTAAAATAGCTGACAAAATAAATATTTTTCAAATTGCAAGATTCCTCTGCAGGATAACAAATCCACTGAGGGTAGATTGCAGTATTCTAACCGGTAGGGTGAAATGTGCTTTCTGCCCGGTAGCATGGAATGGCCCGGTAGGAAGATAAATATAGCAGTACTTAAAATAGTGAATAGTAGATAATAGAAAGAACAAGAGAATCTATTAACTATTGCCAAAATGTCAAGAAATAATTAATCAAAAAATTTTGCTTAGTGACCTATGGAACCTAAACCCATAAATTGGGTAAATTTCCTAGATGTTCTGAGTAATTCAAACCATTGAAACGATGTGGTAAGATGACGGAACCAAAAACAAATCTGTGAATGATCCCTTCATATACATAAATTCTTTAGTAACGTTAAAATAGCTGACAAAAATAAATATTTTTCAAATTGCAAGATTCCTCTGCAGGATAATAAATCCACTGAGGGTGGATTGCAGTATTCTAACCGGTAGGGTGAAATGTGCTTTCCGCCCGGTAGCATGGAATGGCCCGGTAGGAAGATAAATATAGCAGTACCTAAGATAGTGAATTGTAGATAATATAAAGAACAAGAGAATCTATTAACTATAGCCAAAATGTCAAGAAATAATTAATCAAAAAATTTTGCTTAGTGACCTATGGAACCTAAACCCATAAATTGGGTAAATTTCCTAGATGTTCTGAGTAATTCAAACCATTGAAACGATGTGGTAAGATGACGGAACCAAAAACAAATCTGTGAATGATCCCTTCACATACATAAATTCTTTAGTAACGTTAAAATAGCTGACAAAAATAAATATTTTTCAAGTTGCAAGATTCCTCTGCAGGATAACAAATCCACTGAGGATGGATTGCAGTTTTCTAACCGGTAGGGTGAAATGTGCTTTCCGCCCGGTAGCATGGAATGACCCGGTAGAAAGATAAATATAGCAGTACCTAAGATAGTGAATTGTAGATAATAGAAAGAACAAGAGAATCTATTTACTATTGCCAAAATGTCAAGAAATAATTAAATCAAAAATTCTAAATTCACACCGTAATTAGAGAGAAATTATCAAAGGTAAAATTTTAAGTTAATAGTGTAAGAAATATAAGAACTAATTGGCAAAATTAAACAAATCATAAATTTAGAGTAGTCGCTTGCTCTAACTGTTGAGCTCGAGTTGCATAAGAGTAATAATAAAATATATGCACAAGTACCAGCATGACTCCAGGTACTCACGAACATTAAACCAGCAAAAATACAACAACGTCATTAAATAATTACTTATATAAAAAATTTAATCAATCCATAATTAAAGATAGCGATAATTACTTTAATAAAATGTAAAACAAAAAAAAAGATTTACTATAGAATATAATTAATTTCTCAATTAAATCAATCATTACGAAACTGGACATAAAATTCGTGACTCTAGCCCACTGTATGATGACGTTCAATAGTTGGTTTATTAATATTAATTATTTTCAAATAAATTGGGTTAAACCTGGCTAAAATGAAATGCGTTTTAATTAACTCTATATTAAATCTATATATCAATAACAATAAAATAGATACACTCAACATATGATCGTATTAATTTCTACAATATAATGTGAACAGCCAGGATACGCATTTAGAAATCAACTTTTTATTAAAAAAACTAGAAGTCCGGACAACTAAAAAGTGAACATTGGGAGCAGTTCTCTAAAAGAATGGAAGGAGACTTCTATACAAAAACAAATGTGGCGACTGACAAGACAACAGCGCAAAGAAGTATCTGAACTCTCCGAAACAAACAAAATATCAGAGGAGAAATGGATAGACTACCTAATAAAATTATTTAAGGGAGATGCTAACATTGGAAAAAACAACATACCAGCAATAAGGAATAATGTGGAAGTCACCATTCAAGAAGTAGAGAAAGCTATAAAATCCTTAAAAAATAGAAAGTCTCCCGGACAAGACGGAATTCATAACGAATTGTTGAAATACGGAGGACAGCGACTAACACAGGATCTCACAAGCTTTATTCGAAAAATCCTGACACAATGCAAAGTACCAGATAGGTGGAGAAGCACAATGATGCTTATGTTTAAGAAAGGTGACAAACAAGAACCAGGGAACTACAGGGGTATTAATCTACTGGACACAACTCTGAAACTCGTTACGAAAGTAATCAAAAATACAACACTGGAAGACGAATAGCAGGGATTTAGATCAGGAAGGTCTTGCGTGGGTGTAGTATTTGTTCTACGACAGATAGTCGAAAAATCTATAGAATACAATAAACCAACATTTTAATGCTTTATAGATCTAACAAAAGCATTCGATCGCATAAAGCTAGATGACGTAATCCACCTGTTATATAAGAGAAATATTCCTATCAATATAATTCAGACCATCGAAAACATATACGCAAACAATAAAGTTCAGATTCGCACTAACGGTAAATTATCAACACCCATACCAGTTAACAGCGGTATTAGACAGGGAGACTCGCTTAGTCCTTTGTTGTTTAACATGATAATGGACGAAATAATAAAGGAGGTGCGAGTTGGTAGAGGATATAAAATGGGTGATACAGAAATAAAAATTCTCTGTTACGCTGATGACGCTGTGATATGTGCCGAAAATTAAGACGATCTCCAGAGATTCTTAAATACCTTTAACCTTACGGGAAGAAAATATAATATGATTATCTCAGCCGAAAAAACTAAATGTAAGACAACCTCAAAAGAACCCCTCCGATGCAAACTAGAACTAGACGATCGAATAATACAACAAGAAATGAGTTTCAAATATCTAGGAATCGACATAACTAGTTATGGCAACATCGAAGATGAAGTAAGAGGGCAGGTGGCCAAAGCAAATAAAGTGGCGGGTTGTCTCAACGACGTGATCTGGCGAAACAAACACTTACAACAAGAAACAAAGGTTCGGATCTACAAAACCACAATTAGACCTATTATGACATACACCTCAGAAACACGGCCAGAGACGACAAAAACGAAACAACTATTGGAGACTACAGAAATGAGAATACTTCGACGAATAACAGGAAAAACGCTACTAGACAGAGAAAGAAGCGATAACATCAGGCAATCATGCAACACAGACTGCATTAATGAGTGGGTCCTACAGCGTAAGACACAATGGAACAAACACATAAGCCGAATGACAGAGGATAGACTGGTAAGGATCGCACGAGATAAATCGCCTAGTGGTACACGCAGTAGAGGTCGACCGCAGAAAAGGTGGAGCGATAATTTAAGTCCCGAATGAGGAAAATCGAAGAAGGAACAAGTCTAAACCTATTATAGAAGGTAGAAGAAGAAGAAGAAGACCGGAAAGAATTTCTAGTTTCACTAAATAGGTCAGTTTCTAATACCCAAGTATTGCTGGAGTCAAACTGAAAGTTAATGTGGCCATGAACATATCACGATGCAAAAAATCTCCAAATCTACCAATAACATATCCAGAATAGGACCCTAAGATTGCATACAATACAAAATACTTCAGTATTACTACTTTAAAAATATTGTGATACGTCCAGAAGGCAAAAACATAGCAAAACATAGTGCAAACTGCAATTGATAATAAAAGTACTCTGGCCATGCAAGATAGCAAGAAATACAGCACAGTTTTCAGCAACAATAAATTGGATAAATCTCCCAGATGTTCTAAGTAATTTGAACCATTTAGACGAGGTGGTCTGATGACGGAACCAACAACAAAGCTGCGATTGATCCCTTCCTATACGTACGCTGTTTTATTGATTCTTAAGAAACGATATATTTGTGCAGAATGATATTTTTGTTTTATTAACGTTTTTAGTATTTGGCGGAAACAAAATTATTTTTAGTTCTTGCCCGTTATGACACTTCAAAAGCATTTAAATTTACTTTATCTTCTTCTTCTTCTTCTTCTTCCTCTTTTATTTAAGACTGACGTCTTGTTTTTCTGCTATATTAAGCCTCCTGTGATGTTGATGTCCAACATTTGTGCCATCGTTTTGGAGGTCAACCAGTGGGTCTTCTAGTGTTTGGTATCTCGTTCTTAACCCATTTTGCCCATCCATCGTCGCCCATTCTGTCCACATCTGCGTCTTGACCTTATGAACCGTACCACATCAGGCACCTTGAGCTCATCCCTTATTTCGGAACTTCTTATTTGATCACTTAGGATTACTTCTTTGATTGTTCTTAACGTTTTCATTTCAGCCGTTCGTAGCATACTTTTTGTTTTAGATGTTTCGGCTCGAATTTCCGATGCATAAGTTAGTACTGGTCTTATCACAGTTCTGTAGATGCGTACTTTGCTCTCTGTGGACATATACTTATTTTTCCAGATTATGTCCCTCAGGCATCCTGATATCCTTGCGGCCTTTTTTAGTCTGTGCTCTGACTTTCTGGTATAGATTTTTATTGCTTGATATATCAACTCCCAAGTATCTGCAAGACATGCTTTGTCTGATAGGATGGTTCTTCACCACTAATTTGCATCGGACAGGATCTTTTGAAATTATCATCGTTTCGGTCTTTTCTGTAAATATTTCCATATTTAAATTTTTTGATGTGGTCTGGAATCGGTAGTAGTCGTTGCAGATCGTCTTCATTTTCTGCTAACAGTAAGGCGTTGTCGGAAAAAAATGAGATTTTTAAAGATTTTCGTCTCATTTTGTATCCTCCATTGACTTCTTTTACATTTTGTATTATCTTGTCCATAATTAAATTAAAGAGAAATGGACTCATACTGCTGCTTTGTCGTATTCCCGTCATGATAGGTATTTCCTCTGTTACTCCTTGTTGTGTCTTTATGCGTGTCTTATTGTTTTTATTTAGCTCTTCAATTACCGTAATATAGTTGTGGTTAACGCCATTTTCCTGAAGTATTTGCAAGACATCTTTAAGTCGAACTCTATCAAACGCTTTTTTAAGATCCACTAGGCAGATGAAACGAGGTTTATTGTATTCTATCGATTTTTCAATAGTCTGTCGGATAATGAAAATCGCATCAACTGTCGATCTGTTCTGTCTAAACTCGTGTTGTTCTTCACTTATTGCAATTTTACTCGCTAGTTTTGAAGTCATGATTTTTGTTAATAATTTGCTTGTACTGTTTAGTAGTGTTATTGTTCTATAATTGTTGGGGTCATTCTTCTTTCCCTTTTTGAAGATGGGTATAGTCAGGCTGTTCCTCCACTGTTCTGAAATACTGTATCGTTTACCACAAATTTCTCTAAATCTAAACTATCCGGAACAGGAACTTCTTCTATTGGCGTTGAAATTTCCGACCATGATGCGTCTGCTTCCGTTATTCCCAAAACTGATTTTGAGGATGTTGAGAAATAAGCACTACTTTTCGGCAACTTTGCTTTTTTATTGCTTGCTCTTTCTTTCTTTTTAAGTTTGCCCAACCACTCGATTTCTTTTCTTTATTTTATCCATTTTAGGCTGATTTAAAATGTGAAACATCTTACAGAAAGAAAAACAAGAACCAATAACAAATTTGTGAATGATTCCTTCCCATTCGTACGCTGATTTATAGATTATTAAGAAGTGAAATATTTCCGCAGCATTTTCCTAATGAATATGGAGACACGCGATAGAACCCGTTGATTCTGAGATGCTCCACTATAAAAATAATCATAAAACCCCAACTTCTCTGAAACTATTCCTTTTTTTTTGTTTCCGTAATCACGAGTAAATCATTGTCCTTTTTCGTTGCTTTTATTGTCTCTTTTATTCCGATTGGTTCCAAGGTTTTGGCTAGATTTAAATCTTTGTATATTTTTTCACAGTATTAGGGATGCCTCACCTCCCAATCTGGAAGCATAGGTTTTTATATCACAGGTTTCTTTTCCTAGATAAGTTGCTTTCACTTCAGCTAAGGGGTCAAATCGGATAAATATTCCAATCCACCCCGAATTAACTTAACTTCAACATCAACTACTACATAACAAACATCACAGAAGCGCTAAGTAAATAAGTAAATCTACAACAATTAAATTATGTGCAATACACTTCAGTTCCTAATTTATTTTTTACTTTTTAATGAATTTTTTTAAATTGGATTTAGTTTTTCATTTGGAAATAATGTAGTTAGGAACCTTCGTTTGCATTAACGTAATTAATGAAACTATAAAATCAATTTACGAGAAGAAATATGGATAAAATTCATCCCATTACGGTTTTAGTTGCCTAGCCTAAGAAGCTAATATATATTTTTGAATGTTTTTAATAATATTTAGATATTTTTAATTTCAGAGAATCTATTTCCAAAGATGATGCTTTTTCTGACTATTTATAAATACAAGTCAGCAGTATATGTTACATGGGGCATGGCGGCCTTTTGTGTAACCTTAATAATTATACAGATTTATTATTGCCTTACCATTTTTAAATTGAATTTTTTCATTCAGAATGGGCCAGCATTATTTTTCTTATGTTTTGTAAGTATTAAAAAACACTACATTAAGCATTACTTAGATAGTTAAAACTATTTATTTTTTGAATTCTAAACTACGAAATATTAAAAAATATACAGGGTACCTAAGATTAAGAGTACTCATTTTAAATTTTTCACTTGGTTATCTCTAGACAAAAGTTGTAAGATTCAGAGAGACATTTAAATGCGTTGACCCTTTACAACCCATTATTCGAGACCGATCGCCTTTGCGAATCCAAGCAGCCTCGTTAATTAAACTTGCTTGATGGCTTCAGGTGAAAATGTTATATCTCCAAAATGTTCTGCATCAATTTCATCCTCGTCCATCTGCACAATACGTCATTCATGATGTTAATCTTATGTCACAGGTAGCTACATTCTGTCAGTAGTCTCAGCACGATTCGCATTCTTTCATCTTCTGGGAGAGGAGCTCTATGGTAAGTCGAGCGTTATGTACAGTTATATGTTCCTTGGTACATCTCATTCCAGGAGTCTCCTTCCAGGATACAATCAATTTACTTTCCAGCAACGATTTTACTTTTCATAATCGGAAGAGATAAAATTGTAGTATACAAGCCAGCAACAGATTTTCCAGACCAATTTCCTCTTGGGCGATAACTTGTGAAATGCTTGACGCAGTTGTGCCATGAAGCCTCGTAAACGTCAGCTGCGGCTGCGTGGGTGGGTGGCGCCACCAGCAGCCTCCCACTCATGTAGAAAAAAATTGTTTTCCTTCCGACTGAAAATTGGTCAAATGATAGTTAACACAATTATTTGAATATAAAAAGAAGTCAGCTGGCTGTACCGTGGTGGATTATACGTCAGCTGGTCACACGAACATGCAAAAAAAATTGTTCATTGATTTCCTCTTAGTTAAAAATTTATCACATGATAGTTTACATGCTACTTTGAATAAATAAAAAGTTAGCTGGCTCTATGTTAGTGGAAAAGGGACAGTGGCACTGGTGTTAATGGGTACTCAACGACTTTGACCAAATCGAGTTCTTTTTTAAAGAAATATATAGTAGTTGTCCGAATAAGTCGCGTCGCATTTGCAATTCCATCTCTTTTTGGGCAACAGTTACTTTTTTCTTGCTAATCATTTCTGTAAATGTTTGGCATTTTGTCTTGGAAATTACCTGATCCAAGTTTTTTGGGTCGTTTATGTAACTTTCAATGAAATCTTCTTCAACATTTAGTAAGAAATTTTCAACGGCTTCAGGTGCCGCTTCGCCAGTGGAAATGTTGTACAAACAATCTTTATCTAAATTATCATCAAACGGATTGATGTTACGCTTGATGCCATCGATGAGTTTGTGAAGCTGTGCTGTACTTCTTTTTATCTTGCTCGTATTTTTCGAATATTTCTTTTACTTCAGCTTGTTGGATTGATGATTCAGATGATCAAGTTTGCTTCGAAAACTGTATTAAATAGGCTTTAAATTCAGTGGGCAAATCTATGTTCTCTTGTTGGACGAATTGTTCAAAATGCCACATTTTCAATGCTAACGTTATCATTGGATGTAGACGTTTGCATCTATTAAAGTGTTTGCCAGTAATAAATCCGTTGTCGGATCCGTTGACAGTCATACTGTTTTAAAGAATGTCATTATAACATGGAATACTCCAAGGTGGATAAATAAAATGTCAAAAAATCCCTTCTCTGTACTTCGAATCTGCAGTGCAATTTTCGCAATAGCAAGATCGTACGTAACTTCGTACGCCTGGCTCCCACGCTGCACCTTCACTGCATCAGTTGACGACTTTTCTACCAACCTAGAGCCAGCTGACGTTTTTATTTATTCAAAATAGCATGTAAACTGTCATCTGACAAATTTTTAACTGAGAGGAAATCACTGAACAAAAATTTTTTTTTGCTTATTCATGTGACCAGCTGACGTATAATCCACCACGGCGCAGCCAGCTGACTTTTTTTATCTTCAAATAATTGTGTCAACTATCATTTGACAAATTTTCAGTTGGGAGCAATTGATTAAAAACAATTTCTTTTTTTACGTGAATGGGAGGCTGCCGCTGTTCCACCCACCCACGCACGAGCAGCTGACGTTTACGAGGCTTCATGGCACAACTGTCTGAAGCATTTTACGAGTTATCGCTTGAGAGGAAATGACCGACAAAATATACTATCTGGCTTGTATACTATTGGTTGTGATCAGAATTATTCAATTGCGGACCTCATATTTGCCATTCTATCTAATTCCCCGTTCTCATGTATACTCGAATGGCCCTGGATCCACACAAGCCCAATTGTCCAGTCGTTCTTTGTCAAAAAACATTTTTGCACTCGTACACCATTTGTGAAGCTACACTAGATTTCAGTGCGAATATAGCAGCCCTATTATTTTGAGTATACATTTATTATTTAATTTCTGTTTATATCCTACCACAGAGATGGCCACATTGCAGAAGAGCATACATTCTCCCTGAAGAACCATTGCATGTTGCCCGGACTCCCATGCTTCTACCGAACACTCCAAACCAAACAGGTTTCGAAATCGGCACCATGTTTGGATAGAAAGTGACGAATATCTCTTCACCACGCTTCTTCAGCTACACTAGTAGCCGCTAGTTACAAATCGAAAATACCCTGGACTACTAAGAAGCCTAGCTCACAATGCCTGGTTCTATATGTAAAAGTAAAGAGGATGTAGATTTATTAGGACCCCAGTTTTTAAGTAGAGACAGTCCTCATCGCATTCATATTCTACACAAGCCATTTTTTTTAACTTTGATAAATTGACAACGGTGTAGATTTGTCTAAAGGTTGTAGACAATGTTGAAGATTAACTAAAATGTGGTTATCAGACTTGCATTGTTTTTATTTTTATTTATTTTTACGACGTTTCGATTAGGTTGTATCTCTAATCGTTATCAAGTATAAACTGAATGTTTTGTCTTAAGACTACGAGCTTATATAATTATTAAAAATTACTAAAAATATTAAATTTATTACCCCAGGAAACGGAGTGTTCAAAAAAACTCAAATACTGCCTGCGATCTGATTGCAGAAATGGATAGGGGAAGGTAGTAGAAATGACGTCTCATTTCGTGTCTCAACAAATTTTGGTCGAAACATTGTTTATTTTTAACAAATAGGTCGAAAAATGATTTTTTCCCGGTTTTTGGGATCTAAGGGTTATAGAAAAAATGTTCCACAGTCGAATTGTACATCTTGAAAATATCTTCAAAATGAGTTTTCGTTTGTCCAAATCGGTCTGTAAACAAAAAAGTTATTGCGAATTAAACATTAAAAATGGCTTATTTTTCAATTGTTAATAACTTTCTTAATATTTATTGAATTGTTTTCAACTTTTATCAGAATGTGAGTTTTAAAGTGCTTAAAAAGTGTGCGGAACTTGGGCGCTGTCGGTCCAATAGTTTTTGTAAAATTGCAAGTGTTTATTAGAAAAACGAAAAAAGTTACTATTTTTGACTGGCTGTACCGTCGTCTAGGAAACTGCTACAGAGTCCTGTCAGTGCTCATTCTCTTCGTAAAGACTTAGGCTATCATGTAGTAAAAGTGGATATTTTTCATATTTTGTTCATGCAAAATCGTCATGAAGATTTGGGTAGTTTTTCGTTTATAAATAAATTAATTAACAACCGCATTTTTTGTCCGATCTGTTAATGAAGCATATCATTGGAAAGCTGCTAAAAAAACACGAACTTTGAAAAAAGTCTCTACGACCAATAGGAGCCAAGTTAGCATTTTTTTAGCGATAGTCTATTTATATTGAGAGCTGAATTTTTTACAGTTCATAATAAGAGACTAAAGTATATGAAATCGTTCAATTGAGGTTAATTTATACACAGAAGGTTAAACATGTGTCCAATATTATTTTTTCGATGAGCTACCCCAAAAAATCAAAGTGTGACAAAATTTGATTATAGACTCTTGCCGATGACATATTGAGGTAGCGTTAATTATCTTATCTATAATCATTTTGGTCCCATATTAATTAATAACTATTTTAATAACCTACAATTAAAATTTCACAGTAATAAAGACACTCTGGAAGTCTGGTCGTTCAACTTCTCTCTTGTAGCTTTAGTAACAAACACTACGGTTATTAAAGCTTACCACCACCATGACTCAGATCTTCAGGACTCAGGAAAGGCTGCTAATTAGTTGGTCAGTAGACATTTCTTGTTTTGTAGGTCACGCAACAGCGCGCCCGCAAGTTAATTCGCGTGAAGGTTTTAATTAACTTGAATAAAACAAGTTTCTCAAAACAACTTAGTCTATTAACAAAAATAAATAGAATAAAAGCGAACTATTTACAATGAGAAACTTAAAACTAATAACAATTACGAAAAACTAACATAATTGCTCTTCTCGACCGTTATTTTAACCAAAAACGTAAAACCCAATTTTGAAACAGAACACGTATAAATAGCTTAATAAAATATTAAACAAAAAAAGAAAATAAAACGCGAAAAACAGCTATTTAAATTACTTAATCAAATCGTATGAAAATCGCGAAATGCCCCACTAAAATAACACACGATAATCCCTTAACTTCCCGAATTAAATCAAAAACAAATCAAACAAAGAAAACCTTCATTCCCGCCAAATATACACTACGGCACTGGGCTTATAGAATGGTACCGATCACCCTTATTCGAATTTCAGATTGGAACTAAAATTTACTATTCCTTAAAAGAGTGTATTCGAATCTTACACCCCCTCTCCCTTTTTCCAGTTTGTACCCAAATTACAAGATGGAACCCGGTAAACGTCTTTCCCTTAAAGTTCGAAGGTTTCGATCGTTACATGCTGAGGGCGTTAGCTATTCTATACCGGATGCTTGATTCACGAATTGACCTGTGAGCATCTTAATCTTAATTTTTATATAACACAATTGATAAAACTATTCTATTTCTTTCTATAACTAAAAGAATATATGTTAAAGACTGTAAAAAAAACTATTCACTTTTCTTGTCTGTTTCGGCAATAAACATCTTAACTCATTATTTCTTGTGAATAGAAAAAACAATTATTAATCATAATTCTTTTTACAAATGGCCAAACGATATATTTCTATTATAGTGAGTTTATTTGATCATTCTTTTGTTTCCTAATAATGGGAAAATCGTTCAATAATTTAAAACATTTTAACGGTATTCCACATACCATATGTTAAAACTACCCTTATCACATCTGGTTTTATATACTTAATCAGGGCAGGATTACTTGGACGGATTTATAGGCAATTCTAAGAGAGGGTCTTTTACGTCTTCATAAATTAACTGACTTTATGTATTTTTTTAAGAAAACATTTAAATGACAAAGATCATAAAAGTTAAGTTCGATAACTGATTTATTTTTCCTTTAGACCTTCGTGGATAGTGATAAAAAAATATAACTACCCTGTTCCCACGGAATATCTATTCACAGTGTGATTATTTAATTATTTATTTTAACAGAAAATAGTTGACATTGAACAATGAAAAATAATTAACATTTGTTCCATTACAAAAGAATGAAAGCTCTACGTTATTTGGAAGCGGAGATATTGCTAATTTTTCGAGCACGCGCCGATTTGAAGACGCGCTCTCACTTTGTACTCGGTGAGATTCGGTTACCCCCTCCAACTTACCTTATCTGGCGTCCAGCACGTATCCTCAGTTTAGCGATCTCCTGAAGGATTAATTGGGTATAAATTAACCTCAATTGAATGATTTCATATACTTTAGGCAATGTTAATGAACTGAAAAAAAATTCGGCTCTTAATATAAATAAACAATCGCTATGTGATTTTTTGCAATCAGATCGCAGGCCGTATTCGAGTCATTTTTACCTCCCAAAAATCGCTTCGTTTCCTGGCCTATATGTAGAAATTAAGGAATAAAGCACTAAAAAATTTTTAAAGACAAAACTCTCGGAACCCTATGAATCATATAAAGAATTAAGAAATTACACATATCTTTAAGCAAAATTTGAAAATTTTACAAAGCAATGTGGCTAGAATTAAGAAAACTACAGCTATTAAAAAATAAATTCGAAAACTTACTTTCTAATGTATCGACCTGAATGACATAAACACTTTTTTTTTTAATTCTGTGGAAGTAATAATAACCCAAATCCAAAAATCTCTTTTATTTTAATTTAAGTAACGTGAATGAAATTCTGCAAATTTTAACAGATATAAAAATTCCTGGTGCAAATTCTTTAAATATCTATGAATTAATTTGATTTCTCTTTTATAATTCCTTATATTATCCATAAAATTAATGATTGCATATTAACCTATAACGATAAGATCATTTGTAAACGAATATATGTTTACCTAAGACACAGTCTGGATTTAGACAGAATTGTAGTTGTGAGATAGCACTAGCACATATATTAAATGATATCTTTAGAGCTAAGGATAAAAATAACGTCACTGCAGTGGTGTTTCTTGATTTTAGCAAAGCATTTGACACACTTGTTCATAGAATTACCTTTTCAATAATTTACCAGTCTTTTTCAATAAATTAAATAATATTGATTTATCTTTAGACTTTTAAACACATTATCAAAAAGTTGCTTCTTGCTTCTCGCTAGTCTCTTATCGCTTGTTCTGTCCCTTTCTGTCTTGGCCTCCTCTACTCAGCGTCGTATCCCTTGCTTGCCTGGATTTTGGTATGTTATTACGTAACAGTTTCAATTTTTTCAGCACTATTTTAAACCGCATTATATCACCGAATAAATTTTTATATCTGTGTTGTAAATTGTATCTATTATTTGTTGCACCAATAAATATTTTATTTTTAAATTTTATTTATTTATTTTAATTTTGTAAAGAGATAATCCAGTGGAAACTTGCCCATATCCCCCATATTCTTTTAAATTGACTAGTTTTTAAAAGAATGAAGCTTTGCTTTCTACTCTTTCATAGTTCAGGTATTATTCGTAAAATAATTCATGAATATATTTAAGTACTAATTGTACAACTTTGACATATTTCACCTAAAACTGATTTCAATATAGCAAGCCAACTTTTCATGAGTTATTACGCTTTGTAATTAATGGATTTTTCAGTAATAAATAAATATAACTTGGGCTCTTGTCATGAAAAAATTATTTAACATAAGATTTTTTTTCAGGCATTTATAGCATTGGCAACTTCAATATATACTTACGAAATATGGCTGTTCATAATTGATTTTTTTAGAAACCATTTGCCACTGGAGTCAAATACAGTGACTCCAAAACTAAAAAGAAAAATGTTTTCAGAAACTGGAATTATGGAAAAATTATTTTTGTTGGATTTATTCCTACATATGGTTACATATGCATCATTTCTGGTTATTATTTTCAGAGATCCAGCTGCTATCTCAGTTATATGTGTTTTAACGGAGACTTATGTGCCGCACCTATTGATTCCTTTAATATGCATTTTTGCAATTTTTGGTATCTTTGTAACTATAGTTTTTTGTTATGTTCCATATTATGGTATAATTGTGGCTGGTCTAATGAAATGTCGGTTGTATGCTTTAAATGATTACGTTCTAAATGCATTGAGACAAAAGAAAAGCCTATTAGGAAACGCTGATAACAAAGACGTTAAAGAACATCTTAAAGTTGTTGTCACGTGGCATCAAAAAATAGTGAAGTAAATTTATATTTTAATTATCTAGTTACAAAATTCTACTTTTTGATAATTCTGTCCCAAAAAGTCATTACTAGATTCACTTAACTATGATTTACAAACAATAATAAAATAATAGTAATTTAGTAGCTCCCCGAGGGCATTCTGGGTGTGACGCACCGTAGAGGCTTGCGGGCTTTGATGAACCTGCGAGCATTGCCAGCGGTAGTTTAATTACTGTTATAGTCTTTCACGCTGAACAGGTCAAATGTGAGAAGTCAGACTAAGAGGAAAGCTACAACGTAGCGTCTGGTCTGAAGTGGGAAGCTATAAATGGGCGGATTGGGCTCAAAGCCTTTACTTAATAAAACTACACCATAAAGATTTCTTAAGATGAACAAACTGAAAATAATTTACACCAGGTGGATGACAATTTTAAAAAGCAACAGACTGAGAACGAGGGGCCCCTATTACACAAAAGTTACAGTTTAACAACAATGAGAGCAACGACAACTACATCAGCATGAGTGTCAAACCACATCAAGACTTGTCGAAGATGCGCGGGAATCTCAACCAACACTGACTCAAGCGAGGTGACCAAAACAGCACATATCGACTATGTATATGGATGGAATAATATGCGCATTTTTTTTCAGAGTAACTTATTTAGAACGAGAGACGATTGGTTACCAACACATTCAAATCACAATAAAGAAGTAAACCAATACTGGGTTATCTCTCGAAATAAACTGATCCTAGAAACATGACTTAAAAGCATTAAAATGGAAATCCAGCAAGAGAGCCAGAACCTGCTGTCGAAAAACGACTATACAGCGATATTCGAGAGCTTATTACTGAAGTCCAACAGCAATAGTAACTATATTAGCATGAGAGCGAAATAGCCCCTAGAGATCCACCCATCTACGATGCTGCGCGGAAACCTCAACCAGCGCTTATTTAATAGGGATGAATCAGACAGCTCCTGAAGTGAACTATGGCTATAAATAAATCAAAATGCACATGTTTTACAGAATAGCTCATGTAGGACGAAACAGATAACAACTACAAGCTTAATTCTGCAGAGAGTACCCTCACATGCAAGTTTTTCAACAGATAGCAGACTAATATAGGGTTACTCTCCGAAATAAACTAATTCCATAAACGCGATCTAACATCATAAAAATGAAAATCGAGCGAGAGATCACGGTCACTGATGATAACAATAAACGAAACGCTGAACTTGAGCCACAACCAGAACACGAGGTCGAAGAATAACCAAATAACGGCATTCGAGAGGGCATCGCTGAATTACGGCAGAAACAACAACTGTTACAGCAATTACATCAGCACGAGAACTAAATAATACCAGAAGCTCAACATGTCGAAGATATCGCGCGGGAACCTCAACCAGCGCGGATTTAAGCGGGACGACCAAGACAGCGCATGAAATCGACGAATGAATGAATAATGCGCATTTTTCACAGAATAAATTTTCTAAGTTGAAAGACGATCGGCTACAGACAATAACTGAGTTTTGCAGGGAATACATAGATGTATTTCAACAGAGAACAGGAGACCAGCACAGGGTTATTTTTCTAAATAAACTAATTCCAACAACGTGATTTGACATCATAAAAATTGAAATCGAACGAGAGATCCGAGCCACTGACGTTAACAATAAACAAGTCGCCGAATCTCAGCTACATCCAGAATCCGAAGTTAAAGAATAACCAGACAACGAGACTTGAGAGGATAACACTGAACTCTACCAGAAATTAACCACTGAAACAAGTAAGTTAGTATGATGAAATCAACCCATGATGCAGGCCACTACTGCAAAGGGTAAACTCATCTAAAAATCTCGGTATTGTATTAAATATTATAAGCATGAGAGTTTTGCCCGTTTATGTGTCAAAGACTCACCTGCTAGAAGATCAACATATGCTTATCTACTGCACCGCAACTGCAGCCGCTAGAACTATGGAGGCTAAGATCTCAACGAAGCAGCGAACAACATACCTTAGGATTCCGCAATGAGAGAAAACACTTAATGAAAGGTTCGAAAATCTTTGAATAGACATACAAGAGCTAGCGAAGTATACTGGAGGTATTAGAACAAGAAAACTGCAGAGACGAGTACAAGAAATATTAAATTGGGTCCAATTCTATTCTCAAGATGACTCAACAGCCCAGGAATGCCTCGACATACTAAAACAAAACCTTTCCAGGACTGCACGAGGGTTAAAGAGGTATAATGCCAGCAACAACCGAAAACGAGATAATGCTCTTTCTAATCGATCGAGAAGAACTTTTTATCGCAAGTTAAACTCTCAACTAAACTTAGCAGATAAAAGAATAAAGAAATAATAGTTCTGCAGAACGCTACAACCACCCTGTGTCACCAACGCTAGCTAAATCAATGAAGATCATCAAGTTTGCCAAGATTACAGTCAGATGCAATTCGGATCCTTCACCACCGAGAAAATCATTAGCATCATCTAGAGATTTCATAAGTGGAAAACCCTGGGTCCTGATCACATCTTCTAGCGGCTGACTGTTCGTATCAATAATGTTTTGCTTGATCCACAGAAAATGCCATTGTTCCTTACAGAAGGAGTAACGAATCTCTTATCAACAGATCAGCATAATATACAGGAATCAGCCAAATATCGACACATGACCTGCCTTTTTACATTGGAGAAGGTGGTCATATCCTGTATCTATACAAGGTGACTCTCCCGGAAATGTATCGATCAATTGAGGTGGCCAAAGATGTGCTCCATTCTTGGCTATTCATTGATTATAAAACAAGTTTTGCAAATGACTATTATGTGAAGGCACCTTGTCATGTTGATAAAATAGATTTCTATGATCAGCCAGCGGCAAGTTATCTAAATAGTTCACTTCCAAATTTCTCATGATGTCAAAGTAGCGCTCACCTATAAGTTAAAAGACGTATTTTGTATCTGGAAGTCTTCAAAAATGGCAAACTTACCATTCAGATTATTTTTTGGTAGAATTCTAAGGCGACGACGCCTACATTTCTTATAGCACAATACATCTTAAACTGCCAAGAATCTTGAAAATTTAATTCTCTAAATGGTCTCTATAGGTCGATTAAACAATCCATTTTTTGTGAATTTGGCTTCGTTGACAGAACTTCACACTTCGTGAAAAATCAGTGCATTTTAAATGTTAAAGTATAGAATATACGTAAGGATGAAAGTTGTGTTTCCATAAAATCTTTAAAACTGATGTTTGAGATAATCCAGACTCTCATACTACTTACTTTGTAGATATTGTCGGATATGGGGCGAAATATTCTAAAATTGTAGTTTCAATATTTTCATTATTACAAATGGCTTATTTCTATTTCTTTTTACGTTTATGGATCCAAAGTTCTTGAAGTTTTCTATTATCCTTTAACAGTTGGTGGTGTTGATTTCTGTTCGCGATATTGCATCGCGAATGTATCACATTCTCCACAAATAATAATCTTCGTGCGTGGAATTTAATCGCTTCGGCATGATTATTAGTAATGAATGTCAAATGGCAAAAAATAGTGATAATTCTCTGTGGATTCGATTGTTTGATTTTCGTCACGCCTCGTCGTCACATAGAATATTGTATATAAAATATGTCTAGAATTTTACGTAAAAATCAAAAGTGCAATAATAAGTGTTTTACTTAAAATAAGTAAGTTGACATCTACTTCTGGCATAATCAGAAGTGCCGCCATCTTGAGAATACTTTAACCGGCTGTCTTCCATGCACATTAGTACACTGTCAAATTTTCAGATTCTTCATAATTATAGTTTTCCCACAATCGATCGATAAATTTCCCGGAGACTCACCCTGTATACACTGCGAGCTAAACATCTTCAACCCAATCCAGCAAAAAGAATATTCCTAAGACATAATAAGGTCAACTTTGCACATGCCAACAATAATAGACGTGAGAAGCTACAGAGGGACCGAAGCAGACTCCGATCACCTGTTGGTGGCAGCCAAAGTTAGAACTCGCATATCTTCACACAAAAATAATAAATCCAAAACAGAGGCACAACACGACACGAATAAACTACGAAACCCACAAATATGCCTAGCTTACAAGAACAGAATCTCCGAGAACCTTAGCAGAATAGCAGAAACTGACAATATAGAAACTAGCTGGAAGCACATATAGGAAACCATCAGGGAAGCAAACGGAAGTGTATTGGGCCCCAAATCAAAACCAAGCCGACATCCCTGGTTCGATGATGAGTGCAAAAATCTTGGTGCCATCAAAAGAGAGGAACTAATTAAAATGCTTCATAACCCATCAGAGCAGACAACAATTAGGTTTAACGAACTAAGAACACAGCTACGAAAATTGATCAGGAAAAAGAAAAAAGAACATGAGACAGAAAAAGTACTTAACTTATAGGCTGATTTTCAGAACGGCAATACTAGAAGGTTTTACAAGGAAGTGGGGAGGCATAAAAAGGGATTCCGCCCAAGAAGTGCTACAATGCTAAAGCTTAACGATGACACAATCACCGCCTCAAAAGTGGAGGTATTGGACAGTTGGAAGTGCTACTTTGATGAACTACTAAACGTGCCGATGCAGGGAGAACCTGAAGCTACAATATTCGCTACGGCAGAGATTAATATCCCATCTCCATCCATGGAAGAGACCATTAGAGCCGTTAAGAAATTAAAAATAACAAAACGGCAGGTCAAGGTAATATCTTGGCAGAAAGTCTGAAACATGGAGGGAACGATCTAATCACACAAATACATAACCTCGTGAAACAAATTTGGAATCAAGAAATCATTCCTGGTGGAAAGAAGGGGTAATAATTCCACTCCACCAAAAAGGGGACCAAATGCAATGTAAAAATTACCGAGGTATTGCTGTACTAAGCCAGCATTCTCCTTCAACGTCTCTCTCCGTATACCGAGGAGATTATCGGAGACTACCAATGTGGCTTTCGAAGCGGAAGATCAACAGTTGACCAGCTTTTCACTATCCGACAGATGCTGGAGAAATGTTGGGAGTTTAACAAAAACTTAAATACCCTGTTCATAGATTTCGCGCAAGCATATGACAGTGTTATGGAAAAGGTTATGGGAAGCTATGGAAGAATTTGGAATCCCGCACAAGCTGATTAGACTGTGTAGAGCGTGCCTAGAGGGGGCAAAAAGCTGTGTCAAAATTGAAGGAGAGTGTAGCCAAACATTTTCTATCAACAGAGGATTAAACAGGGAGATGCTTTGTCGGCAGTACTGTTTAACCTTGCACTGGACAAAGCTGTAAGAACAATATCAATTGACGCGGAGGTTTTTGGGCCAAGTGGCCCTAAACTTATTTTGGCCTACGCGGATGATATGGGCGCGATAGGAGAAATCACAGTCTGTGTGAAGGAAAGCTTCATAAAGATAGAAAAAGAGGCTCAGAGAATAGGGCTCCGAATAAATGAAAGAAAGATCAAATACATGCACGTCTCCCGCAACCCCGCCCGAGACAGAATCAGGCAGAACGTCACCATAGATGACTATAATTTTGAGCATGTGCGAGTTTTCAAGTACCTGGGCGCAGTGATAACGGCAACAGCGCATCACACAAGCAAATAAATGTACAGTTGAGATATAAACCTTGCTGAAGTGAAAATTTATCACTAGAAAGGCAAAAACCGAAATTTATCGAACAATAATATGACCAATAGCAATCTACGCCAATGAAACATAGGCCCTGACAGTCCACGATACGGAGTTGCTAAGAAGGTTTGAGAGAAAAATCCTGCGCATAATATATGGTCCATACCAAGACCTTGAAACAGGACGTCACAGAATGAGAAGCAATATAGAGCTTGAGCAATTATATCAAAGCCCTGACATCATTCAAGAAATAAAGTCCAGAAGACTACGATGGGTAGGTCATATACAAAGGAGCCAAAACGATCGACTAATTAAACGGGTATGGGAGGAAGCACTACAAGGAAAACGACAACTGGGAAGACTTAGGCTTAGATGAAGAGATAACATCCACAAGGATCTAGCTATCCTTGAAGTTGACCAGCAAGAATGGAGGGAGTTGGCACAAGACCGTTCCAGGTGGAGGCAGATAGTCGAGGCAGCCAAGACCCACCCTGGGTTGTAGTGCTACGGAGTCAGTCAGTCATAATAAGGTGCAAGAAGCGATTTATAATTGATTCGATCATTTGGAATCAGGCCTATACTAACCGAAGGAACCTTTTCGCCGACTAAGGGAACTGCGTAAAAGCCTTTGACTCACGATTGACTGGCAGATATACTGAGAATATATTGAGTCGAAGAACATATGGTGTCTTTTTGAGAATACCTTATGTCAAGTTGGAGAACTAGGATCCTAATGCAGATACCATCCAGCAACAAAATTGAGACTGACACAATTCCAATACGAAGGGGAATATTTACTAGAGATTCATTAAGCTCATTATGATTCTACCTCGCATTGAATCTACTCTCATGCCGCTTAAATTCTACCAAATACGGCTTCAGTATTAAGAACAACCATGAAGAGGTGGTGAGACTAAATAATTTTCTGTATATAGACGATTTTAACTTGATGGCTGTCAGTTGGAACAAATGCTCAGAATTGTGGAGGAAATCTCTGTCGCATTTTAAATACAACTATAGGCAATGAAGGCAAGACAGACATAAATAATTGGCTTAAAACAGGCACAAAGAATTAGCCAATGAACTTTGAATACCGAATTAACAAATGAGTTCTTAAGATGGGTGATACAGATACTGCGAACCAACACCTTAATAGTAAAAATTTATTTAAATTACTCAACACCTATGCGTGCTCTCTCACCTGCTCTTTTGTAATTGTCAAATGGAGCAGGATGGATATAAAAAATATGCAGGAAAAAATAGGAACTCTCCCGATAAAGAGACAAAAACATCATCCTTGAACTACTACTTTATTTTTAAAACTTTTAAAATTTTCACTTTTCAATAAACTCTCTAACAAGTTGCAGTTATCACGAGAGTAAACCAGATTCCTTATAGACCGTCAGCTGTCCATAAGGTGAAATGGACTCATTTTTTTTGTCTGCCCTTAGGAGGGCCAAAACGTCTAAGTGAGTTCGTAAAAAAAGTCCATGACGTCAACTACGGCCTTCGAAAATTTGGAAAAACAATTTTCATTCGCAAAAAAAAATCTGTTTTGTCCTGATATCAAATGGTCTCCCATTAAGGTGAAAGGGTAGTCACTGAAATTGAATTCACGTAAAAAAATGATACAATGGTCGAAATAACGTCATATATTTATTAATCATTTTTATGTTATAACAATTATTGCTATACGATAATTGCAATGAAATGTAGTTGAAACTCGTTTGCATATTTCACCGTCTGCCATAGCATATATATATATATATATATATATATATATATATATATATATATATATATATATGATCCTTATTTTTACGTCTTTTTAAATTTTTGGGCGCCAGGCGCAAATATCTATACCTGAGTATAATTGATTTGTACCAAAATTTTTTATTTTAATAATAAAAAAAATTATAAAACATCACAAATACACATGTGCTGTATTTCTGAATGTACCCCATTTCTCATGATCAGATATTTAAAAACATTGAGGTTAATTTTCTCTTTCTCAGGTGATTAAATTATTATTATTATTAAAAGAGTCAAACCAATGATTCATAAACACAAGTAGAAAACTTTTTTAAAATAATACAAATGTGTCAGTTGGAGTACTTTTATGGAATATTTATTATAAATAAACTAATCTATTCCTAATTAAAAATTTTCAATATCATTTAATGTGCACTCTTTTGTTGGTTTTAAGATTATTAAATCTGGCAACGTTGCATATAATAGCTGAACGGTTAAAATGACTAGTGTCTTATTACATTTAATTTTACTTTATATAATCTAAAAAATATTTGTGTGTGCCAGTGATATTAAGAGTTATATTATTACAGTGCAAATTAAATAATTTATTTTATTACTAACTACAAATATTCATTATGAGGTTAGTATATATCTATTTTATCAAACTATTTTCAGGCAAGTCTAAAATTTCTGTTTCTTACACGTTAGATAAATACTTTTAATCTCCAGAATTTTTTTTGGTAAACTTCTTTTCCTTTTTAAAAATTGTCTTTTAATCTCCAGAAATTTTTTATCCAAGTTTTATATTTTTTCTCAAAATTTTAATAAATGAGAGCGATGTTTATTCTACCACAGATTAATCTGCACTGCTTCTTTTATTTAAAATGAAAATTTTGAGGTTATGTTACTTTTAATAAACAAGACTAGCGATATTTACTCTACAACCGATTAACATGCACTCCTTCTTTTATTTTTTTTTAAACTAACAAATGAACATTTTGAGGTTATGTTACTTTTTACGAATAAGACTGACGATGCTTACTGTACAACTGATTGACCTGCACTCCCTTTAAAAAAATGAATTATGGCTTTTATAGTTAGCGGTGACGTAGTATACATTTTTTTTTTCATTTTTTTCTGATTGGTCGGTCATCTGACTTGAACTGGCAACTAGATGGAATTTTAAGCTTTGAAATACAAAATCAAAATGGATTCCTATTTGTCAATTTATGATGAAATTTTGATATTTTATGGATACTAACCTGAACTAACCTGAACTAAATATTATATCTGATGAAAATTTTATGATTTTATGAATTATGATTGATATAAATTTTGGACTTTTCCTGACATTTTGATATGTCTACAATTTACTCTTCGTTATTATTTAGCACATAAAATTCATAAATAAAATTTGATTACATCTAAAAATATTTTACATATACATTTAAATATTAATTGTAACTTGCTGAAATTGATAATTCTTGTTTTTATAATATTATAATTATATTTAACAATGTTTTACCTACAATTAAGTACTATTTTATTCTAGTTTCTTTTTAAAATTAACTTATAATCTACATTTTCTTATACTAGTCTCACAGATTTACAATATTTTTAACAAAATTTTTATAAATATTGTTGTTGAACTAAGTTAAAACTAAAATATTATAAATAATTATTGATAAATAGTATCTATATTTCACTAAATGATTATTATTGGACCTTTATTCTCACTAATATTATCTTTACCCGCACTATTTGATCAATGGGTGTTCAAGATTCCCTTCTTTGTGGATTTCACTATACTGTGTTAAAATGCCTTTTTTAAACACTGTCTCTAGTCAATAATACTTAACACATTATTAAAAGTATCTATTATTTATTAGTTTATTTGTTTTATGTCTTTTGGAATGAAATATGTTTTTTATTCTTGCTTTAAATGCAATAACGTCCAACCTTTCACACTAATTTTTATACATTTTATCATGTCATTATAAAATTAAATGCATTTAATGTCCTTTTAAAACATGATTTATATTCAAATTCTTACATACCATAACTAATATCTATTTTACGATCTACCACATAAATGCAATAATTAATTATTTATGTCCCTTTTTGTTAGACATTTTCATATTTAAATCTTATCATACCTGAGATAAGGTGATTACCTACACAGAATATTTTATGATACCTTTAATCAAATTTCAAAATGGCAGACAAAAATATATCAGGGAAATTTTCACTTTTTTTTAAACAACTTTTTTATTTATTTATAAATTTGTGACGCGCTGTACTTGTCTGCCAATGTAGATATGAATATTTTGTGATAAGAGGAATACATGAGTTTCGTGTAGATTCTGATAGTTGAAATTTTCTCATAATTTTCAACCGAAAAAATGATTTCCTTAGGGGCCATTTTTTTTACATACAATTTGTTTCTCCATCTTTCATATCGTTCATTGGCAAACGAAAATAAATCAGGATTTTTTTGATTTTTTTTTTGTAAGTTCACTATTACGTTTTCACCCCTTCGACCATTGCCGCCTGTCTGTCATTTTTTCCCGTGAATTCAATTCGGGTAACTACCCTTTCACTTTAATGGCAAGCAATTTGAGATCAGGAAAAAACAAATTTTTTTCTGCAAATAAATTTTTACGAACTCACTTAGGACTTTTAGTCCTCAAAAGGGCAGGCAAAAAATTGAATCCATTTCACCTGATGGACAACTGACGGTCTTTTGTTTTTGTTGAATATCACGACGTTTCTGCTAGTAGTTTTCTCTAGCCGTTTTCAAGTGAACTTGATATTTACTACTTTGTAGCTATAAAGTTCATAATAATATTAATATTCAAACAACTTTTAGTTAGATTTAGTTATAATTAGACTATTAAAGGTTTTATTCTTAATTTAAAAATTTTCCAAGTGAAATGAGTTAATTTTGAAACTAGATCAATTATTTATAACGTGCTAGCCTTTTTTAATATATGTAAGATATGATATTATCTCTTTCAATTAAAACATTTTAGGCTACATCATCAAGCTCAAAATTCAGCTGTATTGTGTTTTATCGCCCTTGGAGCGACAGTGGTGTGTGTTATATTATGTACAATATTTGTGACCTTTTCTGTAAGTAATGACGATCATTCTACTTCCATTTTGAACACAGTTAATGCACTAATTCACGAGAAATAACTTTTGTAGCAGAACTAAATAAATTTAGTCACTCTTTTAAGGCGTTATTTTTTAACGGGTTAAGTACGGCATATTTCGACACAGACGTTAACACTAACGTTATCGCAGGTGGAGCAGGTGAGAAAACAGCCCGTAAAAATCTTAAGCTAGTATGACCATTCGATTGTACTAATATTTATTAAACAATTGCGTGAAAGTTAGCTGGTTGTTGATAAAAACTTTCTTAGCATCCTTGTTATTAAGCTATATGGGGTAAAATTTTTTTTTCACATATGTCTCATTTTTATTGTAGGCCACATATATTAATATCTTCTACACTTCATTTCAAAAAGAAAAAATAAAAAAAGAAAAAGTCGTTCATCAGTAAAAATAAACTTGTAAAGTTGACATCGTTAAGGTGTAGGTCTGAGAAATATGCCCATAAAAATTGTAGGCCAATATGATGCTTCAATTATGCTAATATTTATTAAACAACTGTCTGAAAATCAAATGGTGTATGTATTGTGTACACTACAATCTAATAGATCTATTCCCTACTGCTGTTAAGTCACAAGAGTTACCTTCGCAGCTAGAGCAGGCCCTCCAGTCTTATTTTCCTCAGGAACCTTAAGATGTTGGACCGCTTCAAGGTGGCTAGCTCCCCTTCTTCGATTTGGTGTGTTCCCAAGAACCGCATCCTAGGGTTTTCTAGAGCACTGCATGCTGAAAGGATATGAATAGAGGTTTCGTCCTCTTTCTCACAGAATCTGCACTCTTCTCCTTTTACCATTCCGAGTTTCTTGAGGTGTCTATTCAGGTGGCAATGCCCGTCAGGGCCCCTGTCAGAACTCTGAGGTGGTTTTTACTTAAGCTTATGCATTTTTTGAATCTCTTCTAGTCGCAGTTCCCAAGAAGTATTTTCGCTTGTCTCAATCCTTGCAGTTCCGTACAATCTCTTGTTTTTTTCTTCTATTTTTAGTTCTTCCATCATTACGCTGCTACTGATTCCATAGAAAGACTCTGACCCCAGGAATGGCGTCTCAGCCCCTTCTCTCGCGAGCCTGTCTACTATTTCATTCCCCTCTATCCCGGTGTGTCCCGTCACCCCATAAGGATGATTTTATTATTCTTACTCAAATCATTTAATTTCTCTAGGCATTCCCAGACCATCTTGGAGCTGATAACTTGAGTGACGGCTGCTTTACTATCTGACAGGATGATAAACTCTTGGCAGTGATAATTTTCTTCTTTGTTAAATTGAGTATATATCTTCGGGAAATGTTTAAAAAGGAACTACCATGTTTTATACCACTAAATTTATTTAGAAAACAGTGACGGCAGTTTCAACTCACAGAGTCACTTTCAAACTGAATTACAAAGGTAGACTCAGTATTCAATACAGAAACATGAAGAAATTTAACAATAAATAAAAACTACCTGAGAAATTACATTATTACAAAGGGGCGGTACTAAATTTTGGGAACTAATTATTATTTGGCAACAACAAATAACGGGGAAAACTCAAGTTCTGTCTGGTCATTAAGCAAATTTACATTTTTATTTTACGATCCAAGTAGAAAGCAAACAGTTGTTCATACTTTTTTAATACATGGTTAAGTTGGCATGTTTTCTGCTTTCCACATTAAAAACTACCCATTTCTCAGAGTTCTCGTAAATCAATTAGCTGTAGGCTACGTTAAAATGAAGCCAATCACGAAGTTTCAGACGATGGTAAATCATTTTCAAAATAGGGCCGTGTACTGAGAACTAATACGTTATATAAAAGACTGTTGACCCTAATTGAATTGTTATTGAAATCATGATTCTGCGAAAGCAATATATTTCGTACTCTGACAACTTAGAGCCAAAATTGTTTATATGTTTTTGTCCTCTTTTCTTTATTCTATTTCCAACCGAAAATTTCTTTCATAATTTAAAAAGGTGATAATTCGAGGGATGCTCCCCCTTCTTTTTATTTCTCCTTTCAATTGTCCAAGGTTTTCAGGTGCATCATTGTTATTTTAAATGAGTTTTTTTTTCAAATTATGTTTTTTTAATATATTCAGCTATTATATGTATTGTTACTCATTCTTTTTAATTACTTACTTTTTTTGCTACATTTTAGCCAAATTTTGGACTATTTCAAACAATTATGCTAATGCTGCTGATGCTTCTGAAAATATGTTACTTTTCACATATAGGACAGATTTATGAAGACCAGGTAATTATTCTGAAGTGTTAATATGTAGAGAAAAGGAAATAATATATGCCAACAGTTTATTTTCTACAAATACCACTTTAATCCTCTCTCATACTTTTTTTGATCTCTTATCGTTCCTTTCCTCTGCCTGCATATGGCAGATAGATTTCTTTATTTCTTACTGAAATTTTTATTTTTTAAAAATTCACACTCCGGTGATTCGTAGATGTCGTTCGACTTGGAATTTATATAGCAGTTGTTTCCTGCAAATGTTGCTCTCAGGTCGATACAGCTCCACTAATTAAGGAACCCTGTCACATTCCTCTATAACTTTCACACCATTAGATAGGTCATTAAGTTATCACTTTCTAGATTGTAACCCATTTAGGTTAAGTACCATGTTTGTCTATAAAAGCAAATGTATTTTTAAAATAAAGGCAGTACTAAAGTAAAAAGCTTCGTGACAACGTCTTGAGTTTTCTTTTTAAAAACGATCTCTCCAGAACGGGATTTGTAATTGGCGCTGCGAACAGGATTGCTTCATTGACCCTTTATCGTTTTTCGTTGTGGTCAAGAGAGTTTTAACTCTTTAGAAGCAATTAACAAAGAAAAAAAAAAAAAAACCAAGTGCAAGAAACGAAGCCAGCCGGTGCAACAAGACCTAGAAGAAGTTCCTTCAGAGAAAATCTTGGGTTTCCGCAACCAGCAATTAGTACTCAACGCTAGGCACGGGTACAGGTGGAAAAGTATTGGTCCAGTCAGTGGCATCTCCGATCTTCCTGCATCAATGCTATTAGCACTAGTTTTGTAAGTGATTTTTTAAAAAAAATTTTCCCATATATATATTTTTGTGTTCTTTTATTGTTGTGGCATAATATTGAGAAATTTTTAATAGGATTTTATTACAAAGATTATTAATTTATGAACCGCGATAGGTCACCATTAAAAAGAAACGAGACAAATAATTTAAGAAACATAATGACTACAAACGCTACTCTTTCCTACAGTGACATCCAGATCCGTTTTAATTTTGCAAAATGCATGGTACCTGAATACCACGGAGGTTCAAAAGATCTAAATTACTTTCTAACAAACTCAGAAGAATTTATTAACAAATTTACTTTCACAGACGAAACTATAAATCTATACTTCTTTAAATATGTAATATCGCAAGTAAAAGGCGAAGCTCGCGATCTAATTACGTTACATAACCCTAAAAATTTTAACGAATTAAAAGAATTATTATTAAATAAATATAAAGATCCGCGAAGTGAAGAAAATCTTCTTACACTCCTAACCACAAGTTTCCAAAATAACGCGCAAACGTTCGAAGAATTTGCATCAGAAATCAAACAAAAATTACACAAATTAAAAGAAAATGCTCAAATCGAATATTCAAGCAATATAGATTTTCTTAAATTAAAATATAGTGATTATGAAAAACAAGCTTTATACGCTTTTATTTCAGGTTTAAAAGAACCATATTGTTCTTTCGTTAGGCAACAAAACCCCATTAATATAGATAAATGTATTAATATTTGTAGAGAATATGACAATATTCAGGCGCAAATTAATTATAAAAACTTTTTACGGCAAAATTTGTCAAAGAAAAACGTCTTTAAACCTCATACAATACAGCAACCTCAAAATAACCAAAACAATTTTAAATTTGATTCTTTTCCCCGAGGTCCAATTAACTTACCAAATAGGGCACCTCACCAACAACGTTTCCCCACGAACATTCAGGCTTTTCAAGGTCCCAAAAATAATGTTTTTAGACCTCAAGGTAATTCAAATAATCTATCTAAACCAACCCCTATGTCTATCACGACAAGGAACACTCTTCGTTCCAACTTTCAAAATGGGCCGAACCCAAATAATTCTTTTAATAATTCGAATCCTCAGCAAAGGTTTTCTAACCATAAATATAATCATTTCGCAAGACAAGGTACTGCACGTCCAGACATAATAATTGAAGAAATACATAATACCGAGGCAAATTCTCAGCAAGAACCATTCGAAAATTTTTTAGAAAATTCCCCAGAGGAACATGTCGAAAATTTTCCGGAAACTGCCCAGTATCAAAATTCCACTTAGATTTAAATAACTATTCAAATCAAACCTGCTTACCTTTTATTTATAGTAACAAATATAAACTAAATATACTTATAGACACAGGCGCTTCATCTAGTATAATGAATCCTGATGTCGCTTTAGAGTTATTTCCTTCATATATTTATAATCACATTTTTGAAATAACTACTTGTAATAAAACAATAAAAGGGAAATATGCTGTAAAAATACCAATTTTATCTGAATTTAAGAATTTTACTCCTATAGAATTTTTAATATTACCTTGGCATAAAAAATTCGATTGTTTAATTAGTTTTAAAGATTTAGTTAATTTAGAATGTAACATTGACATAAAAAATAAATGTTTAATAATGCCACATCTAAAAATTTATTATCAAGAAGATATTAATAAAAGTAAAAAAATAATAAGCCCCATAAAAAATGGCGAAGTTTTAGTACCTAGTATAAAAATAAGTGATGAAAATATATTACCAGAAACTATTTGTAATGTTAATAATTACGAAGTTAATTACCCCTATAATTTAAGTAATTTAGAAATAAATAATATTAACGCAGAACCATTAGATAATTTTGATGTTCATAATCATATAAATGAAAAAAAGAATTCTAGTAATTTAAAAGTAGAAAAGGTTATTAGAACCAATCATATGAATAGTGAAGAAAAAGCAAAAATCATTAAATTATGTTACAATTATAAACAGGTATTTTATAACCCTGAAGAAAAACTTAGTACGTGTAACGTCACTTCTCACTCAATTAGAAAAAAAGATGACGACCCGGTATACGTAAAAAACTTTAGATATCCTTACCATTTGAAAAAAGAAATTCAAAAACAAGTCAACAAACTTTTAGACAATAATATCATTCGACCGTCAATGTCCCCGTATTCCAGTCCAGTTTGGATTGTACCTAAAAAATTAGACGCTTCAGGAGAAAAGAAATTTCGTATGGTGATTGACTTTAGAAAAATTAATGAAAAGACTATTGAGGATAAATATCCATTACCGCGAACCGAGGAAATTTTAGAAAATCTTGGAAAATGCCAATATTTCAGTACCCTCGACTTAGCGCAAGGTTTTCATCAAATTCCCCTAGATAAAGGCTCAATTGAGAAAACTGCATTTACGGTAGAAAACGGCCATTTTGAATATATCAGAATGCCGTTCGGTCTAAAAAACGCCCCAGCTACATTCCAGAGAATGATGGATTCTGTTCTCCTAGAATATTTACATAAATTCTGTTTTGTTTACATGGACGACATAGTCGTATACTCCAAGTCTCTCGATGAACATATCCTACACCTTAAACGCATATTCGAAAAGCTTCACAAATTTAACCTTAAAATACAACTAGATAAGTCCGAATTCTTGCGTAAAGAAGTTCCCTTCTTAGGACACGTAATTACACCGGAAGGTATTAAACCTAACGAGGAAAAAATTAAAAGTATAATTAACTTTCCTTTACCAAAAAATATAAAAGAAATACAAGCTTTCCTTGGCCTTATAGGATATTATAGACGATTCATAAAAAACTTTGCACACTTAAGTAAACCATTTACTAAATGTCTAAGAAAAAATGAAAAAATTAATATTAATGATCCACAATATTTAGAAGCATTCAATATTTGCAAAGAAACGATTTGCAACGCTCCCGTACTCGCGTATCCCGATTTTAATAAAGAATTTATTTTAACAACCGACGCTAGTAATGTAGCATTAGGTGCTGTTTTATCTCAAAATGGTAAACCAATTTCGTTCTATTCCCGCACTCTAAATACAGCTGAAAGAAACTACGCAACTATTGAAAAAGAATTACTCGCGATTGTAGATTCTTGCAAGCATTTCCGCCCCTATCTTTTCGGTCAAAAGTTTATAATTGAAACGGATCATAAACCTCTTACTTGGTTATTTTCTCTTAAAGAACCAAATCAGCGTCTAATACGATGGAAATTAAAATTAGAAGAATACAATTTCGAAATTAGGTATAAGAAAGGCAAAGAAAATAATGTAGCCGACGCCCTTAGTCGAATCGAAATTAATGCTCTCACGCGAAAACAAAAATGCATAGAAGATAATGATTTACTTTCAGTTCTTCCTAACATTGAATCCGAATGTAGTTTAAGCCCTGATGACGCCGATGAAATACTTAACAATAACAACCCCGATTTAGAATCTCTTGATGATTTACCCTTGTTAGATCGTTTAAATCTTTTAAATAATAAAAACGATGATGATAATATTACAATTCACACGTCAAGCGAGAACCCCATTTGTGGTTTAACTTATTCCGAAAGAAATATATACTCTTTTAAAAATTATATTATTTTTAAGTTAGCCGATTTATATTCAGTAAAAAATGTAGGAAAAAGTTCATTCGAAGTAACTTTAAGACACGGCAACGAAGAAGCAAATATATTAAAATTCATAAAAGAATACATAAACCCTATTCTCACCTATGGTCTTTATTACGAAGAAAAAACCCTTGAACCAAAAATAATTCAAATTCTCAAAGATAATTTTGAAAAACTAAAACTAGTTAAAGCCGCATTTAAACCAACTCTTTTAAATAAAGAACAATTTATGGCAGAACTATCTTTATATCACAGCCAAACACATAATGGTATTAATGAAACTTATAATCATTTTCAAAAATTAATATACACTCCAAATATTAAAAAACATATTACAAATTACATTAATCAATGTCAAATTTGCTTAATTTCAAAATACGAAAGACATCCCATTAAAACACCTTTTAAAGGACCTTTAGTATCCAACAAACCTTTTGAACATATTTTCATAGACATTTTTAGCGTAGAAAAAGAATATTTTCTAACTATTATTGATTTATTTAGCAAATATGCACAAGCATATCATATTCCTTCTAAAACCGCCACTAGTATTTTAAACAAATTACGACACTTTTTCGCACATCATAATTTACCTGACAAAATAACTTCTGATTCTGCAGGAGAATTTAATAATCTTACCCTTAAAGAATACTTAAGGTTACACAACGTGGAATACCATGTTACCTCTTCTATGAACCCCACATCCTTATCACCTTTGGAACGATTTCATAGCACGCTTAAAGAAAAATTACGCGTATTAAGAATACAAAATAAAAACGACCACATTAAAGACTTAATGATAACCGCGATATTAATTTATAATCAAAGTGTCCACTCTACTACAAACTTTACTCCCTTTTCATTACTTTATGGACCCTATGAAGATTTAAATAAACATTTAATAGAAATTGACAAAAATATTTATGAACATTATAATGAAAAACGTAGAAAGGAAATATTACCCTTTTACGAAAAACTTTCTCATAATATAAGTGAAAAGAATAAAAAAATATTAGAAAATAGGAATAAAAATATTCCACAACCCAATGTTGAACTAAGCAATACTATATATTTAAAAAATTCCACAACAAGAGGTCAAAAAACACGCGCTCTCTATCGTAAAGTTAAAAATGTAAAACAAAATAAAGAAAAATTACAAATTACAAGTGAACCTAATTTAACGTTTCATTTAAGAAATGTACGTCCTCAAAGACGACAATTTTCTTTGCAGGATTACGACGACTGTCCTGACCCACGAGATGGTCAACAGCCAGGAACTTCAACCTCTTAATAACGTACCATATGTACAGGAAAACTTAGGTTTAGCGTCCCTTGTAAATTTTTACCATAAAACTTATTTTCATATTAATTTAACTTCTATTAATCGAAATATTCAAAATAGTCTTACTAATGTTTACTTTATAGGTTTAAGAATAAGTAATAATACTTTATATTATCAATTAGAAAATTCTATAATCTCTCTTCAAGCGAAGTATAAACTATTAACACATAATAAAAATAAACGAAGTTTATTCGACGGCTTAGGAACAGGCATTAGATATATAACTGGAAACCTCGATCAAAATGATCTCAAAGAAATTATGTCAAATATGCAAATTCTACGAAAAAATGAAGATAAAATAAAACTTCAAAATACTAAAAGTTTATCAGTGCTATCATTTTTGCAAAATAAATTTGAAAATACCACGAAAACTATTAATTCTCAATTTATACAAGTTACAGAAAACCTTAACAAACTTAATGAAGAAGTAAAATTGCAAGAATTGATACTCAAAGAAATTTTTAACATTAAAGCTTTAGAAAATTATATTGATAGAATTTTAAATATAATAACGTTTAGCGTTAGAGAAGAAATAAATCTTTTACTTTTAGATAATTCAGATATAATTGAAATTGAGAGGTTATTAAACTCTATTTTTCCTCATAACGAACTTATTTCATTTTCCAAACTCTATTATTTTGAATTTATGAACCTATGCCGATTAAATACGATAATTTCCGACCATGAAATAATCTTTGTACTAAAAATCCCTATTATTTATAGAACTACTTATAATTATCAAAAAATATATCCAATATTATTTAATAATAGTAATTTACTTGTAATACCAACTCCATATATATTAGAAGATGAGAATATACATTTTGTAGAAAAACCATGTATAGAATTAAGCATTAAACGATTTCTATGTTATGACACTTTAAATAATGAATGTAATGTAAAGAATTTAGAAAACTGTCTAATTGTACACAGTGACAAATATTCACGAATTAGTGTAATGAGCAATAATCAACTACTTGTAAATACCAACAGAAAAATGTCCTTATTTGAACATTGTAATAAAACTCACATTATAATTAACAAACCCACAGTAATTAACAAATACTGTGAAATTTCTGTCAATAATTATACATACGTATTCAAAGGAACTGCGAATTCCAATATTAAATTACCTAATTATGATAATGTATATCATTTCAAAGTGCATAAAATTAACTTTCTACCTTTAGATACGTACCATAATGTAAAAAATAAAATAGAAAATTTACAGTATGATGTAAGTTTAGATAATGTAAAATGGGAAAATCGTTCACACTCTTATATTATGTATATTATACTAATAGCATTGTGTTCAGCATATTTTGCATACAAGTGCAGATCAAAAATAAGGAATTGCAAGAAAACTGGAAAAACTGAAGATATAGAAACACAAATGATGCCTCTTCAAGAAGTCCAGGCTACACCTTGCTTGTCCCAGGTGCTCCAAGCTTAAGGAGGGAGGAATTAAGGAACCCTGTCACATTCCTCTATAACTTTCACACCATTAGATAGGTCATTAAGTTATCACTTTCTAGATTGTAACCCATTTAGGTTAAGTACCATGTTTGTCTATAAAAGCAAATGTATTTTTAAAATAAAGGCAGTACTAAAGTAAAAAGCTTCGTGACAACGTCTTGAGTTTTCTTTTTAAAAACGATCTCTCCAGAACGGGATTTGTAATTCACTGACGAGACATAAGGTGATCAAAACGCGTATGGAGAGAGGACCAGAGTAGTATTTGCAGAAAATAATCTGTTTGTATACAGTCTTTCCTTTTCTCTGTCGGAAAGGATAATACATATAAACAACCAAACGAGATATCAGGATATGATATGCCTTTTCTTTCGACCTGCCAGCAATCTAACTTACCTCCATCCATATGAGCGACCATTTATAATGTTTTCATAAACAATATGTTATTTATTTATTTTCCCTCGAATTTATTGCGACAAACTTAAGTAATGTTACTATTTTCTCTCCTTAAAATCACTCACTAGGTTCGATGAGAAAAAAACAACACTTTTCACTACTAAATAAAACCCCTTTAATAACTACTTTTTAACATGTGGTTGTCGGACTTGCATTATCTTTATTTTTATTTATTTTTATTTTTACGACGTTTCGATTAGATTGTATCTCTAATCGTTATCAAGTATAAACTGAATGTTTTGTTCTAAGACTACGAGCTTATATAGAGACTGGGTCCACTGAAGCGCAAAGTTTCGCTTCACTGGTTTAAAGGCTGTTTTTATATTATAACTACTGGCAATTCGTTTAATTTTCTCCGAAGTTCCCTTAGTGTACGGAATTGTCAAGAAGGAATGATGTTTCTTGCTGTCCAGTGTTCGTTGTTCTAAAGTTATTTATAACATCGTCAATTAGTTTCAAAGGATAACCATTCTGTTGTAAATCGGATTTAATATTTGCTACCTCTTTTTCCAATGAATCGGCATTATTGCATATAGATATAGCGCGATTATAGAGGTTGCGTATAATTTCCCGTTTTGTTACAACAGAATGATTGGAACTATGATTAAGATATTGTCCAGTATGAGTTGGCTTTCTGAATACCGAAGTTTTAATAGTTTCGTTTGAGCGATTCACCAAGACATCTAGGAAAGGCAATTGATAATTTTCCTCTTTTTCCATGGTAAACTTAATTGTAGATCTAATGTTATTTAGATGTTTCAAAAAATCATTAAGTTTTTGATCTTTGCCCTTCCATACCATCAAGGTATCATCGACATATCTCAACCAGACTTTCGGTATTACTGTTGCTGTTTCTATGGCATGAGTTTCGAACCATTCCACATATATATATATATATATATATATATATATATATATATATATATATATATATATATATATATATATATACATATATATATATATATATATATATATATATATATATATATATATATATATATATATATATATATATATATATATATATTGGCGATGACTGGAGAGAGTGAAGAACCCATCGGAAGCCCGTCGTCCTGAGCGTAGAACCTGTCCTTTACTTGAAAGTAAGCACTACGCAGGCAACAGTCCAAAAGATTCATCAAACGAAACTATTAAAACTTTAGTACACAGAAAGCCAACACATACTGGATAATATCTTAATCATAATTCTAATCATTCTGTTGTAATAAAATGGGGAATTATACGCAACTTCTATAATCGCGCTATATCTATATGCAATAATGCCGATTCATTGGAAAAAGAGGTAGCAAATATTAAATCCTTTGAAACTAGTTGACGATGTTATAAATAATTGTAGAACAACGAACACTGGACAGCAAGAAACACATTCCTTCTTGACAGTTTCCTACATTAAGGGAACTTCGGAGAAAATAAGACGAATTGCCTGTAGTTATAATATTTGACAAAAACAAAACCAAAAAGTACCGATGAGAAAAATGTGTTTACAAAGTTCCATGTATGTGTGGTGAAATGTATATTGGAGAAACCAAATTACCACTAGAAGTTAAAATTAAGGAACATAAAAATCATACACAACACGAGGAAACGTCGAGGTGAGGTATTGCAGAACACGCCTGGGATAAACAACACTATATAAAATGGTCTGAGGCTGCGGCAATATAGGTGGAACCCAACATGAAAAAAAGAAAATTTATAAAAACAGCTTACATTAAAAACAATAATGGAATCTTTAGTAAACCGAGTGTTGAGATACCTAATCTTTGGCAACCATTACTTTGTAACATCAAATCATTGAGGTGTGTACAGTGAAGCGAAACTTTGCGCTTCAATTGACACAGTCCCTATATAAGCTCGTAGTATTAAGACAAAACATTCAGTTTATACTTGATAACGATAAGGGATACAACCTAATCGAAACGTCGTAAAAATAAATAAAAATATAGACAATGCAAATCCGACAACCACATTTTAGTCAATCTTCAACATTGTCTACAACCTTCAAACATACTTTTTAATACTTTCACATTCAAATGCACACTAAACTCAACAAATATGAATAAACATATTTAACATAGGACTACAATATTTCCATAAAGGCTAATCAAAATAATATATCTATAAAGACGCATCAAAACTCTCTTACCATTGTCTATTTTGCTGCAGTGCTTGTATTCTTCCTTACATGGTCTTCTTGAAATGGTATCTCGTTGTTATGCAGTCTTCCTGATCTATATTTGATGTTAAAATTGTACTGTTTCAATTTTTCCTTGTCCTCTTCCGTGCGGTCTCTGAATATTAAACTAGACCTTAAATGCACCTGACAATCCCATCTCATATGTCCAGTTTCTCCACATCTGTAGCACTTTATCTGGTCTCTTAATTGCACCCGACAGTCCCTTTTCATGTGTACAGTTCATCCACATCTGTAGCATATGATCTGGTTTCGGCCGTAACGTGAACAACTTATTCTATATTTGATTTTAGAATTGGACTGTTGCAGATTTTCCTAGATCTCTTCTATGCGGTCTCTGGATGGTGAGCTAGAACTTAATTGCCCTTGACAGTCCCATCTTATGTGTCCAGTCTGTACACACCTGCAGCACTTTATATGCTTTCTTAATTCCACCCGACAGTACCTTCTCGTGTGTTTGGCCTATCTACATCTGTAGTACTCGATCTGATTTCTGCTATAACGTGAAATACCACCTATTGTGTTCAGTTTTTCCTGATTTCTTCTATAGCGTGAAGTATTATCTATCTTGTCTAGTTTCTTAATTATTTCAGATAACATTTTCTCCATTGTCTGGATCGGTGAATCCTTGCTTTCTTCTATGGCACGGCTCTTATTTTTGGCATTATAAGCTGTTTCAAATTCTAGAGCCTTGTCCAACGCTTCAAAACAATAATTCAATTTGCTTATACGCAACATACGCTGTATTTCTTGATCTCTGATCTCATCAATCAAATATTAGATCGTAAGCTCTTTTTGGAATTCTTCCGTAGCTCCTAGGCAAGCCAGACGCACAAGGTGTCGGATACCAGTTTCATATTCTTGTAAACTTTCTCCGTTTCTTTGATATCTTGACTTTAGCTGTGACTGATATTACTGGAGCCGATGTTGATCTCCAAATCTTCTTCCCAGCGCAACACTAAGGATTCCATAGTCTTTCTGTTGGGTTATAGGAATGGTTCGCAACAATTTCAATGCTTGTTCACATAGTGTGATTACTAATGAAGTAGCTATCTCTTCGTAATTCCAGTTATTTGCCATAGCGGTAGCTTCAAATTGTCGTTTGTACATTATCCAACATTTTTGATCGTTGTAAGTTGAAAGTTTAATGTTCTGTCCGGTGGTTATTACTTTATCAGAAGGCCCATGCTTCGTTATTCTATTGACTTCTATCTTAAGGCTCTTCATTTTATATTCTATCTATTCTACGACTTCCTTCATTTTTTAGCGGACATATCCTACGTCTTATCGCACGGTTGATTCCATAGTATTTACTTCTTGGCACACTTCTCCTACGTCTTTTCGCACTTCGCCTATTTCTTTTTTAAATTCTTGTATTTGACCTTGTTTAACTTGATCGACCTCTTGTATCCATTTGTAAAGTTTGTCTTCATTTTTAACACGATGTTCTTCGACTTTTTGACGACGTCATTCTTCTTGTTTTTCTTTCAGTCGCCGTTGTTCTTCTTCTTGTTTTTCTTTTTGGCGGATATTTTCTTTTTCTTGCTTCCCTTTTTGAAGCTGTTATTCTCCTTTTTTTTTTGTTTTTAAGCCGATATTGTTCTTTAAGTTCCATAAAATCAGCCAATATTTTTGTTTGCTCCATTTCGGTTGTTGGCTGTCTAGTATTCACTATAGAATCTTCTAGAATGTTGTCGAAAATTCAGGTCTAAGCTACTTCTTTGATGACAAATCCGATAGTGAAGTCAGCTTTTCGCTATCTCTTTTAATTTCTAAAAAGAATTTTCTAGAACTTTGTCAAAAATTCGGTTCTAGGCTTAATTCTTAATGACACACTCGATGGTGAAGTCATTTTTTTGATATATCTTTTGGTTTTCAAATAGAAAGTTTTAGAACTTCATAGAAAATTAATCTTATGTTCTTACTTGGTGACAAATCTAAAGTTAAAATCCGTTTTTCTATATCTCCTCTAATTTTCAATAGGATTTTCTGGACACCCGGTGTTAATTCTCACTTCTGACACCAATTATTACGATTTTGTCTTCTTAAAATCACTCACTGGGTTCGCCGAATAAAACACAACACCTTTCACTAATACTTCCAATACTTATATTAACACAACTCTCATATTACTATCTCTCTTCTCTATTCAAAAACCACTATACAACTATATGACTCTTAACAATACAACTATATGACTGACTGACCTACGTTTATCATATCTCTATTTATATACCTATGGTAATTTCTAAATAAATCTAGAACATAAAAGTTAAGATCTGTCTAGAAACATTACGATGAAGACTCATCACGTCAGAATATTTGTATATATGAGGGCGTATCAATAAGCTTTCTTTCAGTTGTTCGTAACAATATATTCTTTTTATTTCAAACCTTCTTTCTATGTCAGGCTAAGAATACATTGACGGCATTACATTTTTAAAGAAATATGCAGGAAATAAAAAGAAATCATATTATTTTACTGCTTGCAGGGTGAAAAATTGCAACTATTTTTATACGATTTGGAATGGTATACCTGGAATGCTGAAAATCGTAAAACATATACAATATTATTTATCAACTCATCTAGAATATTGTCAGTTGGATTTATGTCATTGAGATTTAATCATGAATTTTTAAAACGGGTAAGACTGTGGTACCATTTGCTTTACAATACATCCTTAACATAAAAAATGTATTCTATTTCATGTAAAATTCTTATTTAGTACTATCATATGCAATAACATTTCCTATCCTCATTTTTTAATAATTTCATCAATATGGTTATTGCAAACGAGAGAACTTTTTTAGTTGCTCCTATAGACTGGAAAAGTGTAGTTATTTTCAAAACGGTGGTCAATCTTCGGTTCATTTTTGATGTCATTTTAAAAATTTGCAAATTCAGTCAGAAATCATATCGGTAGGTTTAAGCACTTACAGCTAGGTCAGGCACTAAAAAGAGCACATACCATACTTATGTTCATATTTATGTTTTAGACAATTAAGCTACTCTACTCCTTCGGCAATGTCATGAATTCGATGTCGCTTGAAAAATAGGAAATATTTCTCTCCTTTAGTTAAAAAAGTTTTTTCTAATAAATAACATATTTATGAATATTGTAATAAAAATAGAACAAATATATTATATAAACTCTAGCTAGTGCGGATTAAATTATATATTTAAGATTAAAATTAGTACTATACTTTGTGAATCTCTAAATAAAATATCTTTTAAATATAAACCATTTCGAAATAAAAATTGTGATTTAATTTCTCTCAAAATGCAATAACAATAAAATTCTAATCATATTTTGTTAAGTTGTAACTAACAAAGAAGGTACGTGAAGTGTCCGGTTCCGATTTTAATGACACTTCAATGTATTGTAGAGGATACAAAAATATGTATTTTTTTATCGGAGGAGATTCATTATAACGGGGTGAAAACGGCCCTTAAAGTTAACCCCTGAAACAGAGTTTTTGAAATATCTCAGATTCTAATTCTATTTCACAACAAAATTAAAATTACTTGTTGTTTTTACCCCCAAGGATATCATCCCTTATTTTTTTATTAGGGTAAACCATATATATGTGCATGTAATTTAATTCTAAAAATTACAAAATTTAATTGAATGTCATGAAAATATTTTTTCCACGAATACCATAAGTAACTTAAGTTGAAGGGCTTCGAGGTTTTTAAAAATAAACTAGTAAAAAAGGGTGAGCCACCCCTAAATACGTTTATTCAAATTCCAAGTCCTAATAGACAAAATAAATATTACTCGTTATTTGAAATGATGTTGAATTATGTTTTTTTTTTCACCCCCAAAGGGGTAACGGTAAACCTTTTATTAGCGCAAGTAATTTAATTCTAAAAATTAAATGAAATTGTTTCAAAGCATTTTTTTCACGAATACTATAATTAACTTAAGTTGACATGTTTTGAGTTTTCAAAAAATGAAGTAATAAAAGAGGGTGAGTCACCCCTAAATAATTTTTTTTTCAAATCTCAAATTCTAAATTAGATATTTTACAAAAGAAAGTGGAAATTACTTGTTAGTTGAAGTGATGTTATACCATGTTTTTTCAACCCCATAGATATCCCCATCCCTTACTTTTTATGAGGTTTAATCTTGTAATTCATTTACATAATTAAATTCTGGACATTAAGAAATTGAACCAAATATATATATATTATATATATATATATATATATATATATATATATATATATATATATATAATAATAATAATAATAATATAATACAATAAGTAACTTAAGTTGACGTGTTTCGGGGTTTCCGAAAATAAACTAGTAAAGAGGGTGAGCCATCCTCAAATACGTTTTTTTTTTAATATTTCCAGTTCTAACTAAGATATCCGTATAAACAAAACTAAAGTTACTTGTTATTGAAAATTATGTTAAACTATGGTATTTTCGCTTCCAAGGATATTATTCCTTATTTTTTATAAAATTGTTTTATACATATAATATTATTCTTAAAATTGTCAAATTTTCATTCAAGTGAACGTCACAGAATTAGAAATCTCTATTTGTCATGAATAATGATAATTTACAGACATGAAAACTTAACCATTGAAATAAGTTTATATTTTCTTATTAATTAAAAGAAAAAATTTTAGTTCAACATGATTTGAAAAAGTATTTGGGGGTGGCTCACCATCTTTTACTAGTTATTTTTAGGAACCCCGAAACCCGTCAACTGAAGCTACTTATGATATTCGTGAAAAAAATATTTTCGAACAATTATAATAAATTTCGTAATTTTTAGAAATAAATTACGTGCGTTAGTAGATGGTTTACTCTTTTAAAGAATAAGGAGTGATATTATTGGGGGTTGAAAAAACATACTTTAACGTCATTTCGAACAACAAGTAATTTTTATTTTACTACGTAAAGATATCTCACTTGGAACCTGAGATATTTTTGAAATACTGTTTTGAGGGATGAACTTTAGGGGCGGTTTTCACCCAGTTAAAATAAATCTCCTCAGATAAAAAAATGCATGTCTCTTATTTTGTACCCTCTACAAGATATTGAAGTTTCATTAAAATCGGGGTGAAACACTCCAAGTACCTTCCTTGTCAGGAGAACCCAATAGAACTTACCAAGACGCCTTTTTGATTGTTTAAATGCAGAAAAAAAATACCTCAAGAATGGTATTGTTTGGAATATCGATTTTGTGATAATAATTCAACTAACAAGCCATAATAAAATATCCATTAGCGATCGGTATTTCTCAATCATCTAATTCCAGATAATTATTTTTTATATACGATAATTTTATTCAGTAGGTCAAACAGAACCTGGTATGTAACAGGTGGTTAATATCATATATTGAATGTAAATAATACTAAATTTTGATTGTGATAAACGATTCTAAGCCTAAGAGAACAATCGGTGCAAACATTTTTTTCATATTATGGACGTCATATAGAACACTATGTTGTACGACCATACCGTAAGACATGCATAATATATATATATATATATATATACCTTTTGGAATAGGTTGAGAGATAAAATGGTTAAATTAGGTCACACACTTTCCCTTCCTCAGAGAAACTGTCTTGTCTCTGCTAATAAATATTTTAGACATTTTCCTGCAGGAATTAAGACTCTATCAATCAATAAATTTAAAATTGATACAAACATAATCTTGCTGACAATAAATAAATATATAAAGACAGATTTGGCGTGATAAATTTGCTTCTGGAATAACCAGCTTTGCTTCTTTTGTTTGTCTAAACTGCCTCATTCGTGTAGTTTTTTGTATATATTTCTATATTTTGTTACAGTGTACGTCAATAAAATTTACTGATTCAAATTAGGAGTAATCAAACTTTTTAACATTAGTACCCTGCGTTTTTTTTTTATTATGTTAAATAATTTAGGATTTTTGATTTGTACTAGTTCGGTAAATACTTATTAATAACTGAAGAACTAAAAAAATCATTGCATTATTTGTAAAAATAATAGAAACAACAAAGTATATTAAGTTAATTTAAGTTAGTGAAAGCTCAATACATCTTTAATGCAAACCAAATTGTGTTTGAAAACATAATAGACGAAGTTAATAATGGCCTCTTCGAAAACTATAAATGCTCACAGAAATAATGACCTTCAGTTTAATTGTAAAGGTTGTTGTGAATAGTTAAGAACGACAGAGTAGAGTATATTTTATATCTTTAGAGAAAGATATTTCAAAAACAAGCCTACCAATTTTAATATTTCTAGCTCTTACAAACATTTTTGTTATCGAAGGTAACTATTTAATTTTTTATTGAAATATTGTTAATTAAATAAAGCTGACTAAAGAAAACATTGGAATATTTGGATCATAAGTATGAGTTAGCTAAAATGATACTCGTATATGAAAGGGTAAAATGGTCGATGGAAATCTTTTCTTCCCTCAAGGCACCTGGTAAGGATGGCATATTTCCAGCCTTACTACGAAATTCCTTTGACAATATAACAAGCGATCTGATAAAATTATTTTCGTCATGTTTAAGCTTGGGAAACATTCAAATGGCGTAAAGGGAAACAAACTAGACTTCCTAAGGTAGGAAGAACAGACTACACACACACTAAGTTTTTCCGTCCTCTCATCCTGACCTGTTTCTTATTAAAAACACTCAAGGAAGGAGTAATTGTGGGTCGTGTCCTTTACATCCTTTACAATTTGTCTGTCAGGCACAACACCGATTCGTTACCAGTTTCGAAAACGCGCAGTCGATTTTTCGATCCGCCTAAGGTATTCGATATACAATGCTCTACATTGATGAGGCTCTGAACCAATAGTCTATATGCTGAGCTTAACAGTTTAGCTGTTAAAACACTGTCAAGCAAGAGCTGTCAACAGGGAGGAGTTTTATCACCCTTATTAAGGAACATTGTAGTGGATAACCTGCTGAATGGACTAAACGAAGCTGGTTATTATACCTGCTCATTCTGCGCCCTGCTTATGATATTCAGGACCTGGGGGACCAATGGCGCTGCCTCTCCGGATCGCAGAGCGGAGGTGCCATAGAGATGGGCTCGAAATAAACCCGGACAAAGCCGAGGTAATACTATTTACAAAAAAGAGAAAAACGGAAAGATATCCTACAATTATAGTTGAGGGAAAGGACCCTTCAATAGTAGGAAACATTAAAATATCTATAAGCAATACTGGACTCATGACTGAGCTGGAATGATCATAGTGACGCTCAAATGTGCTGTCAGGGCTTGTAAACGAGCATTTGAGTCTACATGAGGGCTGGTACGGAAAATGTTATTTTAGATATACACTATGGTGATTAACCTTATGATTACGCACGCCATTATTGTATGATAGCCTAGCACAATAAAACGCAAATGCTGTCCTCAACTTGACAAAGTTCAAAGAATGGCTTATGTGGGAATAATGAGTTTGATGAGAACTGTCTCTACTAGAGCTCTGGGGTCCTAATGCATCTCCCTCCTCTCCACTAGAACGGGTAGCAACTTATGTGGCTGGAAAAGTATGATGGAGAGAAGCCCATCACTCTTCATGCGCTGCCGTTTGGAGGATTGAGAGGAGGAATAAAATTTACAGATGGATCTCGACAGGATGAAACAGCAGGAATTTTACTTTCTCGAACAACATGCGACGATCTTTACTACAGTATTGCCATCTCTTTGAAGAGCATACAGATAGGAATAAGATAATAAACATATGCTCAGACAGTTCCAATACTGGCACTGAAGTCTAGTAACAAAACGTTGCGACTGTTATCTGAGTGCAAGGATGCACAGAATAGTCTGGCAACAAATGACTACACAATCGGACTCATGTGAATCCCTCGGGCATACACGGGAATGAGAAACCGGATCGTTTAGCGAAGAAGAGGTCCGCAATTGAACCATATCGGTCCCAACCAATTTTACCTTAATTCTACGGAATTAAATTTGGTGCTGGAAAGCTAATTTTTTGAATCGTAGGGTGAGGCTCCTGAAATGAAGTATGCCAAGAAATATATAACTGGACCTAAGGAACAATTGATTTTCTAATCTTCTCTTCTTAGGAAGGAAAGATCTGCGAACCGTAATGAGACTATAGACAGGACATTGCCACCTGCCGGACCATCTTTATAAGATTGGTATTATTGATTGCCCGATGTGCAGCTGGTGACTAGAGGAGTATGCAGCTACTGACGATATCCTAAGATGAAGTGAAGCAAAGACATTTTGGGGGATACAATTTTGTCACCGGGGATGTTTGGTTTCACAAAGGACTCAAATAACTTGCAGCCATGATCGGCTAATATAAAATGTCACCACCTTTCACTTTTCATTCATTGGTTCACTTATTGGATATTTGAGTTCTTCTACTTACAAAAAATAGGCATTTAAAGGAAAAATTTAGATTTGTTTAAATAACTAAATCGACCGAAATTTAACAAATTACTTATAACTCAAAATTTCAATTTTTTTATCATATTTATTTTTAAATATGATAACTGTATTCATCCCCTCTAAAAAAATACGCCGTAAAGTGCGGTTTTTTGAATATAAAAGTATTTTTGGTAGCTTGATTGAAATTTATTTCTATTTTTCACCCTAAACTTTTTCTATTGAACATCCCTATATTTAGGATTACAAAAATAAACTACTGCAATTTGATTCTTATTTTTAGATTACATGAATTAACACAACTAATCTTAGAAAACTGAATTGGTAAACAAGCAAATTTACAAAACAATGTCAACAAATCAAGAAGATATTTCTATCGGTAAAACTGTTTAATTTTTTTAAGGGACCACGCACTTGTTGAATTCTCTTCCGGTAGTCCTTAAGAGTATATCAAAGGTCTCAGTGGGAACTCAATCCTAAAAGCTCAAGCCATTTGAAGTTCGGCAATTCGTGCATTCGGTTTATCACTTTGAAAGTCATTGCAGAGTCAAGTGTCGAAAATAAGTGATGATTTAATGGACATTTTCACTTTAATCTTTTGAGTCACTCTAAAGATTCTTTCAAGGTCAAAATTTTTGTCGAAATTAGATTCAAAGGCAACCTTCGCTTTTAGCTTGACAAGTATTTTGAAATTACTAGCAAGATCACCTTTAAGGTCAAATCAAAGGTTCCTATTAGACAAAGGGAATTTGGGCTTTTTCTGCAGTAGCTAAAAGATTATGCTTGACTGCATGTATGTTCTAATTTATGCGTGTATGTATGTATGTATATAAAGGCATGTAACAACCAAGTTATAACAACTTTTCAATCCAAGTAACTCCAAATAATTTAAAAGAACAATATGACTCTCCTTGTCTCCCTTACTAAAGAAAGTTTACCAGGTTTTGGTGGGATTTTTTAAAACTTTTGTTAAAAATTCATTCCAATTACAGTATATACGAGATTATTTTGGTCATTTTTCATTACACTTTCCTCAAAGGCTATAATGCACTTATACCAACTTTATAATGCCATTCATCGAGCTCCATAGACTACACATTTACAGCACAACTATGAGTTCCCTGCTGCTCGTTGTTCAGTATATAATGACTTGGCGAATAAGGCGGTTGGGGAAACAATTCGAATTTGAATTCTTAGATTTTTGTTATTGCGGACCTTGACGGTGATTTGTCCTGGTGTAACAATTTTTTTTCGCTTGATGTGGTGGTTTCATTTTTACTTCGCCTCTCAAACGTTTATCTTTTTCAAGGCAATCAGTAGTGATAATCTATTTTGAGTCTCAGAAAACAATCACCATAACCTTATTCTCTAACAAAGTGGTTTTGGAGTTAGTTCAGCTGGTCCTGTCCATTGTCTTATATTTTCAGACCTGTAGTGCTTTTTTTATATTCCCAAGCCCGTCCTAAAGCCGGACGCACTGCGGCCAGAGTAGGCCTATTGTTCTCACCCTAGACATTACAGCCACTCTGTCAACCTAGCCCCCGGTGATTTGTCCTGGTGTAACAATTTTTTTTCGCTTGATGTGGTGGTTTCATTTTTACTTCGCCTCTCAAACGTTTATCTTTTTCAAGGCAATCAGTAGTGATAATCTATTTTGAGTCTCAGAAAACAATCACCATAACCTTATTCTCTAACAAAGTGATTTTGGAGTTAGTTCAGCTGGTCCTGTCCATTGTCTTATATTTTCAGAACTGTAGTGCTTTTTTTTATATTCCCAAGCCCGTCCTAAAGCCGGACGCACTGCGGCCAGAGTAGGCCTATTGTGCTCACCCTAGACATTACAGCCATTCTGTCAACCTAGCCCCCTGGCTCAATCTGTACAGTCCTGCTAAGGAGTGAGTGAGTATTTCTCCCGGTTCCAGACTTACTGACCCGAATGTTTGTTGTCTAAATCTCTCCAGTGACTCACAGTCACATATGATGTGCTTCACCGTTTCTTCGGCTTGTCCATATAGTCTGCAGCCAAGGTTTCCGTTATATAGATTCATTCTATTGAGATGTACTTTGACGGCAATGTGTCCTATCATTATACCCGTAATTGTCCTTAATTGGTTCCTACTCATTTGGAGTAATTTCCTTGCCAGTTTCGGGTCAGGATTCCCAATAAATAGCTTGCTGTGGTTTAAACTCTGTCTGGTCTTCCAGTGTTTTTATGCTCTCTTTTGATCCATTCTTTGACTGGTTCTCGGGCCGCGCATCACGGCACCCCAAAGGCCGGTTCTGGATCTATGTATTGAGATGCTGATCCTGCTCTAGCTAGCTCGTCAGCTTTTTCATTTTCATGTATGCCTTCGTGTCCTAGTACCCACTTTAAAATAACTCTGTTGCCTTTTGCCAGAATTTCTAGCTCAATTCGATATTCCCAAACCAGCCTCGATGATACCTTTTGGCTCTTGAGGGCTTTTAGGGATGCTTTGCTGTCAAAGTAAATGTGGATTTGCTTCCCTTTGTAAGCTCTTCTGTTTATTTCGTCTGCACACAGTAAGATTGCGAATATTTCTGCCTGGAATACTGTTAGGTATTTTCCAAGGCGAAGGGTTAATTCCTTCCTCGATTGTAGCCCATATATCCCAGCTCCAGTACCCTCACAAGTTTTTGAACCGTCAGTGTATCAGATACTTAAGTCTAGTGATAAACCCAAGTTTCAACCACAGTTATAAATCGAAGTAAAAATACACTAGAATTTCACTTGTACAGGTTGTCTAATTTTTTATGGTTTTACGGGTTATCTCTGTAATTAGTAAATATAGAAGGATAAGATTTTTGTGGCACTGAACAATTTTTTAAGACACGAACGATGCCATTAACGGAATTTTCATAAATCTCCTCATTTGGAGATATTGAGCCTTTATTTTCTTTAATTAATAAAAACCATATATAAGATATTATAAATAAGAAACATGTATGAAATTTACACCTAAACTTTTATAGTTGCCCACGCTAAGCTGAAATTTTTTTATTTTTTTTTTTAAATATTTACTCATATATTTCTAATTTCAGAAAATCTGTTCCCAAAAATGATGTTTTTCCTAAATCTTCATAAATACAAATCAGCAGTATTTATTACATGGGGCGCGGTGACTTTATGTTTTGTTGTAATAATTATACAAATTTATTATTGCCTTGTCATTTTTAAATTGAATTTTTTCCTTCAAAATGGACAACTATTATTTTTCTCTTGTTTTGTAAGTATTAATAAAATACCATATTAAGAATTATTTGCACAAGTGAAACTATTCTTTTGAATTTAAAATTATTGGAGTTTTAATTAAAATAATCATGAATGTTTGGAATTTGAGGTTGCTAAATATGGTAATTAATTCATATTTTCCAAATTTTCATATTTAAGTTGGCGTATTCACTTTAATTCATAAGATAATAGATTTTATTCACATATAGCATCTTATGAAGACTTGACGTTTCGATGCGCACATATTTCAATACATTAATATTGGCTAAAATTAATAAAAGGGGAGATATTGTTGTGTATTTCAGTGTATATTTTGAATTATCGGCCAAGCGCTTTCAATCTTACTTAGACCATCCTCAGGGCTCAGACCCCAGAAACAAGAGAATATAGTCAGTAAATAAGGTTTCTCAGTACTCACCAACCACACTCATTCGTCAAAGGGCACACTTCAACCTTGCCATTTGGAGCCTTTACAAATCAATTATACAATTAAAACGTCAATCACAATTCAAAATCAAAACATTTAGAACATTAATACTATTAAACAATCAACTTTTACATTAACAACTTAAAGATAAAAGTGAGGTTATGCCACACACAGTCATAGCATAATAAAGCAATAAAAATTGTCTAAAAATTAAAAAATGTATACAAGTATGTGTGACCTTGAGTAGAAACTCTCTGTATGAATTCTTTAATTTTTTGTTTATTACATTTCATATCACTGTTCATTAACAATGAGAAAAAGGGGCAAAAAGGAAGGACAGTAGAAGTTTATTGATCTACAGGGTTACTATGTTAACAGATTGCTCAACATTCCCATGTCAGCGGAGAATTACAACAACGAGGTCAATATTCTTAAACAAATTACCGTAAACAATGGGTATGAACATACAGGGTGAGTCAACGATTGGATGAAGTAGGTTTGTGCCTTTTCGGTGAAATTAACAAAGAAACTATATTTATTGTTTGATACAGTTTATTTTTACGCAGATTTTAAAAATATTTAGGACTCTACAGGGTGAGCCAAAAAACTAGGACAGCATAAAGTTGTATTTTTTTAAATAGAACACCCTATATACGAATCGTATTTTCGATTTAGCTTATAATTTTAAATCTTTTTTATTAAGGGTTTACTATAATAAAACTTTATAGTTTCTGAGATAATTAAGCAAAGGACAAGTTAACATAATTTTTACCTAATATTTGCAATAAAAGCTACAGGGTGTTGAACACATCGGCTCAAATTTGAACAAGTTTATATGAATAAATATCTTTTTTTTTAAATGGTACACACTGTATATTTTCATGTTATTTAATAGAGTAATAAAAACCCTAAAAGTTTTGTTCAATATATCCTATACCTATTTATAATAGTTTTTGAGATATTTCAGTTTTTCTTATTTTCCATACTTTTTTACAGAAATAGTCTTCATTATCATAGTAGCCATGGCAAAAACAATGTAAAAGAACATTTTTCAGTGTGTCAAATTTATAACCGCAATCGCTTCTTTTAGTTTTTATGTAGTGTAGTTTGGTTTTTTTGCATTCATTTTATATTGTAAAATGAATTTTCCAAAGAATGAGTTAATAGATATGATTTATACAATAGGAGAGGCTCAAAAAAATTGCCTTCTTGCTCCAAGAATTTACAAAATGAAGTATCCTGATCGACGCCAGCCTAATACACATACTTTTCAAAACTTAATGCAAAGATTTGATTCTTCTGGTACTGTTGATTATCCAAAACGTAAAGTGGTCAACAAACCAGTAACTAATGAAGACAAAGAACTACAAGTATTGTTAAATGTTCAGGAAAATCCTTATATTGGTAGCCGTCAGTTAGCAGCATTAGGTGAAACATCACAATCCACCGCTAATCGTACTACCAAGAAATATAGGTATAGTTGAACCGCTGTATATCTTTACGTCAAAATTTGACATATGCATCAAACTAGTGACATTGTTTTTTTGAGAACTGTAACAGGGTCGGAGTGGCTCATTCTACTATTTTTTTTTAACAAGAAATTTGTCGAATAGTTTATAAGCAAGTTTCACAAACTAAATATCCTTAAAAAGAAAAATGTTATACACAAAAATTTTAAAATCGAAGTTTTTCCTTCTGTTTAGACATATCGATAATTTTATATCCCATTTGTATAGGGCTATTTAATGAAGGAGTTTATGTGCTTATAATGGGTTTGATATTTTAAGTGAAATTTTAAGTATGAGAGATTTTAAAAGCGGATTAAAATTTCCTCTTTTATATTACTACACTAAGAGATGTACTACTGCTAAAAATAATTTACTTTACGTATTAGTACATTCTTTAATAAGCATTGCCTTTTTAATATGTTGTTAGCTGACAATTTTGAAATTGTAGAAACTATTGTACTAAAAATTTTAAACACACTCTTTTTAATTTTGGGATTAGTAGGCTGATGTCTGAAGGTACAAGTGTGGAGTGCTTATGTGTATGTTCACTTTTATAAGTGAACCTATGTTGTTGGCATGTTTCACCTATGAAATTTATGACAATAAAAGCTTTATTTATTTATTTTATAAAGTAAATCGTTTATATTCTAAATTATTGGTAACTATTTCGGTAACAGAAAAAATTATACGCAATTTGTTGATAAAGTTCTATTTTTATTATAATACTCCAGTTAGGTATAACAATATTAGGGTAGTCTAACTGAAAACTAAAAATAAATTGACTATTCTAATAGAATCGGAACTAAAAAATAGTATTCTTAGAAACAGTGGGTAAGTATACAATATTCTAGAAATTATTCAGTGTTTTATACTTAATGACTAACTTTATGATTTCTGACTGCAATAAATGAAGTAGTTAAGCTGCAAAAATATTGAATAAAAATAATTATATAATAATTAATCATCTTCATCAAATAGCCTAGTTTTCTTAAAAATAAATACATAAATTTAAAAAAAATGTATGCTTCAATAGATAATAGTTAACACAACGCACGACTCATGGCTTCGAGTCTTTTACTGACTACATTTCAAGATTCCTCATGCCCTATCCTCACAGATAAATTTATAAACATATAAATGTGTAAAATAATGAAAGGGGTTCGGTCCAGGGCATCCAGATCTAAGGCCCCAATATTGCATCAGGTTCACTGAAATAGAGTAATACATGCATAAAAAATAATACAGACATGGAACAATAGAAATCGTAAGTGAACTAATTACAATTAAGATTAATTATTTATTTATATACCTAACACTATTTTCAAAAATTATAGGTATATATACAATATCCTAGAAATGATAAGTATTTTATATTAAATTATTGTAACTTTATGATCTTTGACTGCAAAAACTAAGGTATTCAAGCTACAAAAATATTGAATAAAAATATAAATAATTAATTAGTTTCTTCTTCATTAAATAGCTAGTTTTCTTAAAAATAAATAAACAAATTTAAAAAAATGGGTGCCCCAAAAGGTAAGATTTAATACATCGCACGACTCATGGCTCTGAGTCTTTTATTGACCTCATTTCAAGATTCCACATGCAACATCCTCACACATAAATGTATAAGCATATAAACATGTAAAATAATGAAAGGGGCTCGGTTGGGGGCATCTAGATCTGAGGCAAAATCTAGGGCCCCTATGTTGCATCAAGTTCACTGAAACAGAGTAACACATATATGAAAATAATACTGCCATAAAAAAATAGAAATCGTAAATGAACTAATTATAATTAAGATTGATTATTTATATATAATAAATATAAAAAAAATGATACCATACTCTTTCTTGTTTTATATAATGCCATGGGCAAAAGAAAAAATATCCTATATAGAAATGGAAAAAGAAAAGAAGTGCTTAAAAAATGCCAATAAAAAATTTAAGTTAAAAATTTAGAAAATATGTAAAAAAGAATGTTATGAGAATACTTTAGAAGTGGTGAAATTTTTATGTATGAAAATGCCAAAAGAGATTAAAAAAAACACAAAAGAAAATTATTAAAAATGTCTGTACATCCACATATTATCAAAAACTGAAAAGAGGATTAAGGGTCAAAATGACTTCTCTTATTCTGAGGAATCGCTATCACTCTCACCAACATGAATAATAAGTGGCTGTAAAGGAACTCGAATTTTCTTTTCAATTTCCCACTGCTTTTTAATAATATTATTTGTGTGTTCCACATAGTTAGCCCAATTCTGTTTTGTCACTGTTCCTAACGCCTTTTTCCAAGCCTCTATTGGTTCTTTAACTTGTAGAATCAGTTGGTCATAATTTCTCTTTGCCTGACTCCATACCATTTCAATTGGGTTAAAATGGCAATGGTATGGAGGCAAGCGTAAAACTTTATGTCCAGAAGATTCTATTAGCTCATCTACTACAAAGCATTTTGCAGGCTTTGGTACCCGAGATATCAAAGACCACAAAGTATCTTTTGTAGCATCTTCTCCAAAGTTGATATATTTTTCTTTCAGCCACGCTTTCATAGCATCCTTGTTCCAACCCTTTGTTGGCCATTTTTGAAGTTGCCTACTATGATAGGAAGCATTATCTAAAACAATTAAAGAAGGTGTTTCCAGTTTTGGCAAAAAATCTTTTAACCAAGCTTCAAAGTTTTCCGAATTCATTTCTCCATGGTAATCTCCAGTTTTTGACTTTGATTTAAAAATCAGCATTGCATCTTCAACGAATCCATTTTCATTTCCTGCATTCAGTACTATGTACCTGAAAAAAAGTAGAGTAGTATGTGGCAGTACAAATTATTTGAAATATTTTGCAGAAACACAAATTGGTCTTAACCAACGGAAGCTTTCATGGTTTTGGTCAATTGAGAAATAGTGGTTCTTGAGTTTAGACCAAGTCAAATTTGAATTGTTATGCAACTTTTTACCTAGATTGCTCGAAACATCTTCAGGGATCTTCATTTCACGTAAATAGAACACGGAATATTGCATGTGTTGATGGTCTTAGTTAAAGGATAATATCAAAATTAATTTATTTTTCTCAATTTTTATGTCATTAATGCCTTGAAATTGGAAAATTTATTTCATCTGTTTATTTTTTAGAAATATAATGTATTGTTAAAAATATACTGTATTATACCCATTTTTGGTTTATTTTTAAGCACCTTTATGTTGTACAAATTATGGGTGAGGAGTGTGCAATTAAATAAGTATAATACTTATTTCAAATCGGCTTTTTTTAGCACAATAAAACATGATACCATTTCAGCAGTTTCGATTGGCAAAGCATTGACTCGCCTGAGAACTCAGGCAAGAACACTGACGTACCATATTTTAATATAAAAATATTAGTTTCGCGATACAGATTTACTTCACGTTTCAACAAAATACCTGTAAGCAGTTTTTATATTTTGATAATATATTTTTTTTTCATAATTTTTAACGCCCTGTATTTTGAAAACGAAATATTTTAGATATATGTTTATATCAAATTCTTTTATAAAGCCGCTTAAGAAATCACAAGATTTTTTTTTTGGATTTCTGGAAAGCCTGTATCAAAGTAAGATGATCATTATTATTTTGTAAAATGTAAATTAAATTATTTGGTTAACTTTCATTTATTAAGGAAACATTTTTATCATATTAAGTAAAAATTTTTCCTAAAAAAGTTCAAACTTGTTTGATAAAACATACAGAAATTAAAGTAAGAAATTTCTCAATCTCCCCAGGAAATAAAGTATTAAAGTAAAAATTTAATATTTAACATCCTGCTAATAGGAAATGATCCAAGGATTATTTAAATAAAGCTTTTTGCAACCTGTTATAGATGAAAAAAATTCAAATTGTGTAAGTGCAAATAACAGATATATTACCTAAATCCCTCCCCAGATATTTTTCGTACTGATCGAGTGCTATCGTCCTGCCATGATCGTCTGTGGGTGCCATTTTGAAAAATCCATGTCTCGTCTATAAAGACTGGCTCAAATTTATTTTCCCCTTTTTCTTCGTTCTTTAAGTACTGTTCAGGAAAGTCTCTTCTCATTTTCTGAATTTGTGGTTTCTCCATTAAAGCTCTACGTGGGTCATCCTTCCTATATAAATATATAAATAAAAATGAAATGTGTATCCTCCAAAAATAAATTACACAGGTCTCCTGTGAAAAATCCTGCTCCCTCAAGAAGTCCTATAAAAAACACAAAAAAATTAACGCTTTATATTTTACATTTATCGATATAAAAATATTTAAATTAAGTTGTCATCTGACAGTATCTTATGGTCATTATTTTGACCCAATTGCAACTGCTTTATATTTGTATCTAACATTTATTTGTTGTATGTAAATGATTGTTTACCTGTGGATAAATCCTATTTGCTTTAGTAATATGCCTAGACTTGTCCTTGCTCCATGGTATATTTCTTTTGCCTTTAATCGTTCCAACAATATTGAGACTGTTAATGAGGTACCTTCACAAATAAAAAATTGTTATGAAGAAATGACGAAATCTTGATATTCTATTTAATTTAGTAAAATTAGGTTTACTTTTTGTATTCATTACAAATATTTTTTTGGGTTTTTTTATTTTTAAAACTTATATTTTCATTATACATACACCTTGACGGGTTAGAAAATGTAAACAAAACAAGTTAGAATAAAATATAACATATAAAATTTTTTAGAAATACTTACCCTCAGAATACATCATATATATTTCATCTCTAATTTGTCATTTTGTTGCTTCCGGCGTATCTTCAGTTTTTGGTCTCTTCCTTTTTCTTGTTTCCTTTATTGTCGTTATTGGGACATTTAGGAAAGTTCTCACAGTTGTATGGGATAAGTGTAAGCATTGGGCAGTTTCCTAAGTTGTTTTAAATTTTTATAAAAAAAAATTGCAATTTAATTTCTAATTTGAATTTTAAAAATTCATAAAGTTGATTACCCAGATCTTCCCTTGCTACTTGTTTTAATTAGTAAATTAGCCTGTAAGGAAAATTTTTTAAATGTACATATTTCATACTATAAACAAATATTTTTAAAGTGATTTTTGGATAAATGATTAGGGGACACATAAACTAGATTTAAACTTAAGAATTCTAAAAGTAATTTTTCTCTTATTGACAATTATACCAGCTATATAAAATTTTGAAAAATATATATTCCGGAAACGAAAAGTAAACAAAAACTAATTAAATGAAACAATCCTGTAACAAGACAAAGTGAAAAGAATGGAAGTTAATATATTCCATGGGATTTATCCGTATTTTCAAAATATTTTTAAGGTACTTGCTTACCTGAATTATAGCATTTAATATTTTACGAACCAGAGGTTGTTGGTAGATGGAGAAGTTTAATTTTGAATTTACACTGTCATACGTTTTCAGGATTCTTGGGTAATGGAATTTAATAATCATATCAACTGAATATGTATAATTATATCAGAATAAGTCGGCACATGGGTGGAAATTTAAGTTAAAATCAAAAATAGTGATTTGGCTTAAAAAAATTGTTATACGAGTTCAACTGAGCAATTAAAGCACATCAAATTAATGATGAAGGAAGTTCTGGGTGAACAAATTTACTAATATTTTTATACATGTATATTGATATAATTTTATTGACAAATGTGCAGTCACTAAGGTTTCACATTTTATTTTCAGGGTATTGTTCCTTTGTAGTCAGAAGTATGTTTTACTAAAACTGACAAACATTTTAAACACTTTCTGAATCACTTAAAAAACAAAAGTTAGAAACAAATATGACAAAAAAATGTTATGTAGTAGAAAATAAATAACAGTAGGGCTGGAGTCAACTATGTTGTTTTTAAAATCAACAATTCAATTTCTAAAAAGTGCGACTAATAACAGTTAGGTATAAAAATAAGCATAACCCAAATTTACCTCTATAGGATTACAATTAGGCAGCTTCCTTTTAACATAATCGTGAGTAAATTTAATCCAATCTTGGGCTATAGGACAGCTTCTTATGTGGCGGAATTTAGGACTCTGCATACTTGAAGAAGAAGGGTGATTCTCCATATCCTAAAACACAAATGTAAGTCGCTAAAAGTGGCCTCTTTCATATAGATTATAGGTTGGAAAAATGATAGGATCCTGTATACTAGAGAGTACATTATACTAAGAATGGAGCTACGATTTTGTTTTCTTTTCCAAAAACTACCTTAAAGTACTCTAATAATCTCCTAAATCTTCACTAAATCCAATAAATACCTAGAAATCTAAAACGTTCCCTGTAAAAATAACTAAAAAATTTGTGCATGTGTACTATTTTGTTCATCTTGTTATTTTTTTCTTCCAAAATTAAGCATTTCAGGCATATGTTTCAAAGAACAGTTTCCCTTGTTTTCAGCTATTGTATTATTCTTTGTTATAATATTTTAAATATTTCTAATTACATTCTGTACAAGCTGTATTAACTAATCATAGTGTACACATGAGTTTGAAATACTGTGTATTTTCATAAAGCTCTACAGAATGTTGCTTAACGTTTTCGAAAGAGATACTATATACAAGAAAAAACCTCTTTATTAGTTACTTACCGGTATATCAAGCTGATTAAAATTATCCATATGTACATCCATATCCAGTTAGAAAACCTAAATAAATCCAATAAAAACAAGCACTAGTAAAGTGTTTTTATTATAATAACGATAGTCTAAAATTTATAGGCTATCAAATGTTTAAAGTCACAAACACTAAACACTACAATATTAAATAGCGGCACAAAGTGTCTAAACTATTTTATATCGTAATATAATAAAAATATCGCAACGTTGTCGACAAAAATGCCTTTAATAATATTGTTTGCCGTTATTATAGAAGGACAAAATAAAGACAGTTAGTCTGAGGCAAGGTTATGTATATAACAGCGGCTTTCTTTTGTGTTCCTTGCTCCTGACCTGTGATATCTTTTATCTCTTTCATTATTATTAAGAGAAACAAGGAGGGAAAATCATCAGTTTTTTCCGATTTATGTTATGTCTGGAGTAGATACGGAGTAGATAAGCGTGTTAACGTTCATATTTTTATACAAATATTAATGGGATATTTTGAAGAATTATAAAATTTTAGATAATAAAACATGTTAAAAATTATGAAATAAGTATAAATGTTGTTTCAATTGTAAAAATAACTTATTTTTCTCTACTCCGAGAGGAGGACAGAAAATCGAAATGAACGGCCCTAGTTATATTTATGAGGAACATTTTTTTTTGATGTATGGCAACTAAAAACCGTTACAATTACTAAATTTTTAAAGATATACAGCGTTTCAAGTATATCATCCATATCACATGGAATTACACCAAGAATTGCATGGACAGGATTTTGAAAGTCGTGTAAACTTTTGTCGTAAAATTTTAAATCTTTTTTATTAAGGGTTTACTATAATAAAACTTTATAGTTTCTGAGATAATTAAGCAAAGGACAAGTTAACATAATTTTTACCTAATATTTGCAATAAAAGCTACAGGGTGTTGCACACATCGGCTCAAATTTGAACAAGTTTAAATGAATAAATATCTTTTTTTTTAAACGGTACACACTGTATATTTTCATGTTATTTAATAGAGTAATAAAAACCCTAAAAGTTTTGTTCAATATATCCTATACCTATTTATAATAGTTTTTGAGATATTTCAGTTTTTCTTATTTTCCATACTTTTTTACAGAAATAGTCTTCATTATCATAGTAGCCATGTAAAATAATAAAAAGAAACTACAGAAACAAACAGAATGTGGTTAAATATGATGAAATACATTATTCGTTATATTACAACGGCAATAGTTTAATTAAACATAATGTGAAAAAATTAACACAACAATAACGACAAGGCAAATACATGTTTACCTTGATACTAAATTGAAACAAAAAAATACCTATTAAATACTGAGATTAATTATTTCTTTTTAATAAGTGTTCGAATAAACGACCCTCTTGTGCAATGAACAAATTTAGTCTTTTTTGCAGATTTTCTCGGACCCTGGACAAAATTAGTGGCGTTATTGTTCTACAGGTATCCCTAATCCTGTTTCGCATATCTTCCACTGTTGTTGGTGGATTAACATACACCTTATTTTTAATATAACCCCATAGGAAGAAATCTAATGGGGTGACGTCGCAAGACCTTGGTGGCCACTCAATGAAACCCCCAATCCATTTTTGCGGATATCGTTGGTCCAAAAACGCACGAACTTCACGATGGTAATGCGAAGGCGCACCATCGTGCTGGAACCACATACAGTCGAGCTCATCCCTATCGAGACCTTGAAGCAGTTGGGGTAGTTCTTCTTGTAGAAAGTTCAGGTAATTATGGCCATTTAGTGGTTCATTAAAAAAGTGGGGTCCAATAATTCGATTATGATGAATACCACACCAAACATTTAATGACCAGTGGTTTTGATGTTGCACCTCCCTAATCCAAAATGGGTTTTCTGTGGCATAATGATGCATGTTGCGTATATTTACGGCACCGTTACTTCTAAAAGTAGCTTCATCAATAAACATTACCTTGCATAATAAATTTGGATTTAATTGAATCTTCGCATTTATTGTACGACAAAAGTTTACACGACTTTCAAAATCCTGTCCATGCAATTCTTGGTGTAATTCCATGTGATATGGATGATACCTATATTTCTTGGTAGTACGATTAGCGGTGGATTGTGATGTTTCACATAATGCTGCTAACTGACGGCTACCAATATAAGGATTTTCCTGAACATTTAACAATACTTGTAGTTCTTTGTCTTCATTAGTTACTGGTTTGTTGACCACTTTACGTTTTGGATAATCAACAGTACCAGAAGAATCAAATCTTTGCATTAAGTTTTGAAAAGTATGTGTATTAGGCTGGCGTCGATCAGGATACTTCATTTTGTAAATTCTTTGAGCAAGAAGGCAATTTTTTTGAGCCTCTCCTATTGTATAAATCATATCTATTAACTCATTCTTTGGAAAATTCATTTTACAATATAAGATGAATGCAAAAAAAACCAAACTACACTACATAAAAACCAAAAGAAGCGATTGCAGTTATAAATTTGACACACAGAAAAATGTTCTTTTACATTGTTTTTGCCATGGCTACTATGATAATGAAGACTATTTCTGTAAAAAAGTATGGAAAATAAGAAAAACTGAAATATCTAAAAACTATTATAAATAGGTATAGGATATATTGAACAAAACTTTTAGGGTTTTTATTACTCTATTAAATAACATGAAAATATACAGGGTGTACCATTTAAAAAAAAAGATATTTATTCATTTAAACTTGTTCAAATTTGAGCCGATGTGTTCAACACCCTGTAGCTTTTATTGCAAATATTAGGTAAAAATTATGTTAACTTGTCCTTGGCCTTGCTAAATTCCAAATTTGAATATATTTGTCACAAAATTGAAAACGTTATTTAGGATTGAATTGATGCTTGAAAATGTGACTTTTTTTCTTTACACTTAATTATCTCAGAAACTATAAAGTTTTGTTATAGTAAACCCTTAATAAAAAAGATTTAAAATTATAAGCTAAATCGAAAATACGATTCGTATATAGGGTGTTCTATTTAAAAAAATACAACTTTATGCTGTCCTAGTATTTTGGCTCACCCTGTAGAGTCCTAAATATTTTTAAAATCTACGTAAAAATAAACTGTATCAAACAATAAATATAGTTTCTTTGTAAATTTCACCGAAAAGGCACAAACCTACTTCATCCAATCGTTGACTCACCCTGTACAGTCATCGACAAATATATACAGAAAACTAAAAGAAGAAGGAATTCAAAGAAACTTCCAACTCGACTCCTTACGATGAAGATCAGCTGGGGTCACTTCGCTAATAAAATAGCACTGACTTTAACAAATTACACTCAGAACGTGAAGATTTCATTTAAGAGCGTAAACCAATTCAGTCCCAATTTTATCAACAACAAACAATTAATATCTCATATCCAAAAAAGTGGGTTCTATCAGCTTTCTTGCCCAGATTGCTCTTCAACATACATAGAAAAAACTATTAGACCATTAGTAGTCTGAATTAGAGAATATATTAACAGGCCTCCGTGTTTGGTTACCATATTAGTTTTACCAAACACAGTTTCTCTCCAAATCATACTAATAAAATCTTATACCACTCTAAAACCTTGGATCACAGAGAGGAACTTGAGATATACAGGGAGATAAGAAGAAACCCCTACCATTGCCTAAATGTAAGAATGAACAACGTATATGACCGCAACCCCATTTTCAAACTTTTTCCTTAAAATTATTAAACCATTTAAACGTCTGAGAGTTGTGATTGCGTAGGGTACGATCTTATAATAATTTTGATCACCTTTTTCAGTTTCAAACATTTGATTCTAAATATAGTAATAGTTAATACATTCCAACAAAATTTAACTACGCCAATGTTCGTGTATTTTATTGCTTTCTCACAAAAATGAAAATTATTTCACGCTACTGAAGTGTTCGAAATATATCACAGAATAACCGATAACAGTAACCCTGTAGATCAATGAACTTCTACTGCCCTTCCTTTCTGCTCCTTTTTCTCATTATTAATGAATAATGATATAAAATGTAATAAACAAGTAATTAAAGATTTCATACAGATAATTTCTACTCAAGCTCAAACATACTTGTATATATTTTTTAATTTTTAGACAATTTTTATTGGTTTAATATGCTAAGACTGTGTGTGGCATAACCTCATTTTTACCTTTTAAGTTGTTAATGTAAAAATTTATTGTTTGTACTAGTATTAATATTCACATTGTTCGAACCGTTTTGATTTTAATTTGGGATTGACGTTTTAATTGTATACTTGATTTGTACTGTGTAAAGGCTGCTCACTTTGACGACTAAGTGTGGTTGGTGAGTACTGAGAAAGTTTATTTACTGACCATATTCTCCTGTTTCTAGGGTCTGAGCCCTGAAGATGGTCTAAGTAAAGCGCTTGACCGATAATTCAAAATATACACTGAAATACACAACAATATCTCTCCTTTTCTTGATTTCTTCGGTGTACAACCTGTTATAACTTAAAAATTAATAATCTTATGTTTAGGGAATAACTGAAAATAGGCGTTCGTTCAGACCAAAGAATTCTGGACCCAAAAATTCTAAAACTATACTGTCAGAAAAAAAATGTACCTAGTAGTGCAAAAAATGCACTGGCTCTATTTTTCTTTTATTTTGATCAAAAGATGCAGCTCTGCAAATTAAAAAAAAACTTTTTGTGTATTTTGCGAACTAAAATAAACCTTTTTTTTACAATTTTATAGCCGTGATATTAAATTCTTCATCTTGAATACAAAAAGTACGAAATTTTACTTTATTTGTATATTTAGCGACCTCAAAATGTTCGAAGTACAAAGTTTTAAAATGAAATTTTCATCCGCCATATTAAATGGGCCAGAGAAAGGAATCCTGAAATCCTAACACATAAACAACGTACAAATAATGAAACTTTAGAGATTTAACAATTAAAAAAAAAAATTAGTTCAGGAAATGGATCGTTTACCATTAGTATAAAAAGAGATTGTTAGCTGTATAGTCCCGTACAAATTTGGCTGTAACGCTGCTAAAACGTGTATTGGTAGGTAGGTACTAGTTCAATATCAATGCTCGTTAATTGAAAACTATAGGTTAGTGAAAATCAAAAAGAAGGAGGGAAACATAAAAGGAAACAAATAAGAAAAAAAAGGAATGCCTCAGAAAAAAAAGAAACATCGAAGACTACTTATAAAAATTAAATTAAAAAAGGGAAATGAATTTGTTAATCAACCTTTGTTAAATAAACAAGAAATAATAATCAGTTAAGTTATTTTCCTTTCAAGTTTAGAATCTTAAACTTTCTACTTATTCAGAAAAAAGATACCGAAGATATTATATTATATGAAAATGAAATGTTTATTAATTACTAGTTAGTAATATTTGAACAAATAATTAATTTAAGTGGAATGTTACTACTTAAAACTGTTGAACACAAGATAGGTAAGAATAAAAATAAACTTACAATAAAAGTCTAGTCATCCAAATGATAACCAATATTTAATTTAATATAAAATAAAATCTAAAGTACATAAGTAAATTGAAAAATAAATACAACAAAAACTGATATTAATATATTGCTTTGAAGCCTCCAGGTGGTAACGTAACAAATCAGCGCTGTGTTCTTATATTGTAGGAGTTGTTGATCATAGCCGTTTTAAGCTTAGTACTTACAAATATGTAGTAATGGTCTTGTTACTGAAGCTGTTTTGAACTAACCGCAACATTAGCAGAAAATAAATGTCTAAATATAAATTCCGAGACACTTTGAAAGGATATGAATCCTACCGATTTTTCGATGTCAGACTGAAAAGTATCACCAGTCGAACGACATCTATATATCCACCAGAATAGAGCGAAACTTAAAAAGTAAGATTTCAGTCGGTAAATCTAATATCTTGCCGATATATCTCGGAATTTTTATTTGGTATAGACAGTTATTTCCTCGAATGTTGTTCTTGGTTCGATATAGCTCTACTCATGAGACCATTAGGTGGTGGAAATGTATAGGGAGAAAGAACAAGAATTGTACTTGCAGGAACCAAACTGTTTGTATATATTCTTTCCTTTAATTGTATGAAAGGAGAATAAATGTACGTTAGTAGTTTAACACTTTGATATATTGCATCAAAAACAGATTTCAATACATTCAACAAACCTTTCATTAGGCTCTTATTAAATTTAAGAATGAACTCTTGCCATAAAAAGAGTGATTTGTTAAACTTGCTTAACATAAGATTTTTTCAGGCATTTATAACATTGGCAATTTCAAGACCTACGTATCAAATATGGTTGTCTCTTCTTGAACTTTTTAGAAACAATTTAACATTGAAATCAAATTTACTAAACCCAAAACTAAGAAGAACAATTATTTTAGAAACAAAAAACATGGAAAATTATTTTCTGTTAGATTTAATTCTACATGTGGGAACTTTTGCATCATTTATGGTTATTGTTCTTAGAGATCCAGCTGCCTTATCAGTTCTGGGTTTTTTAGTGGAGTCTTACGTGCCCCAGTTATTGATTACTTTAACATGCGTTTTTTTAGTCTCTGGAAGTCTTATAATTATAGTTTTGGGTTATGTACCGTATTATGGTTTATCTATTGCAGGCCTAATGGCATGTCAGATGCATTCTTTGAATGATTACGTTCTAAATATATTTAGAAACAAGAAAAGCTTATTATTTGAAAACGATTATCACCACTATGTTAAAGAACATCTTAAGATTCTTGTCAAGAGGCATCAAAAACTTGTAAAGTAAATTTAGATTCTAATTATCTATTTGCAAAATTGTACTTTTTTATAATTTCGTTTCAAGGGCTCATTTAACTATCATAAATATTCATCAAATTTTCGATCATTTGAAAACTATTTTGATTAATTTCAAATTCTACCATATATCATTGTTTGGTTTCGTTATGTTAATTTTTTTTTTGTTTATGTAGTTTTCATTGTAACAGTAATCATGCCTCTGGTGTCAAGGACATATAATCACAATCTTATTTGCGACCACCTTCAAAATGTTAGTATGTTTCGTCCTGGCATCGATGGTGGACTCATCAGTGATCAGTGGAATCCTATTTAAGCCCAATTTTGTCGGAGAACAACGGTGGGATGTTCTTTCAGCAATATGCCCCATCAAGGCACTTGCTTATCCGACTTTGGCCGAAATCCAAGCTATCCTAATCATGCCCATGGTGTTAAGGACATATAAATATAAACCAATTTGCGACCACTTTCAAATGTTAGGATGTTGCGTTAGTGGGATCCACCGATGCCTTTCCCAGACTCCCTTATTGCACTTTCTACTACTACTTGGAACTCCTATTTAAGTCAAATTTTGTCGGAAAACAACGATAAAATGTTCTTTCCGCAATAATATATATATATATATATATATATATATATATATATATATATATATATAAATAATATAATCTAGTTTTCACTTATTTGGTAGAAAAAATCAAGGTCTCCTAGAATGTTCTACAAAACAAATTGCGTAACTTGAAAATACCACAGACCAGTTTTAGTAAAGAAGGTGGATTTTTCTCTATGGTCTTCATGCATTTATATTTCTAATAAACGCTATTCTAACCTAATGTTGAGAATCATTTTAGTCATACCATGTTGTGAAAAAGTCTATTCCTGTGTCAAGTTATTAGTCTTTTGATGAAAATACAGATCTAGTTAAACCCTTTTCCTTCTTATGCAGAAGTTTACCATTGATCTTGGACCGGTACTGACAAGCATTATGTCAATCTTTTTGCTTTAAGTTAACATAATTTTTACTGAGACTGCGCCATCTCTACTCAATGTTGAGTAACACTGATCCTTAAAAAATAATTAGCAGAGAAAGAAAATCCTTTTTTCCAAATTTCCTTGGAATTTCTGATCCATATTTCCATTCTGGCTAGTGTCCCTGTTTTAATCCAATTTTTTTTGGGTTCATGCCTCATATTTTATCCGACTTCCCAGTCTTTCTGGTTTCTGTATAATCTCAACTCATTAACCTTCAAAAGTCCATTCTTAAACATAGGCTTCCCTTATTCCTCTGCATTTTTCTGGCCTAAACCACATGAATCCTGCTAATTTAATATCGTCTGTCAGTCTGATGGATGGACGTCCTCAATTTTAAAATAGGAAATCCATCTTGGTTTCATGATATACGTCCAGCATAATTCCATATCAATTCGGCCACAGCTTCCACCGCATCTTCCAGTTTTGTGACACCTTGGATCCAATTATTTCCTTTGCGGTGTGTAATTCCGAGTTTATGCATGGATTGTTTCTATTTAGGTCCATATTTGAGCTCCATATGTTAGTAGTCGAAGAACGTATTAACTGAAAAGCTGTGCGTTCATTGGCATATTTTTAATCCTGAGCGTAGTTCCGAGTTTGCCAAATGTATTTCAAACAGATCTTCTCGTCTATTTATTTTGATTATCTTGTTTTCCCTCCCCGTTGTAACTGTGTATCCCATTTACGTATATCCGTTCACATTTTCCAGTAATACATGATTTTTGTCTTAGATATATTCATAATGAGACCAATTTTTCAGCATTCGCTGTTTGGTTCTATCAATATTTGTTTAAGATCTTTCGTGTGTTTAACTATGAGGACGATATCATTGACATATCTAAAATCGTTTAGCTGTGTGATCTACATGTCTTTTAATCTAATATCTTGGCTGGTCTCTATATTATTTTACATTGTTATCTCTACCGGCATTCATTTCAACTTATGTTGGAATCTGTACCACTTCAAATATCATTTCTTCGTATAGCCGAACTTAAAGGTAATTTTTTTTGGCCAAAAATTTTACATGTATTGTTTTCAACAAACTGATTTAACACTTCAGTTACCAGATGATCATATAAGAATTTCTGAATCCTACACGTAAAATTAGGCTTAATTCTAAAAACTAAAAAAAATATACAAAGTCTCTAGCACTGGAAAGTCCATAATAACATTAATATTCATTTAATTGGCAGGTTGATTTAATTGTGATGTGTAGTTTTCTTTAAAATTTGCTCAAGTAAAATGATGCACTTTTGTAATTAGACTAGATATTTATAATGTCCTAGCCTATTTTTCTATTGTATGCATGATATGATATGATCATTTCCATAAATTGTAAGTTTTTCTTGTAGAAATATTTTTTAGGTTACATAAGCAAACTCAAAATGCAGGTACTCCTTGTTTTATCGCTTTTGGTGTGGCAGTGATGTGCATTATCATGTCTGCAATATTTGTGGCCTTTTCAGTAAGTAATGAAGACCACTTGTCAAAATTTAAAGGCAGAAATACAATAAATTTATGTTTAAAATTATTAAATTGGACATATAACATTGGAAATTAGTAGTAGGAAGAAGGGGCATAACTATAATGTTCATAGAACGATTTTTTTCTTGTAAGAACTAAAACTAAATTGTAAAAAAAGCAAAAGAACCTAGATTAGAAATAAACTAGAATAGTCTGCCCAACACTTTAAATAAAAGACTATCGACTTAAATTTAATAGTTACATATATAACTGTATCGAACAAGCCATATATTTTATACTTCAGCAGTTCTACATAATTATATTGACATTCGTGTTTTGTCGTTACACGAACTACCATATCTCATAAATTTATGGTAGACGTAGAAGTACACAGTCCTAAAACAATTTGTTTAATAAAATACAAAACATAACCTCTAAATCATACTATTTTTTTTTAATTATTCAGTTAAATCTTGTGAGCTTATAAATACCTATGATTACTATTATGTGTTCTTTAGCGGTCGCAGAAATAACAATTCTTTGCCTGTTATGTACTTAGATAACAAATGAATAAATATATTTTTAGTATTTTTTATGTTTTTTTAAGGATTATTATTTTATTCGCCCTTTTTTCTAATTTAATATCATTATTATTGCTGTTGTTTTTTAACCTTAAAAAATATATTTTTCGGCCGCCGCATAAACCTTCGAAGTTATACCTAGCAGTGCAACGTCACTTTTAAACGCTCAGGTCTTGTTTTCACGATGGTAACTATGCTCTCGCTCCCTCGTTATTTGCTCTTCCAGTTGTGTAACTTCGTCAGATTGTACTCATAATATATAACTATTATTTCAAATATATTATTAATTATTAATAAATAATAAGCTTTAACTATTGATTTTTTTGTTACATTTTAGCCATATTATGGACCACTACAAACAATTTTGACTTTGCTTCTAATATTTTCAAAAGTATGTTACATTTCAAATAGAGGACAGAATTATGAAGACTGGGTAATTATTTTGAAGTATTACCAGTTAATTAAAATTAAATCACAACGGACTTTTTTTTTAATTGCAATTTTTAAGAAAAGAAAATATTACACACGATGGATCCAAAAAATGCTCCGTGTATCAACTCAATCTTCTTTAATAAAACATATTTTAGAGTAATGGATTTTTATATTTTAGAATAAATTCAAGATTTTTCATAAAATGTGCTTAATAGCTCTTTCACTATTTTTGAAATATTTAGCCTTTTAGATTTTGAAACACTATAAGCAAGTAACAATTTACGGGAAAAAACTATTTTCTAAGATATTGAAAATATCTTCCTGCAAGTGTCTTGCGGTAGATCAATCGGTCTAAGAATCCGTTTTGTACATCTTGTACTACTTGTGGAGAAATTTCTCTTAATTTCGTCAAACGGAATCCTTAAATCTATCTAAAGGGTCGGACTTAAATTTTAAATAAACTAAATTTTGACGAGCCCCCATAAAAAAAAGTCCAGCGTGTTAAGATCAGGTAATCTAGGTGGCCACTTTGCTACCTTTCCATTGCCCCGAAAAATTGTAATTAAGTAAGACCTTACATGAATAGCATAATGCCGAGGAGCATAATCCTCTTGAAATCATTAGGTTAAACTTAATTAATCAGGATAATTATCGTCTGGAAATAGAGCTGCTAGAGCCGGAATCAGATCATTTTGAAAAAATATATATGTGTCTTCAGTAAGACTTTCTTCAGAAAAAAATCTCCGATTATCTTATTTTTAATAATCGTGTTCAAACTTTAATATTTTCATTATACTGAGTATGCTTTTTTTGATTTGATAAGGAATTTTTCTGCGTCCAGTACCTGTAGTTCTATCTGTTGATCTTGCGTTATTATTTTATTTCACACAGTATTCCATCATTATCATCTTTCAAGGATTCTTGGAGAAATAGTGCTTTGTTGACATGCTACTTATTTTTTTATTTAGTAACGCGGGGGTGGTAAATATCGATGTCATATCCAACTTGGGTGCTAAAGCTTCGAGTATCTTTCTATACTAATAATAATATGTTTTTCTCCTCGAGCGTATCATGACGACCACTTTTAATAATAGCTTTAACAGAATGGGAGATTCTTCATTTGATTGCTGCCTTAGGCACTGTTGATTGACTTATTGGCGTGAGAGCACTTTGAGTATTTATCATAAAACATATTATGGACTTTTTAGGAATTCTAATTTTATCTTGACTTCTCTATGACTTCTAATTTTATATTCAAAACATAATCAAAATTTCTAGGCTTTCGTCTTCAACGAGGTACATTTTGGTTATAATGATAATAATTTGATTCTAAATAGTTGATCGTTTCAAATTATAAACGCTTTAGACCACGGTTATTAGTATATATAACGACCACGATAAACCTGTCTACTGCCCTCCCCCTATTGTTTTAACGATCCTGTGCCATTTGTTGCCTATTTACTCCAGTTATCTTCAGAATATTATTTATCAATTTTGTGTTTGGTCTAACCGCGTTTCTCTTACTTGCTCTTGGACGTTTAGTCTATATCAATTGTTTCCTGCAAATGTTGCTCTCGATCCAATACAGCTCCACTGACGAGACCATAAGGTGGTCCAAACGAGTATGGAGAGAAGACCAGGCTGGTATTTGCAGGAAATAAATTGTTTATATATATTCTTTTCTTTTCTCTGCCTGAAAGGAGAATTCATATATAACAATCAGAAATCATGCGTGTTACATGTTAGCATATAAATAATGTCATTTTTATGTTTTTAGGGTGAAAAATTTCAATACCTTTTATACGATCTGGATTGGTATACTTGGAATGCTGAAAATCGTAGAACATTTACAATATTATATATTAATTCAACCAAAACGTTTTCAGTTGGTTTTATGTCATTAAGGATCAACCATGAATTTTTAAAACGGGTAAAATTGATTTATTTTCTGGACAACAGATTACTTTGAATATGAAAAAACTATATATTTCTCTTATATTGTCTCATCTCATTAGTCATCTTTAGCTCATCCTTTACTTATTACCATTTGCTTCTATGTTCTACTTCCGCAACCATTCAAATCTTCAATGAGGGAGATTCCCTGGATCTCTTACCTAAGTATGGTTTTTATCTTAATATAGTATTGTCTTTAAACCATGCTGTCTCAACAAAGATCTTTTTCTACTTCATTACAGTATTCGCTATGTATTTAATGTTTGTTTTTTTTTTGCTCCATCTACATATTTCGCTTTCGATCTTTTATTTATACTTAAGCTACCGACGTGCTTTCAATTATCAAATCGATCAATCAGTTAATTTTTGTGATTCCTTAATTTACTTCCCGATGTCTATTTTTTAGGTAAATCCGATAATATCTCTAAGAGTCGGTTTTATTTTGTATAATATTTTAAATATACTGCATTTTCGATACTTTTGTTATAACTTCTCGAGGAAAGCAACTAAATTACAGTAATAAAAGCGAAACATTCATTGAATTTAGAATTTTTGTTCTTACTTCGACTGTATTTATTTTGTATTTTATGGTTTTTGTCGGAGAAGCACAAAATTCTGGACTTAGCTTGTAGATACACGGTCGCAAATTTGCTGTTTGTATAAATTTATTTTCAGAAATCCAATTTTAAGGGAAATATGAAATACATCTGTCATCGAGAGAGATCACGGGGCCCAGAACCCCGTTACCTATACTACTTGTGTCTATAAGCCAAGTTTAGAATCTTGTACCTCTCCCACAAAAACCAAGAAATATAAACCAAATTGGGTAGAAATATGAATAATTAAAATAAGCAAGTTGACACCTACTTCTGGTATAACCAGGAGTATCACCATCTTGAAAATATTTTAGTCGGGTTGCCCCCATCGACTTTAGTATACTGCCAAATTTAGAAAATTTTTCTATATACAGGATTATTCACCCTATACGGCACGGAATATTGCGGCTAAAATAAGTGACTTTCAAAAAGTTATATGGGGGTCTACGTAGTTTTAAAATTATTTTCATATTATACAGGGTGTCCCAAAAGCTCTGAAAGTATCAAAGTTTTTTTTAATGGAACCCCCTATAGACATTATTGCAATTTTGGATCCTCCAATCAAAATAAGTGCCTATTTTAATTAAGATTGATAGTACCTAAACCTTAAGGGTCTTTAAATAATTTGAATTTTGACAAAATATAACTTAATTTTCATGTTTCAAATACTTAAGGAGTATTTCAGTTATATATTCGAAATTTACAGCGAAGTGTAACAATAAATCATATAATCATATTTTATATCCCAATTAAAATAAACTTACTATATTATAGAGGGTGTCCCAAAATTAAAACAAATCAAATAAGAACTTTAAGTGGCTATAACTTGATTAATTTAATAAAATACCTATCGAATGATGTAAGGGTGTTCTATAGCTAAGTGTTCGTGTTTTCATGGAATACGCTAAATAATCGTTTTCTGCATCATTGTGTGTGTTTTTAGAATAGATGTTCTAGTGCATGTAGTTGCTTATGGCATTTACAAATGAGAGATAATTTACAACTATAAGAATAATAATCAGGAATATCTTTACAAATGTTCAGAATCTCGGAACGCGATTTATACTCGTCCAACAGGCTATAACAGCAATAATGGTACTAACATATTGACGATCGCACAAAACAGAAGCAAAATATTTATAGTAGATATTCAAAATGTTAACCATCCATTTCCAAACACTTACATATTCTTTTTTCGGAACCACTACTAACTCCGAACAACATTTGCGGGGTTATAGTTTGAAAAGCATCTCTTATGCGTATTTTCATATTTTGTGGTGTTGTCGGGGACGCACTGTAGATAACTCCTTTTATGTATCCCCATAAAAAGAAGTCTGATGGAGTTAAGTTAGGAGATCTCGAGGACCTATTTTGAATCAGTTTCTCCCAATCTACCTATTTCGCGATGATAATGAGGCGGAGTTCCATCCAGTTAAAGTCAAATAGTTGTTCTGATATTTAAAAGGACATATTTTAATAACACTGGAAGTTGGTATTAAAGAAAATCCCGAAATATCAAACCTTCAAAAAGTAGGGTCCAATTAAGTATTCCTCCCCACACATTAACCGACCACTTATTTTGGTTTCTCATAACTCTGTATTCATGCGGATTTGAATCAGAATAGTAATGGAAGTTGTGTCTATTCACGAAGCCATTTTTTAAGGATATAATCCATAGAAATTATCATTTTAATGATTCAAAATCACTATATTTTGGTTTATCATTTACTAATGCATATTTTTATATTTTTTTAGACCGTTAAGTTATTTTATACCTTCGGCAATGTCATGAATTCTATATCGATTTAAAGATGGATATGAATCACTTCTCCTCACTGTTGTGACTTTTAATAAGTATATAGTTAATGTGTTGCATAAAGCGTTACAATTTAAGAAACACGTCACATTTTAGAATGAACTCTACAGAGAAATAAGGGGAGAAATTTGGAATCACCGTCTGCTGTTACGATTTATTTCACTGGCCATACTGTTTAAGATTACTTGTTATTTTTTTCTGTATATAGAATTTCATTTAAATATAGATTTTTAAGAATGAAAATTTTAATTTAATTTACCAATATATATATATATATATATATATATATATATATATATATATATATATATATGTTTTTCCGGTTGTCAATCCGTTCGTCAATAGAAATATCTTCACGATGTTTCGCCAACATCTCAGCTGCCATTTTCAAGTGATGCTTCCTCGACGGCTGCTCGATTACATATTTATATATATATATATATATATATATATATATATATATATATATATATATATATAAATAAATATGTAATCGAAAGTTTTCGGGTATTCCGCATATGTGCTGCAATGTCTCTCTCAGGATTGTAAGGCAACTGACGTTTTGGTGAAATCTCACTGACCATTTTCAAAGCTCACTGTACGGTGTCTGCGGGTGAACTGACGCTTGCGACTCGGGAGCTGTCGGTCCCGTGTGTACATGGTTCGCGTTCATTGGCCGGATGGTTCTCGCCAGTCAGGTTGCGAGACCTGCTGCGTGTCATCGGCCCTGTTGCCTGTGTTTGAGGTCAAGCTGCCGAGTTTTATTCTATTTCTTTACGTCCTACTACGGGTTATTATTACGTAAGCTGATTTTTCCAAATATTAGGCAGTCGCTGGCTGTCATCTCTGCTAGTTAAGTTGTTGGACTTCCTTGCAATTTCGATGACTTCCCTTATAATTTTTGTGGGCAGGTTTTCACGTCTCGATAGCATTTCTGTTCCTGAGAAATTTATCTTATATCCGGTGTTTAACAAGTGTTGGGCCAGTACAGAAGAAGTTGTTTTTTTGCTTGACAGCGTTTATATGTTCGTCTTTTCTCGTGCTTATTTTACAGTTGGTTTGGCCTATGTAATATGAGCTGTATTCTCCGCATGGAATTTCGTTCCTCCCTGGTTTTCTATAGGGGTTTTTTCTTTAGGTGTTGGCAAAAGATCTTTTACTTTACAGTCTGTACTGAAAATGGTTTCAATGTTGTGTCTCTTGAAAATTTTTACGAATTTGTCGTTGATGCCTCTGACATAAGGAATAAAAACTTTGGAGCTATTCTCTTGATTTTCGCGATTTTTCGGTGCCAAGCGTTTCTTTTTTAGAGCCTTGTCTACATGTTCTTTTTTATAACTTTTTTTTGTTAAGGCGTCTTGCAGTATATTCATTCAAGCTTTAGAGACCTCCTCACACTAACCACGACTGTGGCTGTGTTACGTGGATGACACATTCGTTATCTGTTATCATGGAGAAGAAAATATCAAAAATTTACTAAATGACATAAACAGTATACATTCAAAAAACCAATTCACCATTAAGACAGAACAGGAAAGAAAACTACCTTTTCTAGATATCCTACTGAAAAGGAAAGAGGATGGCCTGCTTTCGCACACTGTCTGCAGAAAACCCACTTACATCAACTGATTCACATCACCACCCCGTGCAATTACTTGCAGTAGTGAAATCATTTGCGTTTCGATCGCAGTCCCTTACAGATCCAGAAAATTATCACAAAGAAATGAACATACTGCAAGACGCCCTAACAAAGAAAGGTTATAAAAAAGAACATATAGACAAGGATTTAAAAAACAAACGCATGGCTCCGAAAAATCGCAAAAAACAAGAGAATAGCTCCAAAGTTTTTTTCTTATGTTAGAGGCATCACAGATAAAATTGCAAGAATTCTCAAGAAACACAACAATGAAACCATATTCACCACAGACCGTAAAGTAAAAGATCTCTTGCCAACATATAAAGAAAAAATACCTCTAGAAAAACAGGGAGTGTACGAGATTTCAAGCGGAGAATGCAGCTCATCTTACGTTGGCCAAATCAACCGTAAAATAAACGCCAGAAGAGATGAACATATAAACGATGTCAAGCAAAATACAACTTCTTCTGCACTGACCCAACACTGGTTAAACACAGGACATAAGATAAATTTCTCAGGAACAAAAATGCTATCGAGATGTGAAAACCTGTCCACAAGAGTTATATGGGAAGCCATCGAAATTGCAAAGAGGCTCAACAACTTAAATAGCAGAGATGATAGCCAGCAAGTGCCTAATACTTGGAAAAATCTGCTTACAAGGCATCAACCAGTAATACGTAGTAACAAAACAGATTACAACTCGGCAACGCAACCAGAAATATCGGCAACAGGGCCGAGAATGCGCAGCAGGTCGCGCAACCTGATTGGCCAGAACCATTCGAAAAACGAACGCGCTCGACGTGCACACGGGACCGACAGCACCCGAGTCGCAAGAGTCAGTTCGCCTGCAGATGCCGTACAGTGGGTTTGGAAAATGGTGAATGAGATTTCATCTAAAAGTCTGCTGCCTTACAGACCTAATAAAGACACAGCACATACACTGGATACTCGAAACCCTATATATATATATATATATATATATATATATATATATATATATATATATATATATATATATATATATATATATATATATATATGTATATACATATATATACAGGGTGTCCAAGATAAGGATCCTAAGCATGGGGATCTCAGTACCTGTTGGAGTTACAGCTTAGGTTAAATTAGAAAAAAGTTGCGTACTTTGAAGCGTATTTACATGCCGTTGAGAAACTTTAAAAATTTTCATGGCCAGCTGAGATATTGGGAAAAAACGAAAATTTGATGAAATAGATTTTATTTTTTTGTGACTTTATTTTAAAAGATATTAAAAAACTAATAAAACTTTTTCATTAGCAGTTTTTAGGTACTTCGTGATGGAGTTTTTAAATTTTATATCCGACGTTTCGTTTTCGAGAAACCATCATCAACTTTATTTTTTTATAAGGGCCAAAGAAAAAGTATTCCCTGTATCTGATTCCCTTTTTTATTACAAATTCAACGATGTATCACATGTCACATTTTTTTTTGTTAGATAAAAGAATAAATGCGATTTTTCTATTTTTTTAAACATATTTTTAAGTAGGCTTTGCAAACAAATAATGCTTTGACACTTTGATGTAAATACCTGTTATGAGTTATTGATCTCACATATTAGTTAATATCTATTTACAGAGCAATGAAGCTGAATGGAGCATAGTACTACTTAGAAACAAGAAAATTTAATCTACCATAAATTTAACCATAAGATAATCATTATTTTAATGATATACAAAGAATGATAAATTATTTAAAAATAACTAAAACAACAAATAAATTAACAATTTTTTTTATTCAATTTAAAGCAGGTGTTCAAACAGATTTCCGTTATTTTCCAGACATAAATATGATCTTCTTATGGTAGAATTTAAAACATCACGCAACATGTCAGGTGTAATACTGTTGAATGCATTAGTTACACATTCTCGTAACTGCTGCTCAGTCTCAAAAGAATGATGGTATATTTGGCTTTTAAGAAACCCCCAAAGAAAGAAGTCCATAGGGGTTAAGTCCGGAGATCGCGCTGGCCAAGGCACTTTCCAGGAAATCGCTGCGTAAGATACTCGCGAACCTGCCTAGAATTATGTGCAGGAGCACCGTCTTGTTGAAACCAACAGGTATTAACCTGTGCCAGAGGTAAATCCTCCAAGCAGTCTTCTAAATTATTTTGTAATAATTGAAGGTATCGTTCTCCAGTTAACGAACTATGGTAGATAAATGGACCTAGTATTTTGGTACCGAAAATTCCACACCACATATTAAACCCAAAACGCTCCTGATGTCTTGAAATTTTTTGAACACGCGGATTCTGTTGCGCCCAGTAATGAGTATTCCGGCGGTTAAAGACACCATTATTAGTGACTAGACTTTCGTCAGACCATATTATTTTTGCAGGGAAATTGATATCATCTTCACATGCGCGTGTATACCACTCACAGAAATGCCGGCGTCGTTCAAGATCCCTTGGTTTAAGTGCTTGGCAAATCCTAAATTTATAGGGGTGATATCTATTTTTACGCAAAATAAATTGAGCAGTGGATTTGGCTACTCCTATATTTTTTTCAATTTGCCTGCAAGAGATGTCAGGGTTCTCAACAACTGCTTGTAATACGTTATTTTGGGTTTCTTCGGAAGAATCCTTTTTTCGGGATGAAACTGGCTTTTTAAATGATCCATATTGTTTTAAATTTCGCGCCAACTGTAAGAAAATGGACTTACATGGTTGCTTTCTATCTGGAAATTTATTTAGATACATTGCTGCAGTATTTATAGTATTCTTCTGGCACAAAATGTAGCAGGTCAGCATGTCAAACTTTTCTTCATGACTATAATGGCCACCCGGCATATTCGACGATAATAACACAATAATAATTATTCAACAATAAACAATAACAACAGTAATAACAACGACAAGAACTCTACAAACAACTTAATAACTCTAAATCAACTTAACAATTATTATTTTATCTTACCATAAACATTAAATTAAGTCATATGTGACAGAATAACAGGTATTTACGTCAAAGTGTCAAAGCATTATTTGTTTGCAAAGCCTACTTAAAAATATGTTTAAAAAAATAGAAAAATCGCATTTTTTTTTTGTCTAACAAAAAAAATATGACATGTGATACATCGTTGAATTTGTAATAAAAAATGGAATCAGATACAGGGTATACTTTTTTTTTGGGCCATATAAAAAAATAAAGTTGATGATGGTTTCTCGAAAACAAAACGTCGGATATAAAATTTAAAAACGCCATCACGTATTATCTAAAAAGTGCCAATGAAAAAGTTTTATTAGTTTTTTAATATCTTTTAAAATAAAGTCACAAAAAAATAAAATCTATTTCGTCAAATTTTCGTTTTTCCCCAATATCTCAGCTGGTCATGAAAATTTTTAAAGTTTCTCAACGGCATGTAAATACGCTTCAAAGTACGCAACTTTTTTCTAATTTAACCTAAGCTGTAACTCCAACAGGTACTGAGATCCCCATGCTTAGGATCCTTATCTTGGACACCCTGTATATATATATATATATATATATATATATATATATATATATATATATATATATATATATATATATAAATTGAAATTTTCAAGAGAAGTACAATCTTTCAAAGGGTGCGTGGCAAAATTACTTCTTTAAATCAGATCGTTCTTAAAATTTCGAAAAACTGAAAATAAATGGAGAAAAAGTTATTGTTAGTTAAAGTTAAAAAAAAAGAGATGCTTTACAACCTTCAAACAAATATTGCAAGATGTCTTTGAAAATCGCTGTTTTGATCAGTTAAAATTTAAAAATTTTCAATTTTACCCATCCAGTATACTGTGGCACACGTGCCATTTCTAAAGCGCCTTGAGTTTTTCGTAATCCATTAAATAAGAAAATATGGTAAACCATTAGAGGAAATATTAATCCAGAATATTATCATTAAAAAAGTATTATGAAATACATTTTTTATGAAACCTAATTTTTGTTATCATTACTGGGTCAATTATATAAGGAAAAATATTGTGTAAGCAGGAATACTTTTTTCTCGTCAGTAACAGATGACGAGTCTTTTCGGGTAATTATATTCAATATGTTATTAATTGTTCTAGAAAAATGTTTGATTTTGAACAGGTAAAAATATTATGCTTTAAAAGTTTCTTCTGTGAACCATTTTATTTCGAATGCGTTAAGGTCTCTGTCCACTACACCGAACAATTTTTAAGAAAGTAGCGGAACAATTTCCTTATATGCTTTAGGTTTGTATGTACCAGCGATATAAATTAGCAATTCACTTAATAGGTTTGCACTCAAAATTCATGTTAATTGGTTTTATTACATATTGGCATTTACAGTAAGAATGGGTATTGCCGGTCACTTAATCACAAAATCCATATTTACTTAATAATTTTTAATAATTAAACATAAAGTACTCTTCTAGCATTATCACAATTATTGATATCAATAAGTAATAACATTTTGGCATAATCAACATTTTTAAAAAAATCAGATTTGACCGGTATTAAATCCCATGATAGGTAACACTAATCGCTAAGTTAGTAATGTCGGCGAAGGTTTGTTAAAGCATACGTGGCATAAATAGTCTTGAGAACTCAAAGTGAGTCCAAAAGCCACAAACCTGTACCAAAGTTCACTGTTTCGTTCATAAATGACAGAGATAATACATTTATTATCCAAATCCTCATGATTATCAGTATTTTTATTGTCGTTCAGGTTAAGTTGTAGTCTTGTTCTCAGTTTTTATTTGGCAGTTACATTTTTCTTCTATTTTTGTCACCTTTCAATTTTCTTTCTCGATCAGAGTTTCCTTGTTAGGAGTTTCCGTTAGGAATCCTTAGCAGAAGTAGTTTTTTGAGCAAAACCGCAAACATTGTTGATATGTAAAATAAAAAGAACAGGTCCGATCACAGTGCCCTGCGGTATGTCATGCTCCACCATTCTAGCTTCGCTGACAGTCTTCCCAATTCGGACCCGCTGAGGACGATCTCTGAGATAATCTCGGAGACCTTTCCGTCACTCCACATTATAACATGTTTTAATAGAGTCAAATATTAATTATTAATATACAGTAATACTAAGCAGAAACAGCATTTACGAAAAATTGCGCTACTTTTCACAATACCCTACTCGACAAAGAAAAGAAAAACAAGTCATCCGTACTTTTTATATAGAAAGAGAATACCTCTCAAATGTTTTCCCATTATGATGTTTGTTTTTAGGCTAATTGAAATCATATTCCTGCAAAATTTCCATTGCAAAATATTAAACACAGAATTATAGGGGACATGTATAGGGGCGAATGGATGGACGGACATGACGAACTATAAAGGTTTCTAACTGGCCACGTAACCCTAAAAATAGCCTATGGTAAGTAAAGAAAATCGAGATACTCGTAACGGAGCACATGAGTCTAAATATAATTTTTGCTACAAAATTTAAAAGAGGCGGGACAATTAGCATCCTGCTAGCAGTAATCACAAGAACGAGAAAGAAAAAGGATTAAAAAACGGGCATAATCGTAACCGTACGGTCACTGAAATGAAGTATTCTTTTTATAGATTTATATGAGGTAAAGTACTACGGTGCAGTAGTCCTAGGAAATAGTCTAGTAGATAATACCTAATATATTGTTAGCTTGTGTAGGTCTGTTACGGTCTTGGCGCAGTCCGGTGTAGTGGGCAGACACCTTTTACGGGTCTACACTGAATATAATTTATGTTCTTTCTTTCTTCCTCTATCATTTACAAATCTACTATTGACCGTGCATTAATTACTCATTTTTTCTTGCTTTTTAGATCATATTAATAATTCAAAATCAAATTATCAACACGCAGTTGTTTCAAATACCAAAATATAAAGAAGTTCTTTCTATCGGTAAACTTTTTGATTTTATTACTCTCGAAAGGAATTTTAACTTGCTGTTATTCTATGTGTGTGGATATGTATGTCTTTCTACCTAACTAGGTGGAAAAAACAACAAGTTAATATAATTTTACTAAGCCATGCAAATTCTTCACAAACATTTTGACATAAATATAATTGCTTCAGTTACTTGAATTACTAGAGGGAATATTAAATTTATATTTAAAGAACAGATTTGTAAAGATTTTATAGGAAAATAATTTTAAATTTTGTTCATTGATACCATTAAAGGAAAGTTACTAAATGTGGAATAGGGTTCCTGATGCGAAATATCAGTATTTCTCTTGAACAAACAGCTGAACACACAATACAAAGCCCTCTTTTATTTTATTTACTTACATTAGTTTCGCATTCATTTCATCTCATAAGTCCAGCGAAAGTCCTCACTTAGGACAGCGGAATTCGTATCTGGAAAAAATTTATTGTTTGAGAACTTCTGACCTCGCAGAAATCATCAGAATGATAATAGTAATTATGTAGTATCTTACGTCTCATTTTCTTTTTTGAGGAACATTTTTCACTTAACAAATAAGTTGTGAAAAAACAGTTTTTTCGAGTTTCAGGAAAAGCTATTATTTTTCAGTAAAAAAGTTTCAATCAAAAGTTGTGCGCTGTAAAAATACCTACAAAATGTGTTAAAGCTCATCCAAATTGGACAATTTGTTTGTTAGTTATTGCAAAAAAAGTCTGCTAAAATGTTTTTTCAATTGTTAATAAACAATAGAAAAATATATTGCATTGAGTTTATACTACACCAAAAGAAGTCTCTTGTTGCATACAACAAGTATGAAAAATTTCACGTAAAAATATTCAATAGTTTTTTTGCACAGTAAATTTATTTATAACATTTTTTTTAATTGTATATTTTCAACAATCTAGATATCGTAGAGTGATCTACAAGTGCACAAATGAAACCTCGAGACTTACACTAATAAAAACAACTCAAATTAATTGTTGGTTTTAAATAGAAGAAACAGATAAACAAATTTGTGGTCGGTTTTTCCGTTATAAACAAATACGACAACTCTTCGAGAATTGTTAATATCAAAAGGCCGATAAGTGGACGTAATAGGTGAGATTTTGCCGCATATTTTGAAATAAAAACAAATTTTGTACTACCACTAGAAGATGAGTTTTTTTTTAAATCGCTGCTGCGTTGTTTATTATTAAGTGATTATTTAAATGGAAACTCATAGGGAGATGGTTAAACTATTGTATTTGTTTATTTTATTGGACAGTTGTGTTTTCACATACAAATTTTTTTGTTAACATACATATATCCATACAACATATTTATTCCGTTCTCCGTTTCTTATACATCGATGGACACTCATTTTCTAACCCTTATCGGTTTCATAATTATCATTACAATTATCCTCATCATTATCACTCTCAGTATCATCATCATTATTACTCTCATCATCATCATTCCTCTCATTATTGACCTAATTATCATCATCATCAACATCTTTATTATTGTCATAACCATAATTATTTTTTCCCGTGTTACTTTCATCGTCTTTGAAAGTAATAATTCAATATTCTCGATTGGATAATCGCTTAAAATATAATTATCCAATGCAGTTGATTCTGCATCTGGAAAAATAATAATGCTATCAACAAATGTTGCTATTTGATTATTGCTATATCTCGATAAATATGAATGGTACATTTAAAATCAATCTAATTTTTAATATTCTTAATTAATAGTATGTTGCCCACTGTAATTTTTTTTCGCAATTTGAAAAGCACGTAAGTATGGTAAAATTATAATTATGCAAAAATGTATAAAAGTGTTTATTGCTGAAAGAACGCCCCCTCCACTGCTCACTTTCTGACTCTGGGAGTAGGTGCAAATTTAAACTATTGCTACATCAACAATTTTGAAATAATTGAGTTCAAAGCTATTGCATATAATAGTTTAACTATCTCCTTATGAGTTCCTACTTAAATAATCCCTTAATATCAATAAACAACTCCGCAGCGATTTTTTGAAAAAAAAACTCTATCTCAGTTTCCAGTGGTCGAACACATTTTCTTTTTTAAAATCTCAGCTATCGCGTCCATGTATCGACATTTTGATATCAACAATTGTCGAAGAGTTATTCTATTTGTTTATAACGTACCCCAATTTTGTTTATCTGTTTCAACAATTTAAGATCAAGAATTCATTTCGTTCTTTTTTGTTGTTAGTATAAGTCTAGAACTTTCATTTGCGTACTCCCGTGTAATCAGAAGTCTACTAACAATAAATTTCAAAACCATCTCATATGAGACTAACTCTGCCGGCCTATATTTACCATTTAGTTATTTTAATTTTTGCATAATTCTAATCTTACTTAATGTTACAAATATGCGACTGTTAATAAGTCAAACGGAAATGTATGATTAAGATTATCATTAAAAAATTTGAATTTATAAAATGATATTCCTTACTTGGTAACTTTCCTCTACTAAACCGTTTTGCAAAACTTGGTTTTCCCAAACGAAATCTGATTTATATAACATTCGGAATTTGGTGGTGGTACATACATCACAAATCAGTTTTCTTTTGCCTTCAAAAAAAATTTTTTTTGATGTAAATTTGATTACACATCCTCATAGACCCAACTAAAGTCTACACCACACTATCGCTAATCAATCTAACCAAGGTTCTGAAGCGGACCATAAGAGCAACAATTGTCCTGAATTAATTCCATCGAAATGAAGGATAACAAATAGGTGTATTAGTGTAGATGGTTCCTTCAAGTGATTGGTCGGTATTTCAACACTGTTACATCATGATCCATAATATAAAAAAAAAACAAAATACAGAAGACATATTCCTTTAAGAGTAGTAGTTCCAAATAATTATGTTCACGGTTTGGCATGGGTTACTTTAACAGTAAGATCGTCACTCTCCCATATGTCGATAAATACTGGCATCATTTATATATTATAATTTTAAGAGTAACATGTTCATCTTTACAAATCGCGATTTTATAGAGCTACTAGCTTGCGGGAATTCAATAGATTCATCCCATGCTGTGGAATACATTTCTCTCCTAACAGTTCCTAAGCAGCGCTATTTTGTTGGGGTACCTTTCTATCTCGCTATCAAATGGATAGTTTCACAACAGTAACGATATCTTTAATTACTAGTTTACTTGCTCTTGCCGTGACAGATGAAGCATGAAATTCTAGGGTAAAGTGAAAAGTTCTTGGGCTGACCAACAGATGGCATACCAATCGGCGAAAGGTACGTTTTCTGTCTGCGCGCACATGTCGTTAGTTCATATGACAAGCTTCAACCTGTTCGCTCAAGTAGTTTGTGTAAATGAGTCTTGGGAGAACACGTCTTACATGTGTTTCGTTAAAGTGGATAAACTACAATATCATGCGGTCATACAATCCTTCACTTTGGATGGATTAACCCCTAAGGAAATTCATCCGAAGTTGACAAATGTTTACTGGAACTCTGCTCCATCCATGCCAACTGTTAAAAAGTGGGCAGCTGAATTTAAACATGGTCGCACGTTGCTCGAAGATGTCTCACGTGAAGGACGGCCAAAAACTGTAACTACACCAGAAACTATCGAAAAGGTGCATAATATCGTGTTGGACGATAGGCGAGTAAACGTGCGTGAGATAGTTGAGACCGTGAGCATATCGGAAGGTAGAAGCCGGTGATTTAGCGCCAAAGAAACCGAAGTTGATCGCATTTACCGGAAAGGTCATAGCCAGTGTGTTTTGGGATGCCAAAGAGATCCTGTTAATTGATTACCTTGAAAAAGGCAGAACAATTATAGGCGAATATTACTCTAACCTTCTTGACCAGCTGGAGGTCAAAATTCGCGAGAAGAGGCCTGGCATGAAGAAGAAAAAAAATCATCTTTCACCAGGACAATTCACCTGCTCACAAAAGTGTGTTGACAACTGGAAAACTGCGGAATTTGGCACCCTCACACCTCCATCTCTTCCCACATCTGAAAAATTTGTTTCTGGAAGGCGCTTCGCGTCCAGTGAAGAAGTTGAGAGGGCCGTAGATGAATATTTTAACAACCTTCCAGACTCTCACTTCTGGGAAGGAATACTGATGTTGGAAAAACGCTGGACCAAGTGTGTTGAAGTCAAGGGAGATTATATAGAAAAATAAAATCTTTTTTTAACTGAAAATCACAGTCTTTCATCGTCAGTCCGAGAACTTTTACCTTAGAAGATAAAGCGGCCATTACACTTCCTGGCTTGACTGTTTTTAATTCCATTAGTTAGCGTAGAAGGTCATACTTGCCCCACTTTCAACTAGTCAAGTAAGCACTTTTAGATATCTGAAACATTTATCAATAATATATTAGTTACCTAATTTTAGAAGGTCTTTTCCCCAAGATGATGTTTGCACTGAATATATATCAAAACAAAAATATATTTTATTTTACCATGGGCATTATTGTACTTTGGTCATTTTGTATAATAATACAAATGTTCTATTGCTTGAAAATATTTGAATTTCACTTTTGGCTTCAATATGGACCAATGTCACTTTATTCTATATTTGTAAGTAACAGTTTAGATTAGCTCATTGGAACACCTTATATATTTCGGGAATAATACACAAAAGCAAATATTGATCTTTAATAATGTTTTTATTGTTTTTGAAAATATTAATAAACCATTTTTACTGTTCTATATTATTTTCGTGTAAGTATATATATATATATATATATATATATATATATATATATATATATATATATATATATATATATACATATAATAAATAAGTTTATGACCGTGTAATATAAAAACAAAAATAAAATAAAATCTTGGCTTAGCGGACGTGAAATGTGTCAATCTGTAATATTATCGTGTTAAAAAGTGCGGAGCATTCCAAAGTATGGAAAGACTCTGGGTCCGACAGATGGCGACAGCGCTGTTTCGTCCTAATATGGGGCTCGTCAGGCCACCGCAGTCGGTACAAACCATCATCTCGCTTCTGTATCCTATAAAGCTGAATTTAAAATTAAAAACAGCAAATAGGACGACAAAGGCGACATCTCGATGGTTCGCTCGATAACACAAGAACCCCACAAATTGACAAAATTTGTAAAAACCGCCATGTGGTGGCGCGACGGTGAATAAAAACAGAAATCTATAAAATCGAGTACATAAAACGCGCTACCCAAAAGATAGGGGTCGCATTATTCTGTAAAAGGCAACCAGGCTTGCTGCTAGATTGGCAACGAAAACCACGTGTCGCACCAAACGATCCTCCTATGAGAGCACCGTTTAGTGTGTTTAAAGCCAAACAAGTAAAAAATAAATAAATAAGTTATTGTCCGTTTAATATAAAAACAAAAATAAAATAAAATCTTAGCTTAGCGGAAGTGAAATGTGTCAATCTGTACTATTCTCGTGTTAAAAAATGCGGAGCATTCCAAAGTATGGAAAGACTCCGGGTCCGACAGATGGCGACAACGCTGTTTCGTCCTAATATGGGACTCGTCAGGCCACCGCAGTCGGTACAAACCATCATCTCGCCTCTGTATCCTATAAAGCTGAATTTAAAATTAAAAACAGCAAATAGGACGACAAAGGCGACATCGGAAGTATGCTTAAAAATGTCATTACTGTTAATTGCCGAATTGATATGTATACTTTTAAATCTAATTATCTTTTAAGTATACAACTCTCTCCTCAAATACATACTTAAGACATAATATCTACCCCTTGCTTTATCCAAATTCGGAAAGCCGAATTATTTATGAAACCTGTTCTGAGAATTTCTATGGCGTTGGTTAATGCCTCTTAACAGGTGTGCATACAATTATCATACTTTGTCTGACAATGAAGAACAAACAACAGCTTTGTTGTGTTGCAGTGAGATGTTACCGTAAAAAGTATATTACATAAAAAACGAAAACTTGGACTACAATAGCACACTACCTTCTATAGAAAAATGGTTAGGATTCGAACTTCTACAAAATTTATAGTTCCAACATATTAGCGGATAATACAGAAATTTCCTCAAAATCCCTTCGTTACATTTTGAATATTTGTTAAAAAAATAGAAGCAGTTATTTCCAAAAGAAAAATATATTATCAGCAGCCCATTTCCACATGGCAGACGCACTCGAAATTTTCTTCTCGCTGGTCTCTGCAAATTTTCTGACGCAATTTCATTTCACACATTTACTTCTTTTCTTCTCTAAAATTTTTGTCCATAACTCACAAATTTTGTAAATATTTTCAGGTCCCTCTATTTTCTTCCGATTACTCCATATTCACTTATGAACAACTTTTAATTAATTAATGACAAGTGCTAAATAAATTTCATTTCATTAAAAAAAAAATAAGAAAATCTCGTGTCTTCAGTCTCACTGTAAAGTAATTTTTTTCGAGAAAGCGTGTCATAAACCCGTCCCACTAAATAAAAGAAATCGCTGTGAGTATCGGTCGAGCTACTCGAAAACAATAGAACTATAAAAAAATTTACTTCTTGTGACCCAACTGCATTTATTACCTCTTTTCAAATTTGCCGACGATGGCCCTCGATAACAACAGAAATCGGCAAAATTTGTTGGAAGTCCGAGGCATACTCGACTCGCACTCGACTCGCCATATTTATGCGCACCTTTACAATTTCGTATCTTCAAAATTTCTCGCTGGGTTCGCAGTATAACACAATAGTTTTCACCACAGAATATTTGTATATACAAGAGCATATCAATAAGTTCAAACAATATTAAAAAAGAAACGGTCCCTTTTAAAAAAAGAATATTGTCTACCGGAATCTAAATTTTGCAAAGTTAGACCAATTGCGTACTAGTCAACTAGCAAGATATTGATTATAAATCACGTAATAATAAATGTGTAATATGATTACTGTACTTAATATTGTTTTTTAGGCATTTATACCTTTGGTGGTGGTATATCCATTTTATATAAGATGGTTACCATTGATAAACCTCTTTAGAAAACACTTATCCTTGGAAGCAAAGATGAGCACATTAAAAATGAGGACAAAAATTATGTTCGAAGCTAAAAGAATGGAAAGATTTTTTGTATTTGACTTAATGTTACATACAGCAACAATACTAATATATCTAGTTCATCTTTTTAAAGATCCATCTGAAATTTCCATTGTGTTTCTTTTAGTAAAATCACATTGTCCATACTTCACTTTTCCATTATTATTGTTTTATGGGATTGTCTCCATTTTGATGGTATTAATTTTAGGAGTAATTCCATATTATGGAATAATTATTGCTTGTTTAATGAAATATCAGTTTTATTTAATAAATGAATATATTTCGACTACTTTTGATAATAAACTAAAATTGCCTGAGAATAAATATCATACTTATGTTAAAGAAAATCTTCTATTTGTTGTTAAATGGCATCAAAAAGTTGTGAGGTAAGTTCTAACTACAATTAAGCAACACCCCACATGGTTTTCCCTGTGTATACTTGAACACTTGTTTAAAAGTATTTTATTTGTATTTTATATTAGTGTTTCTATATGATCAGGCATTTCAAAAATCACAAAAATTTTGATATCATCATGTACTAATCCAATCAATATAAACATTTAACTTTGCGAAAATTCGTGCAGATCTTAAATATATTATTACATATAAAATATTAAAAAATCTTTATCGATCCTGTCTACTAAAAATTTTATTCAAGCTCAAAAGTCAAAAACATCGATTTTTCGTATTTTTCTCGTAAGATTAAGTGTCTTAAGAGGTATGTCTACTTCATCGGACGTTCAATATAACTAAAAAAAAGTATTGTTTTGCATGACTAACACACTAAAATACGTACACATGATATGATTCTGAATAAATATACATTCAGTCCCTAATTCCGTTCACCCGCATAAGCTTGAGTAACAAATGCTACCTACATCATCGATGTAGGGTATCTATTAAACCACGTTGAGTAAGATTAAGAAGAAACATGTTATTTTTTATAAATTCGTTCAGTATGTACATACAGATTTTGGTCATAGCGTGGTTGTAATATTAGATTGTTAAACTGATTATAAGAAAAATACTAAAGCTGTAGAACAACGTCATCGATCTATAGAAACATTTTTATCTTTTGATATCGTCTTTGATCGATTTATGACAGTTTCAACAAATCAACAATAAATTCTTGTAAATACTCACAACAAGTCTCGCTTCATTTGAATGTTATGTAAAAAATTTACAGCTGTGAATATTTTAGTTAAACCAGCTGCTAATGCCCCTGATAACATCATAATTTGAAACAGCAGGAGAAAAATTTGATAGAACAAATACAACTCTCATTGTTGGTGAAGATGTTGATTTGTTACTACAACTGGCTGCACAACACCGGTTAAAATGGTTATTTAGTTTTAAAACCTAGGAAAACTCAAGTACAAACAAAAATATATTCATCGGAAAGTTTATCTACATTTCCAATAGATCAAGCTCATATTTTATGTTTACATGCAATAATTGCAATAGCAGTAATTAGATTGTTAGAAAAACGTGATGACTTAATTGATTGCGCAGAAGTAGTTAAAAAGATTGACTCTTCTGAACAAGTCATCATCACAAATGGGATTCGCCTACTTCTTGCTATATATGGAGTTCCAAAAAAATTGATTGAATAAACAAGTATAGAGACTTAAGTTTCGTAAAAAATATATGGAATAAAAAAAGGGTGCCACTATCTAGTCTTCCTCCAACATCTGCTTCTGCTTATCGATACTTGTGTATTCTATCAATTTTAAGTATATCTCGGAATTTAATTGGAACCAGAAAACTGGGGTTGGTAATTAATAAGTAACAATTTAAAACCATTTCAAACTTTATTCCCACCTACTCCAGAAAAACTTCTTAATACTATTATTTGTAGATTTGCAAGATAGGTTATAGTAAAAGTTATGGCTGTAAAAAAATCAGATTATTTTGTTCACCAGTATGTACCAATTGTCAAATGCAGATATGCTTCAATGTTAAATCAAACATAATAGATGAGTATTCTTATGGTATCAATGACGAGATGGACTACACAAACCCTAAGTCTTTCCACCCAATCAACATGATCAATTCTTTACCAAAAACACTGAAAAGGTTGGTGGATTAACACATCCAGGAAAGACTAATTGTACAATGTCCCTTATATCCTCTATAATTTGCCTATCATGAAAGGAAATCTAAAACGCGTGATCGATCGATGTTAGGTACATTTATCGATATCGAAAGCGCGTGTGACAATACATGTTACCATTCGGTATATGATACTCTGAACCGACGGTAATCACATGGATAAGAGACAATGTTGACTCAGAGACTAATATATGCTGAGCTTAACAATATTATTGTTAAATATATTCACAGGAAGGAGTTCTAGCACCTTTGTTGTGGAGCTTTGTGGTCGACAGCCTGCTGAGTGAATTTAATGAGGCTGGTTGGTCTACATAGGCCTATGCCGACGACCTGGCCATTTTGTGCCTTGTTCGGGTCCTCAGGCTTGGAATTAACCCGAACAAGGCCGAGGTGGTACTCTTTGCAAAAAAGGGAAAAAACGGGGCCTCCATACAAGTACATTGATGGTAAAGATTCTTCAATACAAGGGAACCGTTAAATACCTGGACTGAGACAAAGGGGTTGACATTAAGAGTGTTATTTAGAATATACACTATGCTGAACCCCCCGTGATCACGTACGCCACTATTGTATGTTGGTTTAGTACAACAAAGCGCATGCACTGTCTTCAACTTGACAAAGTTCAAATAATGGCTTGTGTGGAAGTAATGAGTGTGATGTAGCTGCCCCCAATAGGGGCCTGAAGGCCCTGGTGAGCCGACTTCTTCTTCACTTATAGATAGGAAATGAGGCCTTGAATGCTACATACCGTCTTAGTTGCCTAGAACATCTCGGAACTGGAAAGAACGGTTACTTAGGGGTGATGGAGAAACGTCCATCAATCCCAATGTAAACATGTTACAGAGTGCCCTTCTTGAAACCCATTCACTCCCTTGAGATACTTTTTCCAAGTGGAGAGGATTATGAGGAGGAGCAAAATTTTGCGAGAAATGGATTTAGATGGTTTACAGATAGATTTCGACAAGATGACAGAGTTGGAGCCGAGTGTTTAGGAAATACCGGAGTCAGAGGATTCTACTCTCTAAGACAACGTCCGACGATTTTCACATCGGAAATGTATGCTATTCTACAGCATAGTCACTCTATAAGAGAGACATAAACAGGAATAGGGTATTAAACATATACTCAGACAATAGGGCACTGAAGTGCAGTGTCGTACTTTTGCGACTGGTGTCTGAGTACAAAGATGTACTGAACCGTCTGAAAAGAAACGGTTGCACAACTCGTATGGGTCCCGGGTCACGCGGGTATACACGGAAATGAGGGGTCCGCAATTGAACCACATGGACCCAGCAAATTATACCTGTTCCAATTGCCGTTTGTAAATGGAAATCAAAGTTGTTACTGAAAAGTAAATTTATTGACTTGTGGAGAGTATCTTTTGGAATAAGGTGTACTAAGAAACGGTGGGGACTTTCTATATTTTATTTGTAATAATGTATTTAACAACTAAATCAATTTTTAGCTTTACACTCTTAAAAATAACCTTAAATTTAATGTCCAATCTACATTAAATTTAATGATTTTGTACCAAAACTGGTAAATAATTTACATTTACTTTGAATTTAAAGCAATTTATTCAAATATCAGTTCGTTGTACATTAAATTTGATTAAATGGAATCTTAAATTTCAGTAAAGTAACTGAAAAGATATTTCAACGTCTATACATTAAAATTAATTTACATATACTCTAATACTAAAGGAATTTACATTATTCAATATACATTGCATTAGATTCCGAGAGACAGAGCAACTTGTATTAAACTTTTTGTTTAGTATGATATAAGTTGCTTAAAGGTTTCAATTTTCTTATGGTGAGGTATACAATGTCTGCCCATTACTGACGCGAATCAATTTGTTCAAAACCGATCTAGATGACGGACAGTACCTGTGGGAAAAAGTCTACCTTTTCCTGGTCGTTTCAAATTTTTTTGAACTCATATTAATGTTGGTGAATTAAATATGTGATAACATATCTCAAATTCAATGAACACTGGCTGTACATAGTCACCTTCAAAAGCAATTATCAAACTTTAAATTTAATGTATGATTACATTAAATTTAACGCAATAAATGACAATATAAATGCAATACATTAAATTCATTTAATAGATGTTTGTAAAATTTGCTTCCAACACATTTACATTCAATTTAATGTATTTCCTTTTTACAATGTATTTGAATTTTTGCTAAAGTAACCATTTCTTTTTTGTTTATTTTAACTGGATTATAATAGATTTTTTTTAGGCAATATGTAAGAATTCAAAAAAGAACAACCTCTGCATTTTATCTTTTTGGAGGAGCAGTGATTTGCATTGTGGTATTTGCAATTTTTGTAACTTTTTCCGTAAGTTTCGGCTCTACCCACTTTTTCCCATTTTTACAAAATAAGGGTAAAACACTTAAATCTTTCTCAATTCTTTTGATAAATTAAAGGTTATCCTCCGTGAAATTAATTAAATTATTTAACAAGAATATGAAGCATTATTAAAATAATATTATTGACTAAAACAGGCACCAGACATGCGGTATTGGCCGAATCCCGAATGTTTGCTAATTTGGCGAAATATTTGACAAACTAATCGCCAAGTTTTGAACACACAGCGACCAACATACCAGGGGCCGTATCCTCAACCTGGGGAACGTGAAGTGAACGGTGAAAAGGTGGCGAACGCGTATTCTTGAAATGTTCATCATTCATATCCTCGTTCGCCCGGTGGAAGGCAAGCGAACAGTGAAACATGCGCAAATGAAATGTCAGCCGCTAAATGACATATTTAACGCACGGACTTCAAAAAATTTATTATTTTATTTTTGGTTCTTCAAAATGACTCCTAATTAAAAAAAAATAATATGTTGACGAACCGTTTCTTTAGGACGTTGAAACGTTAATGAGGTTTTACCCTGATATTTTTAATATTTTCAAAATTTTTCAATAAAATATTCTTAGAAATTTGAATATCTCGCAAATATTAAGTAAATTTGAGATTACAGACATATAAAATTATTACAGAAGATTCTGTTCATAACTCAATTGTATGAACGTGCTATTTAAAAATGTTTTTCTAGGCCCAGTTCTGCTTATGGATTCAACATAAATACTTGTGTACATAACAGCCGAGTATCTTAGTTTTAAACAGTTAAATCTAACATACTTCTTTTCACGACCAAACTTATAATAAATTTGAGAAATCACAATTTGTAAGCTATCTGAAACTTTTATTTAAATAAGTATCAAATTTCATATTTAAATTATGTTAAATACAGCACTTAACTTAATTAGACTGTGTTAAACACTGTACGACACTACAATTAAATAAATATTATGATTATCATTTATCGGGACATATAAATATGAACCCTACAGACCAACGAATGAGGTCCTTCAGTATAAAACCTTATTTATGGTACATTTGATCTTCAAGCCTCTACAAATCTTTATAAAATAAAAAAATATATATTAAAAGTTGAATGTGAGATTCAGTATCTTTAATGGACGTCTTCTGTCTGGCCTTTGGTTTCGGTCCCTGGTCATAAACAATTTCTCTATCATTGTTCAAGTTTCAGGTTTTCTTTCAAATTTAGTTGTCGGGACAGGACATCTTGCAATAAGAGGCTGGACATTTTGTGAATTCATACAATAAATAACCAATTGATTAGTTTCCGTAGTGGATTGGGATGATGACTTTTAGTCATACTTCGTAGAGTTGTAATTTCCACCGTTTCAAGGTTTATCAGTGCTGGCTTTCTGCAATTACTTTCAGTATATTACTTTGTATATATGATTGCTGTTTTTCTTGATATCTCTTTGTATGCATTTTGATTAATGGTTCTAGAGTGTCAATTTAAGATAAATTTAATCCAGGCCAAGTACAAATATTGTAATGGCAATCAATAGCTTTTCAAAAATAACAACAACAGCACTATTTTTTTACTTTTGACAATTAGTTTAATGTATCAAAACTACTTTATGCCTAAAATGGCAATAAAACATACTATGGACATTTCGGTCTGACGCTCAATTCAATCTGTCATCAATTTTATTTTTAGGTTTTAGCACGTTCATATCTGGCAACATTGTCTTTTCAAGAATACGGATTTACTGTCAAAAGTTCTCATTGCCATTCATATCGCTATTCACTTCATCTTTCACATCACTCTTTCGAGGACACGGGCCCAGCATCAAGTAGACAACATGGGCGGATACCCGAATGTTGGCTGATTTGGGGAAACAGTTATCAAACTACTTGCAAATTATTTCCTATTTATGGCCTCAAATACAGTTACACCATTCCTTAACCCTAAATATGGCAATATCCGGAGAAGACAAATAACTCAGGCCAACAAGGGTAAAGCAAAAGAAATTTTAGTATCCTTTCCCGAAGGATTATGGTGCGCTGAGTTTGAATATGACTAAGTAAAATCAAAATTACAAACAAATTTTCTATGAAATTTGTGAACTGGGCCGCCAAACGTTCATTATTTTTGAAATATTGTTATGCAATGAAAATCCATAGTGCTCATTTTTACTAAAACTGTCAGCTGTCAAACTGTTTTTTTTTTTGGTTGCCAACATTTTATCGCACAAATGGTGGCAAATTCAAATTTTAAGGGAATTTGGGGAAATTTTTTATTCAAAATTTTTGCCAACTCGAGTTGCTACTTAGGCTAACCTCCTAAATTAACTGTATTTGTAGAAAATTCAACTTTACAGCTGGTCAAATGCAATTCTCTTTCCCCCTAATTTATTATAGTTCTTTTTGAAAATTTATTTTATTCTTACTAAATTATGTTGTGTTTTATATTTTAGCCATGGTTTAGACTACTCCATACTATCAGTATATTATTAATAATAGTTTTTAAAGTATATTATATATCGTTTATAGGACAGGATTTTGAGAACATGGTAAGTTCTTAAATATTGAAGTATTTCATTAGATCAATATAGTAAAGACTGTGATTGTCTTTATTTATTTAAATCGTGATGTTTTCCAAACAAGAAAAATGTTCAATTTAAAAGTTGTAAGGATCGAAAAGAGACAACTAACAGTGATATTGACTTTGACTTGACTTCTGAATCAAGTAACCATTGGAAGCGACCTTCGAATATTAAGGAAAACAGTAAATATAAATCTGAGTCACAAAAGTTATAGAATGACAAAATATTGATCAACAAGGTGAAAAAATCCTGATAATATTTTTGAGTTTTAACTACTAGTTACACAGCTATTAATCCAAAATGATCTCTTGAAAAGTAGAAAGGATATAAACATGCAAATTACAAATTCTGCCAATCTAGCAACTAACGAATGCCACAGGAAATATAAAAGAGATAATAAACTGAGTCACCATATACAACAGCCAGTGCAAGAGCGAAAAGAACTAGCTAAAAAAACGGATGTATAAATACCCAGAAATGACTACTCCTAAATCAAGAAAAAACATAAGAAAACATGTAAGAAATTATAATTGCGAACAAGTTACAAAAAGAATAGAGGGAAATAGAAGTACAAAGAACTAAATTCAAAAATAGAAAAAATTAAATCCTAAAGCTCAAAAATTAGCAGGACAAGGAAACAATAAACAAAGAGGAGTTACAGCAATTTGTAGAAAATTTCTATACAAAACTACATGGAAGTAGAGACAAAAGAAATAAAAAATCAACACAGACAAAAAAACACATTTAAATAGATAATCAAGACTCGGGAGAGCTTTCTGACATAACAATGGATGATACTAAAGGATCCCTACAATAGATGAAAATTAACAAAGCTCTAGGTTCAGATCAAATAGTGATTTAGGTAGTAAGCATGTAGGGTAAGTTCTAATTAAAACAAAATAATAAACAAATCAATCTTTGTCTATTTGATGCCTGCGTACCCCAAAACTGGAACAATTTATAAATGATCCTGATTCATAAAAAAGACGGTATGACTGTCTAAACTAGTTACTGGCCTATAAGTCTATTGTCCCACTTATACAGACTTTTTACAACTGGAAAGCTTGATAATTTCCAAACTCTAGAAGATGCTAGTTTTCGCTCGGGACAATGGCGCTTGTCTTTGTGGACCTCCTGAAAGCTTTCGACACAATCGAAATAAACGCTATTTTAGAAGCCTTAAATCAAAGTTGTATTGACTACATGTATACTCGTATACGACACGGACTAAAACAGGCAACGGGCAAATTAATCTCCACATAAAAAAATCAAAAAAAAAGTTATGACTAACCTGGGAGGAGCTAGATAACGATATCATGCAAGAGGTCAACACAAAAGTTTTTAAGCTACCAAATGAGGCTTGATATAGATAGCCAAACCGCAGAACTTCCACGAAGAAATAGCCTTGGATGAACAGCTCATGGTAGATTAAGACATGTTTTGAAAAGCAAAATACCCACAAATCCATCAAGGCAGTTCGTCGTGGAACACCCTGTAATTAGGTTAATTATATTTTGAATGAAAAAGTCCTTTCTGGTCAATTAAAGACAAGTAAATATGAAGCTGAATGTGGCGTTTTCTGTACTCTTCATTTTTGCAATTAAAAATGGAGATCCCAATTTTAAAAAACAAATTGCCCATGAAATGATCTGGAATGTCAGTATTAAAGTCACTATTGGATGTCTCCTTATTTCTCTATCTTACAAATTGATGATATATAAATATATATATATATATATATATATATATATATATATATATATATATATATATATATATATATATATATATATATATATACATTACATTTATTTTATAATTTTAAGGCTGAAAAAATTCAATTCACTTTATATGATCTAAAATGGTACACATGGAATCTCGAAAATCAAAAAAATTTTATTACGTTGTCCTTATACAGCACCAAATCGCTACCGATAGGCTTTATGTCCCTAACTGTTAATCACGCATTTTTTAAACGGGTAAGTTAAATTATTATATATATTTTAAATCTGTAGATGTCTGTTAAATCTTACAACATATATCATAGAAATAGAAAATAGATACAAACGAAGCTAAAGTAGTTTTTTTTCGACAGTTAAATAATACCTGAACAACTTATTTGTTCTCTTCATTATTTTTCTCTCCTTTTTTTTAACTCTTTTATCTTTTTTCTCGCTTGGTGCATACATTATTATTAATTATTAATATTTTTCTTTTAATCGTATGTAGCACAATTTTCTGATATTCCTTTAAATTATATTACACACATTGCATTGCACTGCAATATTTTTATTTTTATTTTTACCTTGATATACTTGTTCTTTACTAATATTAAAGTTCTCGTTTCTTTTCTTTATTGTTTCCATCATCTGGCATTTCTTCCTTGCGCTTTCAATTTCTACTAATTTCCCATTCACTTCAATTTCCGTATACTTCAATTTACAATTAGCTTATTATTCTCAGATTTCTTCTTCGGTATTCGTATTGTTCTAAATTTACCTGGCTTTTAATTTCTTCATTATTTCAACTATAAAAACCAAGTATTACTCACTTTCTCTCTTTGTTGGTGTTTTTCTAAGTTCAGTATTTTTTCCCACCAGATAAAGATTTCCTCTTCCCACCACCGTCAGATAAAAAATCATCACAATCTATTTTCAATTAATTTGTCTCTATAGCCTTACCATTACTGACCGTGTAACTTATGCCGCCCATCAGTTGGCGCCAGACACAATTATTAAGTCAACTTTTTGAAAGGGTTTTCTAAACCGATCGATAACAACACGTGAAAATTTCTTGTTCACTTTTCAATTTTCATTTTTACCTCTCGCTTCTCACTTTACACGTTCGCACATCATTACTTCATTGAATAAATTCGATTTACCTAAAAAGATTTCCTGATACCTTCATAGAAACTATTTTTATTTAATATTTGAGGTTAGAATGTAATTTGTCCCCACAATGGAAAAAGTTTGTCGTTACGACTGAATTATTTAAAAATTCAATTGTTGATCATAAGAATTGGAATAAAAACATCGAAAGAATGAACAAATGTAGTGATACTTGGTGATCGATGTCTAGGCCTCAGTAGTACCTTTATATTTTATCAGCAGCTGCAGGTCATTCGACACCAATCTCCTTTGCGATTTCAAGCAGCCTTGCTAATTAAACTTGCCAAACTGCTTCGGGTAACAAAAGTGGATTGGGTGCTAGGCACTCTTTTAGAACATGGTCAACAGTTTCGTCTTCCTACAGACACCATCTGCAAGTCGGGAAACAGCTCTTTCTAGTAGCTCCACCCCACGATTCAATAAATTGAGACAGATAGAATTAGACAATCGTGGACCACATCTTTGCCAGACTTTCCGCTTCCTCATTCCCGTATATACCCGAGTGACCCAGAACTCACACGAGTCTGATTGTTCAGCCCTTCCTGTTCAGACTTTTCAATACATCCTTGTACTTCGAAACCAGTCGCAAAGTTTCAACAATATACTTCACTGCCATTAACGCCGCCCTAGTGTCTGAGCATATGTTTATTATCGTATTCTTGTTCATGCCCCTTTCACAAAAATAGTCACCCTGCAAATTATCCGCTATAAAAATCGTCGTGTGTTCTCAGAGAGAGTAGAACTCTCTGACTCCTATGCTCTTGTCGAACACTCCCGCTCCAGCTCGTCCAACTTACCAAAATCCATCTGTAAACCATCAGGTTCTATTTTTCGGAAAATTTTCCTCCTCCTTCTAATCCTCTATAACTGGCAAAAGTACCTTAAAAGAGTAACAATGTTTCCCAGACATCTAAGTAGCCGTTCGTTCCAGATCCAAAATGCCCCAGGCAACTAGGACGATAAGCGTTCTTGAGGGCGTGGTTCTCTATGTATAAGTGGAGACGAGGTAGGCTCACCAGGATCTGTAGAGTTCTAGCGAAGGTAGTGTTCATCGCACTCATTGTTGAAGTTTGAACTTTCTTTGAAATAAGAATATTAAGAAACTTATTGCAATTTCATTCTAGTTTAGAGATTTCATATTGTGCACTTGACACTTAAATATTGCAATGAATCATTTGAAAATAAGCTTTACCACCCCTAATTTTCTGTTATCTTAATTTCAGACAGTAAAAGGATTATACCGTTTTGCAAGTGTTATGAAATCTCTTGCTTCTAAATAGAATGGACTTTAATACTTACAAGATACTTCGAATAAAAGCAACTTAATATCTTGAAAGAAATTTTAAATAAAATATATATGACTGTTGACGTAAATTAATTGATAGTGTAATACTCTCTTTTTATTGAGATATGCATAAGTATTTCTTCTATATCTAACTAGGAGTTATTTATCGGCTAGTTATCGAACGGTTACGTGCCGTGCACCACCCTTTCAATTAGGATGCTAAAGGGCCAACTTGTACTGCACAGATTGTTACAATAGAGAATCTGCAAAGCATGTGTAATTGCTTTCTAGAAGTTACTATTCTAAACTTAAAACCCAACGCTACTTCGTATATATCAGCTAGTTTACGTTCCTGGTACCAGATGCATATAGTTATAACTTAATGAATACGACCGATAAGAAGGAAAATACTCTGCTCAGAATATATGTAAAACCTCAACAGACAGAATGAGAAAAAAAAGGATGATGGTTCTCATAATACCGATCCACGGTAGTGCCAGGAAGAAACAAGGAAAGGATGGTCGTAATAGTGGCACCTGATACCTCCTGTTATGCATAATTAAAACATCAGAAAATAGTAATTTCATTACTGTATTTTTTTTATTGTAGAGAGATCTGGAACTTTTCTGTTTTAATCATGGTATTTTGAAATTGCTCGTAACTTTATTGTATACAACACGAATAAAATTGCATCAATTTTTTTGCAGATATCACTGTAGGAAAATAATTATTAGTGTAATAATTAAATGTAAATTTTCCATAACACAATATCAGTTATCCCACATAAGAAATTATGTTAGTACTGTGATGTCACAAAACTTTCAGTATTGTCATTGATGGAAAGAACCAGTACTTTTAGTCAACCGTATTACCTACAGCGAGCTGGCCAAAGAATATAAATCACTTATGAAAAAGAAAATGCCGTAAGTAGTACATTTCCATCTCTGCCATTTAGGTTGTTGACAATATGAAGCTGATGATGAAATTATTTTCACAAATTGATTTTGACGAATCTTTTTTTTTTCATTACATTTCAGAATCTTCAAAATCTAATTTACAAAATTGTACTAGCATTACGTGTTCACATCGATGATACAATAATCACATGCTATGCGGATACCATAATTTTGTCTTTCCGTCTTTCATGTTAATTATAATAATTTTTTTCTCTAGTGGAATAAACGTCTTGGTAGTTCGTTAGCTCTGTGTTAGCTACTTAATTTTAACAAATATTTTAGGAATAAGTTTATATGAGAAAATGTACTCACGTAATGAAATAAAGCAAAGGCAAAATATTAGGTGTTCGATTATTTTATTTCTCCTTTTTCCTTTTACATCTGTAAACTTCTTTTTAAATAATATTCATAAATAACATGCAGTTCGTATATGGAAGGTGTCTGAAAAATACGTGTAAAAGTTCTTACTTACGCACATGTAGGACTAAGATGGACCCTTGGCATCTTAACGCTACTGTAATTGGAAAAATTACTATTATCTTAAACGCATTCTCGTCAATTTCAACAAAGTCTAGATTGAGTTTACTGACATCTCTCAATTTTCTGCATATAATTTTGTCATATTACACAAGACTGCAAAAAAAAATTGAGAGCTGTTTTGGTTTTTTGCGTAATTCTTATGTTTTTGGGTGTGCTGAATCCGAAAATGACTTTCATTTTGTCATAGAACGTGACGTTTTCTGACGATGTAGGTATCTATGTTAAGCAAGTTATCATCTTAAAATAAAAGATAAAAGACTAAAAAATTTTTTTTTTTATTTATAATTGCGTAGCTAAACTTATTTTTTTTATCTAAAATACATTCATTAGTAAGCACTAAACACATTTCTTTTTCCCAGTGAGACTCCTTTTGGTACATTTTCGCTTGTAGGAAGCATCTGGAAGGTCTCTCTGAAGCGTCCAACAGTAGTCTGCCAACATTGAGACGCTCCATCTTCCCTGGTATCTTTTTTCCATCTCCTTAATATCTTGGTGAAATCGTTCACCTTGCTCTTCACTCACATCTCCTAAATTTTCTGGAAAGTAGTCGAGGTGGGAATAACGAAAATATACTTCTAAACTCATTAGGCAATCTAAAGCTTGAAGTGCTTTTAACATTCTTTTGACGATTTGTTTGTAGTTAGGGTCTTTGTTATTGCCTAAAAATTTCTCTATGAGCTCTTTAAAGGCAATCCACCCTTCTCTTTGAGGATCCGTCATGGTTGTGATGAATTGTGGATCAGCGATAAGCCGTCTAATATCTGGTCCAACGAAAGCACCTTCCTTCAACTTTGTCTCAGAAAGGCCTGGAAACTTTTATATTAATTATTTGAAGCAATTTCCATCTCTTGGAAGTGACTTTACAAATTGCTTCATCAATCCCAGCTTTATGTGAAGCGGTAGTAGAAGAACTTTATCAGGAGGCACCAAAGTTTCATGCAGGACGTTCTTTTTGCCAACGTTAAGCTCCCTCGGAGGCCAACACTTTTTGGTCCAGTGATTTGCTCGGTCTCTACTATCCCATAGACACAAAAAGCAAGGGAATTTGGTAAACCCAGATTGTTGTCCGAGCAACATGCACAAGATTTTTAAATCACCGCACACTTGCCAACCGTGGTCTTTATATTTTGTTTGCAACGAACCAATTCCAGGTTTTTGTAGGTTTTCTTGAGGTGTACGGAATGACCGACAGGAATGGAAGCATAGAAACCGCCATTGTGAAGCAGAACTGCTTTAAGGCTTCTTTTTTCTATGAAAATACGCCACTGTGCTGGGTCGTATGAGATCTTTAACGTATCCATCAAACCTTCAATATTGGTACAATAAACCAACTCGTCCTCTTGAGCAAACTGGAAAGTGAACTGCTTGGATTTGTAGTAGGAAAAAAAAAGTATATTTGCTTTTAATGTTTTTTTATTTATACACATTTTATTATTATTAATCTTCATCTTCTCCTATAATATCTTCTCTAATAATCGCCGCAGCAGTTTCTTCTACTCATAACCGTTCTTCTTGTGGAGTCCTTTTTTTATTCTCATACCAAGCATTGGATAATAAATTAACCTGTGCATCGCGAAAAGATATTATTGTAAACGATCCTACCTTCGTCGTAATTAGTCAGTTAGATATTTTTGTTGGAGCTTTGTGATGATTGTCTTATCATCGGGTACATACTCTGTAGGGACTTTTTTACGTTCAGTCAACGTAAATTGCGTATCTTCATGTTCTTCTATATACTTGAAAATTTCTCACATAGCCTCAGTAACGTTGTCGGCTCGGTTATAATTGGAGATGGTGCTGGCTTTAAAAAAGTACTGTAGCAAACCCTGTGATATTTTGCTTTGGCAGCAAACAAGTCATGGTCGTAAGAAACACGATCTTTCACTAATTGTCCTAAAATATCGCTTCGTTCCTCAGCTTTTTGATGATTTTGTCTTGAAACTCGAGAATACTTTCTTTACTAATAATGCGCCTGTACTTTTTCTGACCTCTGCTGTTTCATCTGCTGCTTTGCCACAAAATAAGCACAGTGTTTTGAAATTAAATACATCATCGCGGTACACTTGATGACGTTGAAGGCTCAGTCACTTCAAGGCGTCGTTTCGCTGCTGCAATGGAATTTATACTAGTGCACGTTTTACGACACTCACTATGGACGATCACAGAAGTCAAAGTATTTAAATAGTTTATTTTCCCATCATTTCTCTAAATACTTGCCTCTTTTAAAGTCTTTATACGGCGCACAACAGTCACAGGATTACTTATTTATTTATTTATTCAAATACAGTACACTACAGAATAAACTATTCCAAATGGTACAAAAAAAAAAAAAACAAATGACATTGTAACTACCACAAAGCTTACAAATAAAATCAAACAAATATAAACATAGTTATTGCAAAATAAAATGATATTAACAGTTATTAACACTTGCTACATAACAGGCACAAAATTACCTCCAGAAAGTAAATTATAACATGTTGATGTTGATGTTTGATGTTTGATTTCTCTAAATACTTGCCTCTTTTAAAGTCTTTATACGGCGCACAACAGTCACAGGATTACCTCCAGAAAGTAAATTATCACATGTTGATGTTGATGTTTGATGTTTGTTTGATGTTTGATGAATGATGTTTCTTTGATGTTTGATGTTTCTTTGATGTTTGATGTTTGTTTGATGTTTGTTTGATGTTTGATGTTTGATGTTTGATGTTTGATGTTTGTTTGATGTTTGATGTTTGTTTGATGTTTGATGTTTGTTTGATGTTTGATGTTTGTTTGATGTTTGTTTGATGTTTGTTTGATGTTTGATGTTTGATGTTTGATGTTTGATGTTTGATGTTTGATGTTTGATGTTTGATGTTTGATGTTTGATGTTTGATGTTTGATGTTTGATGTTTGATGTTTGATGTTTGATGTTTGATGTTTGATGTTTGATGTTTGATGTTTGATGTTTGATGTTTGATGTTTGATGTTTGATGTTTGATGTTTGATGTTTGATGTTTGATGTTTGATGTTTGATGTTTGATGTTTGATGTTTGATGTTTGATGTTTGATGTTTGATGTTTGATGTTTGATGTTTGATGTTTGATGTTTGATGTTTGATGTTTGATGTTTGATGTTTGATGTTTGATGTTTGTTTGGTACATGGTACATGGTACATGGTACATGGTACATGGTACATGGTACATGGTACATGGTACATGGTACATGGTACATGGTACATGGTACATGGTACATGGTACATGGTACATGGTACATGGTACATGGTACATGGTACATGGTACATGGTACATGGTACATGGTACATGGTACATGGTACATGGTACATGGTACATGGTACATGGTACATGGTACATGGTACATGGTACATGGTACATGGTACATGGTACATGGTACATGGTACATGGTACATGGTACATGGTACATGGTACATGGTACATGGTACATGGTACATGGTACATGGTACATGGTACATGGTACATGGTACATGGTACATGGTACATGGTACATGGTACATGGTACATGGTACATGGTACATGGTACATGGTACATGGTACATGGTACATGGTACATGGTACATGGTACATGGTACATGGTACATGGTACATGGTACATGGTACATGGTACATGGTACATGGTACATGGTACATGGTACATGGTACATGGTACATGGTACATGGTACATGGTACATGGTACATGGTACATGGTACATGGTACATGGTACATGGTACATGGTACATGGTACATGGTACATGGTACATGGTACATGGTACATGGTACATGGTACATGGTACATGGTACATGGTACATGGTACATGGTACATGGTACATGGTACATGGTACATGGTACATGGTACATGGTACATGGTACATGGTACATGGTACATGGTACATGGTACATGGTACATGGTACATGGTACATGGTACATGGTACATGGTACATGGTACATGGTACATGGTACATGGTACATGGTACATGGTACATGGTACATGGTACATGGTACATGGTACATGGTACATGGTACATGGTACATGGTACATGGTACATGGTACATGGTACATGGTACATGGTACATGGTACATGGTACATGGTACATGGTACATGGTACATGGTACATGGTACATGGTACATGGTACATGGTACATGGTACATGGTACATGGTACATGGTACATGGTACATGGTACATGGTACATGGTACATGGTACATGGTACATGGTACATGGTACATGGTACATGGTACATGGTACATGGTACATGGTACATGGTACATGGTACATGGTACATGGTACATGGTACATGGTACATGGTACATGGTACATGGTACATGGTACATGGTACATGGTACATGGTACATGGTACATGGTACATGGTACATGGTACATGGTACATGGTACATGGTACATGGTACATGGTACATGGTACATGGTACATGGTACATGGTACATGGTACATGGTACATGGTACATGGTACATGGTACATGGTACATGGTACATGGTACATGGTACATGGTACATGGTACATGGTACATGGTACATGGTACATGGTACATGGTACATGGTACATGGTACATGGTACATGGTACATGGTACATGGTACATGGTACATGGTACATGGTACATGGTACATGGTACATGGTACATGGTACATGGTACATGGTACATGGTACATGGTACATGGTACATGGTACATGGTACATGGTACATGGTACATGGTACATGGTACATGGTACATGGTACATGGTACATGGTACATGGTACATGGTACATGGTACATGGTACATGGTACATGGTACATGGTACATGGTACATGGTACATGGTACATGGTACATGGTACATGGTACATGGTACATGGTACATGGTACATGGTACATGGTACATGGTACATGGTACATGGTACATGGTACATGGTACATGGTACATGGTACATGGTACATGGTACATGGTACATGGTACATGGTACATGGTACATGGTACATGGTACATGGTACATGGTACATGGTACATGGTACATGGTACATGGTACATGGTACATGGTACATGGTACATGGTACATGGTACATGGTACATGGTACATGGTACATGGTACATGGTACATGGTACATGGTACATGGTACATGGTACATGGTACATGGTACATGGTACATGGTACATGGTACATGGTACATGGTACATGGTACATGGTACATGGTACATGGTACATGGTACATGGTACATGGTACATGGTACATGGTACATGGTACATGGTACATGGTACATGGTACATGGTACATGGTACATGGTACATGGTACATGGTACATGGTACATGGTACATGGTACATGGTACATGGTACATGGTACATGGTACATGGTACATGGTACATGGTACATGGTACATGGTACATGGTACATGGTACATGGTACATGGTACATGGTACATGGTACATGGTACATGGTACATGGTACATGGTACATGGTACATGGTACATGGTACATGGTACATGGTACATGGTACATGGTACATGGTACATGGTACATGGTACATGGTACATGGTACATGGTACATGGTACATGGTACATGGTACATGGTACATGGTACATGGTACATGGTACATGGTACATGGTACATGGTACATGGTACATGGTACATGGTACATGGTACATGGTACATGGTACATGGTACATGGTACATGGTACATGGTACATGGTACATGGTACATGGTACATGGTACATGGTACATGGTACATGGTACATGGTACATGGTACATGGTACATGGTACATGGTACATGGTACATGGTACATGGTACATGGTACATGGTACATGGTACATGGTACATGGTACATGGTACATGGTACATGGTACATGGTACATGGTACATGGTACATGGTACATGGTACATGGTACATGGTACATGGTACATGGTACATGGTACATGGTACATGGTACATGGTACATGGTACATGGTACATGGTACATTGTACATTGTACATTGTACATTGTACATTGTACATTGTACATTGTACATTGTACATGGTTCATGGTTCATGGTTCATGGTTCATGGTTCATGGTTGATGTTGATGTTGATGTTGATGTTGGAAGGAGAGAAAGATAAATCAATGGACTAAGACCAGGAGATAAAGTTCTTTAGGGTCAGCTTTAGGGTATGTTGATTGTAAGTGGAGTGGTACTGCAGAATATCATCGGTGGATAATCTAAGATGGATTGAAGGAGAGATATGTTTTTCGATAATGTTTATAGCTATTAGAAAGAGTGTTGAGCTAATGGAAGATTCCTGGTAGATGCTGAAGCTTTGTTGGAGGGGATTTGATAGGAAATTTTGACCTTATATGTACGTTTTTATAGACAGTTGGATAAAAAATGGAAACGTTTTCTAAGAAATCCCATTGAGGAGATATTTATGTGTAACGTTTTCAAATGTTTTAAACACGTATAGGATGGCTCTTGTGGCATGAGACGTTTGGTTATAGGACTTGTGGATATGTAGCCCATTTGTTCTGGGATTGTAAGTTTATGTTTTTCTAAATACCAGGTTGAAAGGATAATAAATTCCTTTCTAAAACTTTGCTTTGGCAGCTGGTCAGAGGTGTATATCTATAGTTGTTTGCTAGTGTCCTCTTTTTTTTAAGGCCTGAGTTAGGAAGATATTTTATCATAGAAGTATGTATTCTGTCCTCTCCTGGTGAACTTTCTCTATAATCTGACATAAATAACGATATTTTTTATTATTTTAAATTCCAAAGGGAATATTACAAGAGATGCTGATGATACTAGTTGGAAATTCTTGAAATGAACTAGTATATAATACAAATATGGACTTAAAACGAATCAATATTCGGCTGCGTCATAACCTTCTTTCTCTCAATATTTTAAAAACTGTTGCAATTGCATTTTTAAATTCACGTTCTGATCTAGCTAGTCTCACTATTAAGAATAAAAAACATATAATAAATGTTACTGATAAGGTTAGAAAAACTGTGTATACATTTTTAATTCTAGAAGTTATCCTGAATAGAGATACAATTAAAAAAGTATATTACAAATTTACATAGAGTAGATTTAATACTATATACTGGTCTGGGGAGTTGCTTGTAAGACAGCAAGGGATCCTGTAGAAAAAATGCAAAAAGCTGTTATTAAAATTATATCTAAAAAAAAATCAAGAAAAAGTTCAACTAAGGAAATAGTTGCTGTTTTTAAACTCTCTCAGTAGAAGAATTATTTACTAAAAACTAATTTTATATATGCATAAAAGTAGGATAAATCTGACGAATATTATTTATAATAACATAATAACTCTAGCTGTGTGTTAATCAAATATTAGAGTACCTAGATTCAATTTTAAACTTACGAGATACACTTTTCTATGCAGGGTGTGCCACGACGAATTACCTCGATCGATTTCTCGAAAAATAAACATTGGAAAATTTTTAAAATTTGGCAATTTGGCTAAAGTATTTTCAAGATGGTGACCTTTACGATTATATCGGATGTTGATACCTTCTTGCTCATTTTAAATAGAACACCTTATGTGTTATTGCATTTTTAGATTCTACGCACAATTATAAACATGTATAATATATCTAATTCTGTTTGTGACACATTTGAAATTTTGTGTCAAAAATAGCATTTGCAGGCCTAAACATAATTCTCATTTTGTCCTATTTGAAAACCTTTATTTAATTAGGGTTGGTTTCCTTCTAGGGGATCTACTTTAGTGGACTGCTTTTATATTTTGATAATAAATAAATACAGGGTAATCAAAAACTACAATTAAATATTAACTTGAAAAAATCGTTAAAACTCAATTTTTTTAAATGCAAAACCTCTATTTTTTTAATGTCATCTTAGTTAGCATTAAAAACAAGAGTGTCTTTATATAAGGTTAACTATTTCAAAAATCCGTAGATTTTTAAATATTGGTAATTTAACATTTTTCTATTGTCAAAATACTAAACGGCTAATCTACACGGGGAATCAACTTATTTTAAAAAAGGTTCTAAATTTACACCCTGAACTTCCAAGGTTTTGTCACATCTAGGAGTTAGTTCGTCATGGGTGGCAGCTCAAATTGAATCTGGAGATAAACTTTCGAATGCATCCCTTTCCATTGCCACACAATCCTCCATTGTTGTCACTGGATTACTATAAACATTGTTATTTATCGTTCTCCATATAAAATAATCTAAGACTGCCAAATCAGAATCACTAGAAGGCCACAAGAATGGTTCATTATTGGCAATCCCCTTATAAAATGGTGCTTGTAAAAAGTTGGTAACTGAAACGGTTCTGTGTGGTGGGGCGCCATAGTGTTGGTACAAAATTAGTCTGTGTTTCGTCAGACGTAAATTGCTTAAATATTGATTGTCAAACTCTTTCGGAATATTCAAATATCTTTCTCCTACAAAAGTTAATACATAATTTAAAAGGGGGGACACAATTTGCTTTGAATTATTTAAAATTATTTGGCAAAAAACTGAGGGTCGTCTTGTATCATAGGCAAAATTGCACTTTTTTCGGAAAATCAGTACGTCTTAAGTTTTGAAGCAATGATATTAAATAAGAATGGAAGAATTTTATTTATTTAACTTTTCGAAATTTCTGTTTGTAGAGCCACTTGTCTTATCGATGTCATAGGATATGCCGCGAAATATCCCAGAATTGTAATTTCTATATTTTCATCATTAAGAATAGGTTTGCCTTTATGGTGCCAACATTTTTAAAATTTTGCAATATTCGTTTAACATAGTTCCTTGACGGTTTCTGTTTATCAACAAATATCTGGCATGTCCTCTATAAAACTTGGTTACATTTCCCATAGATAATAAACAAATTCAAATATGATTCTGATATGATTTGTACTAATATTTGTCAAATAGCTTGAAATAGCGACTTTTCTGTAGTGCTCTATTGTTTTCTTTCGTCATTTTATATAAACGACGAACATAGGGGTCTACATTTAAAAAAATTGACTTTTTCAAGTTAATATTTAATGTTAGTTGTTGATCACTTTGTATTTTTTTATTTGTCAAAATATCAACACATTACACTAAAGTTGATACCCTTCTAGAAGGAAAGCCACCCCAACTGAATAATAAAGGTTTTTCATATAGGAAAAATTAATCGTTATGTTTGGAACTGTAAAAGCATTTTTGGACATAAAATTTAAAATATGTCAAAAACAGTAAGACTAAAATTCTGCGTACGTCTAAAAATTAAATAATATAAAGGCATTTCGTTGAAAATAAGCAAGAAGGCATCAACGTCCGGTATAACCGGAAGTGGCACCCACTTGAAGATATTTTAGCCGAATTGCCTCCATCGACTTTAATAAACTGTTAAATTTTAAAAATTTTCCAAAGTTCATTTTGCGAAAAATCGATCGCGGGAATTTGTCGTGAGACACACTGTATATAGACATTACAATTTCCTATATGCTTGACCGTTTAAGGTAGAAGTAACTAAGGAACTAAGTTTAATTTTGATTTATAGTAAAGAAGTTTAAATGTGAAGAGTGTATTTGTTGAAAATCAGTAATTTATGTTAAGTTGGTTTCATTTGGTGTATAATTTCTTATTTTAAAACAGAAATGTCATAATTTTATGTTTATGATACGTGGTATTTATGGTAGTCATGTAAGTCTTGTTATAAATAACACTTGAATCAACGAATGTTAAATTTCCAGTAACTTGCTGTAGTTACTCTCTAGTTAAAACTCTGTAGGTGAATTTGTCAATTTTGTTTATCACTTTGGTAAATTTATATATTTGATATTTTGTGTTAATAAAGTTTACTTTAGTACTTACTACACGCATTTTTATTACGGCCAGGAAGATATATTTTTTCAACATTCCTCGTAATTATCAAATAGGGTACCATTTTTATGTTTGTCAGACAATTAAGTTAATTTACACCTTTGGCAATGTTGTGAATTCGATATCGCCTTAAAAATAAGAAACAAATGCCCGTTTTAGTTTAGATAAAATATAACGTGATTTTTATTAAAATAATTGATCTATTGCAAAAATTGTATTTATAAAGAATTAAAAACAACAAAAAAATTTTGGATATCCATCAGATCTCACATTTTAAGAAAATATTTATATTAGAAATACTATTTTAGTTCTCAATCAACTGAAAAACCTTATACTAAGAGGGTAGATGTACTAACATGATTGGAGATAAAGTAATATATTAGATTGTAACGGAATACCAGGAAAGGGTACTTGCACAAACCTAATTTTTTTATCAACTGAAAATACTATTTTCATGAAAATTAGGCTTAACTTATCTTGGATGGTCACAAAAATCAATACAAAGGTTAACGGAGGTTATACTGCTTACTGAGTAATCAATTAAGATTAATAAAACAGGGAAGGAGGTCAAGTTTTCGAAATGACATATCTCAAGAAGCACTGAAAATAGGAGTTTTACTATTAAATAGCCCAATTTCAAACTTTTAACAGTTTTGGGTTTTCAATTTTGTTACATACAATATTGAATGTCAATTCATTTTCGTGAAATGTCATTGTAAAATATAGGGGAAGGCACTTTTCAAAATGAATTTAAATTCCATAGCTGGAAAAACTTTAATATTCTATTAAAATTGCATCAAGACAAGACGTAGAGATTTCGATGAAGTTTTTAATCCAAAATCTTACAAGAAAGGATAGAGTTGCCAGGATGAAAAAATAATACATAAAAATATAACTTTCTACTAGTAATCTCGAATAAGAAAAATTCAAAAAACTTCATTAGAAATAGATAAAAAATTATTTCAAAATAGCGTTTTTTGGTTATTTTTCGACCTTAAATCTCTCGTAGCTCGAAAACATCGCGTTTTTCGGAAAAAAGGTGATATTAAAAAAGTGTTTATTTTTGCCTAAAATCCGTGATAAATATCTTTTGGTATTGACTGTTCAGATTTTTTGCACTTTTGCATGTTTTTTGTTAATTAACAAATTACGGACCAGAACGATGCATCGGTACAAAAAAAGTTATGAAGATTTTTTGTTCGCAACAACTCAATTCATCGATTAGAAAAGGTGTCATCCTGACACCCCTCTCTTTTTTTTTATTTTTTTAGAGGTGCACCGCTCGCCTATCTCGGTTTTATAAACTATTTAGATAAATGCCACCGAGTACAATTCATCAGAACAAAAAACGCGATTAATATTTTAGACGTACGCCAGCATTTACGAAAAAATAAAGATATTATAGGAAAACAATTTGCAGATAGGGTAGGACATTATTTCTTACTGTTATAAAAACAAAGATATGTACATTAGGAAATTGAAAATATTTTTGCTGAGGGTCTTATTTTCTTTGGAAATATATATATATATATATATATATATATATATATATATATATATATATATATATATATATATATATATATATATATATATATGAAGTAAATTGCGATCAGTAAATGCAAACATCGTTCCAATCATATCCTTTCCGTGTTAGAAGTTGCACAGTTTGAATAAATTGCGATAAAATACAATCCATCCCATTCCACCACCATCGAGATGATGGCCCACCTGTCCCACCATACCGGGAAGAAAGTCAAAATTTTACCCTCCTCGCCATAGTGATATGGCAGAGGTACATGTTTCGTCTCTACTAGACTAATCAGGGTCCCGACATGCACCTATCTGTGCAAAGGACAGATCGGAAGGAAGCATGCAACACTGAACTCGGCTTCGCCGACCTCCCGCCGTATGGCGTATATATGTTTCTGCGGCTTTCACGGATTCCTCCGTGTGAGATGCAATAGCAGTGGATATATCCACATAATGCCGTTGTAGTGCTGAAATCACATTCAGAAAACGTACAACTATATGCAACTCCGTGTATAAATGAAGTAAATTGCGATCAGTAAATGCAAACTTCGTTCCAATCATGTCCTTTCGGTGTTAGAGGTTGCACAGTTTGAATAAATTGCGATAAAATACAATCCATCCCATTTTACCACCATCGAGATGATGGCCCACCTGTACCACCATACCGAGAAGAAAGTCAAAACTTACCCTCCTCGCCACAGTGATACGGCAAAGGTACATGTTTCGTCTCTACTAAACTTATCAGGGTACTGACACGCACCTATCTGTGCAAAGGACAGATGGATATATCCACATTATGTATATTATATTTTCTTTGTGGTGCTTCCTCCTATACCCGTTTTATTAGTCGATCGTTTTGACTCCTTTGTATATGACCTGCCTATCGTAGTCTTCTGGACTTTATTTCTTGAATGATGTCAGGGCTTTGATATATTTGCGCAAGCTCTATGTTGCTTTTCATTCTCTGATGGCCTGTTTCAAGGTCTCGGTATGGGCCATATATTATGCGCAGGATTTTTCTCTCAAACCTTCTTAGCAGCTCCATATCGTGGACTATCAGGGTTCATGTTTCACTGGCGTAGATTGCTACTGGTCGTATTAATGTTCGATAAATTTCGGTTTTTGCCTTTCTAGTGATAAATTTTGACTTAAGCAAGGTTTATATCGCAAATGTACATTTATTTGCTTATGTAATGCGCTGTTTAACCTCTTCCTGCATAATATTGTTTGCTGTTATCACTGCGCCCAGATACTTGAAAACTCGCACATGCTCAAAATTATAGTCATCCATGGTGACGTTCTGCTTGATTATGTCTCGGGCGAAGTTGCGGGAGACATGCATGTATTTGGTCTTTTCTTCATTTATTCGGAGCCCAATTCTCTGAGCTTCTTTTTCTATCTTTATGAAGTTTTCCTTCACACTGACTGTGCTTTCTCCTATCGCGCCCATATCATTCGCGTAGGCCAAAATAAGTTTAGGGCCACTTGGCCCAAAAACCTCCGCGTCAACTGATACTGTTCTTACGGCTTTCTCCAGTGCAAGGTTAAACAGTACTGGCGACAAAGCATCTTCTCATGGATGGAGGTGGGATATTAACCTCTGTCGTAGCGAATACTGTAGCTTCAGGTTCTTCCGGCGTCGGCACATTTAGTAGTTCATCAAAGTAGCACTTCCACCTGTCCAGTACCTCCACTTTTGAAGCGGTGATTGTGCCATCGTTAAGCTTTAGCATTGTGGCACTTCTTGGGCAGAATCCCTTTTTATGCCTCCCCACTTCCTTGTAGAACCTCCTCGTATTGCTGTTCTGAAAATCATCCTGTAAGTTAAGTCCTTTTTCTGTCTCATGTTCTTTTTTCTTTTTCCTGATCAATTTACGTAGCTGTGTTCTTAGTTCGTTAAACCTAATTGTTGTCTGTTCTGATGGGTTATGAAGCGTTTTAATTCGTGCCTCTGTTTTGATGGCACCAAGATTTTTGCACTCATCATCAAACCAGGGATGTCGGCTGGGTTTTGGTTTGTGGCCCAAAACACTTCCGTTTGCTTCCCTGATGCTTTCCTTTATGTGCTTCCAGCTAGTTCCTATATTGTCAGTTTCTGCTATTTTGCTAAGGTTCCGGGAGATTCTGTTCTTGTAAGCTAGGCATATTTGTGGGTCTCGTAGTTTATTCGTGTCGTGTTGTGCCTCTGTTCTGGATTTATTGTTTTTGTGTGAAGATATGCGAGTTCTAACTTTGGCTGCCACCAACAGGTGCTCGGAGTCTACTTCGGCCCCTCTGTAGCTACTCACGTCTATTATATTGTTGGCATGTCTAGAGTTGACCAGTACATGGTCTATTTGATTTCTGGTAACGCCGTCATTCGAAATCCACGTTTGTTTGTGTATTTGTTTGTGCGGAAACATCGTTGACTTTACCCTTAATGCGTTTGACGATGCTAGATCTATGACTCTTGTTCCGTTATCGTTCGATATGTCATGCAGGCTGTGAAACCCCGCCACTGGGTTTGCTGCCGGCTCCTTTCCAATTTTTGCGTTGAAGTCGCCCAATACTATAAGCATATCTTGTTTCGGTATTTGATTAATAACTGTTTGTAGGGTACCATAGAAAGTATCCTTTATATCATCCTGTGTTTCTTCTGTTGGTGCATATGTGGATATCAAACTGAGGTTGTGAAGCCTGCGTCGCATCCTTATACAGCAGATTCTTTCGTTAACGGGTGTAAATCCAATGACTTCACTCAACAGTTCTTCTATATGCAACTCCGTGTATAAATGAAGTAAATTGCTATCAGTAATTGCAAACATCGTTCCAATCATATCCTTTCCGTGTTAGAGGTTGCACAGTTTGAATAAATTGCGATAAAATACAATCCATCCCATTCCACCACCATCGAGATGGTGGCCCACCTATACCACCATACCGAGAAGAAAGTCAAAACTTACCCTCCTCGCCACAGTGATACGGCAGAGATACATGTTTCGTCTCTACTAAACTTATCAGGGTACCGACACGCACCTATCTGTGCAAAAGACAGATCGGAAGGAAGCATACAACACTGAACGCGGCTTCGGCGACCTCCCGCCGGATGGCGAATATAGGTTTATGCGGCTTTCACGGATTCCTCCGAGTGAGATGCAATAGCAGTGGATATATACACATTATGCCATGGTAGTGCTAAAATCACATTCAGTAAACGTACAACTATATGCAACTCCGTGTATAAATGAAGTAAATTGCGATCAGTAAATGCAAACTTCGTTCCAATCATATCCTTTCCGTGTTAGAGGTTGCACAGTTTGAATAAATTGCGATAAAATACAATCCATCCCATCAAAATTTGACTTTGGCATAGAGATGAAAATTAACCAAAAAAAATGTAGTCACGTGATTAGCATTATCTGTCAAATTAAAATTTTTTTCCAAAAAAAATCAAAAGTGGAGTTATATCTCAAAATATCGAAAAAAATTATTATAACAAGTTTTTCTAAATGCAATTTTTAGCTCATATGGACAATTTCAGCTTTATAAGATAAATTAGATTTTTTGCCCATTTTTTGTAAATTGCACCACTGTTGCAAAATAAGACTTAACGCAATCTACATAAAACTTCTTAGTTTTAACAATGTTTCATCTCAGATATATTTTGTTTACAGTATCGCCATATTGAATGTGTGTTTTTCTACAAATTCCAAATAGGTTATATTTCATTTAAACAGGATTTGGCTTATTTTTTTACTCTTCCTGTATAACTTTATTTCAATATTAAATGTGATTAACAACTCATTTATTTCCAAACAAGCTCTTGCAAAAATTGAGATATAAAATTTTATAATGGGCCCGTTTTTACTCCCGAAAATTCGCAAATAATTATTACCTCAAGAAAGGTAACAGATAGATACAGAACATAAAGATACAATGATTAATTTAAAATTTGAACTTTGATATTAGCTAGTGAAAGATTTGGCAACATAACATCTTCAAAAATATTTTAGGCTGCCAGATTACTATCTGTTATGACGACAACCAAAATTTTGAAAAAATATCTAAATACTTCTAATACGCCATCAAGTTTGACGCACCCTGTATGTATTTATTATAAAAAATTTATGGCATACAAATAATTACCTGCCACTGAATTTAGTAAAATAAATACAAACAATTCCCGTTCATCAAGTATGTAAATTTTATTATAATAATAAAAACGAAAAAAAAAATACATTATATTCTCAATAAAGAAAAATTTGGGGATCATAAACAAGGCAATAATGGACTCCCAGATAAAAAAATTCCACGAACCATATTAATGACAAAAGCATTAACTTTTAGTTTAACAATAAATGTGGTGGCGTAGAGCTAAAAACGAGAGTGTGAAGCAATTTAATACTAGTAAGAGATGCAATTGCAATATTATGAGATTTTGTTATCTTATATGAACACATGTTTTTAAATTTCTAAAATAGAAGTTTACAAATGTGTTTTGTGTAACAACGTAGCGGCTCGGAAATCTATTCTTTTATTTTACTCGTCAAATTTTATGACAAGTGTAGGCCGAGAAAAGGAGGTTTCACAAATTTTTCATTTCATATCCGTGATTGCATAAATGTCTTGTATAAGGTAGCAAAAAAGACTTCTCATCTCGAGCTTCAAACAAAAATATGAATTTATTTATTTTTCTTAAACAATTAGGCCGAAAAATTGATTTTTTTCGATATTTTGCATGCTAAAATCGCTTCATAAACAAAAAGATTATTGCAAAAAAACGTCGAATATGCTATTTTAAAATTATTTTTTTCTTTTAACTTTTATTTTTTTTTGTGAGTAGGAAAAATGTTTTCTGTATATTTTACGTAATATATAAATATTTTCGTAATTATAATCATAATTTGTTGATTAAATTTGTTGCATTTAAACATTAGTATACATTTTGCAAATCTTCTTCAATTTTATATAATATATGTGTATACCAGATATTTTAATGCATTTTTTGTACAATATTTAGGCCCATAATCTACTCTTTTATATAGTTGTAGTAGCTCAATTATCACATGATAAAATATAATTAAAGAAAAAAGCATTTTTTTCGGGATGAGGGTTTTCCGAGGGGATTCAATATATGCTAAAAGTTATTTTTTCGACGAGTAACCCTAAATCAAAAAAAAAAAAAATGAAGGCCGTATGTACTCCGCCAACACCACGATTCCCCTTCGTACTTCTTCTCAGTACCCTTACTTTGACCGGCTCGTGAAGTGTTTTTGACGTTTTTTTGCAATAACTTTTTCGTTTATGAAGCGATTTTAACATTCAAAAAGCCACTTTGTAGATCTTTTCAAGACGCACAAACCGCTTTAAAAACTTTTTTTTCTATATTTTGTAGTTTCTTCATAATATCGAAAAAAATGGATTTTTTAGCTTAATCGCTTAAAAAAAAAGATGCCTAGTTTGTTTTTTTTTAAGCAAGAGATAAGAAGCACATTCTGTTACCTTATCCAAGACATTTATGCAAGAAAATCACGGATACCTTTTTCTGTCTTTAGACCATTTGACACCTTCATTTCTCGGGCTACTGAGGAATGGTGCTCAGAACGCAAAAATTGCTGCAGTTTTTATTTTTCCTATTAAAGCATCGTGTTATATTATTTTATAATTTTAATAACCGTTTAGTTTAATTCCAAACTTTATCCTTAACAAAATAAAGTTTAGAACTGTGCGAAAGACATTATTTTTAAATCTATGTCCCCTACAAATTATTGATAATAAATCGTAGGGTGGGTTACAATCTGAATTTACAAAATATGGGTTTAGAAAGAAAGAGTGTGTGTGTGCAAAATCAAAGTCAAAAAGAATAATAAAAAAATGCGTCAGTTATAAACATTCAGTGTGATGGTAACAGAAAATAAAAAACTGTAAGTTTACTCTAAGTTCACATTATCTTAAATATTATTACTAAAACAAAACTTGCGAGTTCATATGGTCCACTTTGGGGATCGATGATCTTAGGCATAAAAACAAGATTTAAATTAAATTAATTCCGCAGAAATTATAAATATTCATTTTAGTTTAGGAGCCAAGAGGATCCCAGTCGTCTCTTTAATTTATATGGACCTACCCAAGTTTTTTTTTTATATATTTTGAGAACCTGAATAAGACTTCTTTGGTTAGAAGTTGTCATAAAATTGTTAGTAACAGATAATTGTTTAAACGTTTAAAAATACAATTTTCACGAAACTAATTATTGGGTTGTATTCTTTTTTAATTTTGTTGCCATCAAACTAAAGGTCAAATCAAATAACATACGAAAAAATTACACTCTAATTGTTTATATCGGGCATCGCGCCGTGCTGTATAGCGTGTAGAGGGAAGTCTACACTGTAGAAAGGAAATGCATTAACTTTAAGGTAAATGTGGTGGAAGCAAATTTCATAAACATTTATTAAATGCATTTAATGTAATGCATTAAATTTTAAGTTTAATCATTACTTGTAAGGTGACTATGTACATTAAATATACAGCCAGTGTTCATTGAATTTGAGTTATGTTTTCATATATTTAATGCACCAACCTTAATATGGGATCAAATAACTTGGAAACTACCAGGAAAATGTGGACATTTTTTTCATAGGTAGTGTCCGCCATCTAGACCGGTTTCGAACTCATTGATTCCCGTCAGTACAGGGCAGACATATTCACCTCACCATAAGGAAATTGAGTTCTTTAAGCAACTTATATCATACTAAAGCGAAAGTTCAATACAAGGTGCGCCATCTCCCGATATCTTATGCAGTGTATATTGAATAATAATGTAAATGCCTTGACTATTAGAGTATATGTGAATTTATTTTAATATACAAAAGTTGAAATATCTTTTCAGTAACTTTATTGAAATTTAAGATACCATTTAATAAAATTTAATGTATAACGAACTGATATTTCAATGAATTGCTTTAAATTCAAAGTAAATGTAAATTATTCACGATGCTTGTTAAAAATCATTAAATTTAATGTAGAATGGGCATTAAATTTGTATTAAATTTAAGGTTATTTTTAACAGTGTACTTGCAGGTATCAAAAGCGGCCTGGCGCTTTTAGTTCATATACAATACATATATCCGAAATCTAACCGAAATAAACTTGTCTTATGAGTTTTCCGCATTGCATCAGATCGTCATCATCACACAGCCTGTAGCGTCCACTGCTGAACATAGACCTCCCTCAATCGTTTCCAATGTTCCTGATCTTGTGCTGATTGAATCCAGTTTGTTGCGATTCTCTTGATATCATCAGTCCACCGTGTTGGAGATCTGCCCCTACTTCTAAATGCCTGGAACCTAGGATGCCACTCTATAATGCGTTTTGTCCACCTAGCGTTTTCCATTCTCGCCACATGTCCGGCCCAGTTCCATTTCATATGTGTTATACGTTCTATAGCATCCTTGATCCCTGTTCTAGTTCTAATAATTACATTTGGAACTTTATCTCTCAGTGTTATTCCCAACATCGACCTCTCCATGGCTCGCTGAGTCACTCTAATTTTTTCGCAACTTTTCTTAGTGAGTGTTAAAGTTTCTGTACCGTACGTGAGCACAGGGAGCACACACTGGTTATAAACCTTTCTTTTCAAGGAAATTGCTTTTAAATACGCCCTTTCTCAGCTTGCCGAACGCCGCCCATGCTAGTGTTATGCGTCTTTGAATTTCGCAGGTCTGGTTATCTCGGTTTATTCTCAGTTCATGGCCCAATTTCAGATTCAGTTAGGGATATGTTGCTACTTGGAACTAAGTTTGTCATACATGGAGTTTTTGTACGGTTAATTTTTAGACCTACCACATCAGACGCTGCACCTAGTGTCCTTAGTAACTCTTGGGCTTCTTCAAGATTGTCAGAGATTAACACGATATCGTCAGCAAAGCGTAAGTGGTTTAATCGTTCACCATCTATATTGACTCCCATAGTAAATAGTTTTGGTGAGATGTTATCACCTTGTCGTACGCCACGTTCCATTCTAAATGTAGATGTTATTTTGGAATGGACTTTCACACTTGCTGTTGCGCTATTATATATGTTCTTAATTAAAGCTGCATATTTGTGGTCGACTCTACAATCAGCTAGTGCAGCGAATATTTTGCTTTGGTCCGCTGAATCGAACGCTTTCTCGTAGTCCACAAATGTGAAGACCAGTGGTTTGTTATACTCCGCTGTTTTTTCTATGAGCGTTTTCATAACTAGCAAGTGGTCGTTTGTACCATAACTGGATCTGAAACCTGCTTGTTCTCTAGGTTGGTAGAAATCTAATTTGGGAGTCAATCGTCTTGTTATTATTTTTATAAATAGTATGTACATGTGGGAGAGGAGACTGATTGGACGGTAGTTTTTTTAGGTCGATGGGATTGCCTCTCTTATGCATGATTATCATTATGGCATTGTTCCATGAAGTTGAGATTTGTCCGGTCTCTAAACATCTATTAAATAGGACTTTGAGAGCATTTATTAATTTTTCCCCTCCTGCTTTAATAATTTCATTAACAATGCCATCTTCTCCTGGGGCTCTGTTGTTTTTCATTTCTTGTAAGGCCACATCAATTTCTGATGATGAAATTTCTGGTATATCTTGTGAGCCTTTATTGCGAACATTTGGGATGTTTGTTAGGTCATTGTCAATGGTGTACTTTTTGTATAACGCGCTGTAGAAATCTGCCACTATTTGGAGTATTTTTTCTCTATCTGTTGTAATTGTACCTGCTACATCGCGGAGTTGATGAATTTCTTTTGTTCCTTCTGCTAGGTTTCTTTTATGTATTTTTAAGCTTTTATTCTGCTCAATTACATCGGATATGGCTTCCAATTTGTATTTCGTATATCCCTTCTTATAAGCCTTGATATTTCTCTGCTAATTTGCCTATATTCTCCTGAGTTCTTCTGTTATATTTTTCTTCGTCTTTCAATAAGCTCTTTTGTGTGTTTACTTAATTTGTCAGATGTTTTATTTTGTTTATTACAATACTTTTCTACGGCGTTTTTTAGGATGTTTACTATTTGGTTATTTGTTTCCTCCAGGTCTATGGTTTCCAAAGTTTGGAGTCCGTTTCCAACATATTCTGTGTATTCAGAGAGATTTTCTGGGGTTGTCCATCTTCTTAGGTTCTTTCCTGTTCCTAGTTTGGCTTTTTCCCTCTTAATATTTATTAGCACTTTTCCTCTCACAGCTCAATGGCCACTACCTACTGAAAACTTATTAAGCACACTGACGTCTTGGATTATTTTCTTTCTACTCGATGGTATGTAATCTATTTCGTTTTTAGTGACACCATCTAGGCTTGCCCATGTCCACTTTCTACTTGCAGGTTTTGATGTAGAGGTTATGTTCCAATGCGAATTGCAGTAGTCGTTCGCCTCTTTCATTTCTTGTATTTATTCCGTGACAGCCTATGGCTATTTCTTTCTCGTCTTCTTTTACTCCTACTTTTGCGTTGAAGTCACCGACTATCACTTCATAGTGAGCTTTTGAGTTATTTTATTCACTTACAATATCTTCGTAGAATATGTCAACTTCCTCATCGCTATGTGAACATGTTGGAGCGTAGGCCTGGATTATTTTAAGGTTATACCTCTGACTCAGTTTTATAATAACACTGGCTACTCTAGGGTTTCTGTTTCTTATTTCCACAATGCTGTTAGTATGCTTTCTATGCATAAGAAAGCCGACTCCACCCACTGTATTGTCTTCAGCGCCCACATAGTAAAATAGATTGCATCAGATAGAACCTATAATATTTATTCTTATTTGGTTATTTGATTGTCGTAAAATAAAGAAAATGTTAAATCTAAAAGTAGTTCTATTAACGATGGTAGTTCAGCCGTTGTCGTATTATGTGCGATGATCGAATGTAGATCATTTTAGGTTTGGATCTACGTCGATACTAATTCATTTTCCTGATGATGTAAGAAGCATACCATAAAGTAAAATCCATCCTGATTCGAAATTGTTTTTATTTTAGCATATTTTGTTTCATGACGAACAAAATTTGCAGTAATGTATGCCCCAGCTATTTATTACATCTACATGATTTCGTGCTGCATACAGAACAATTAGTACATGCCGGTATTAATTGATTTACCGGAAGGATCAGAATCTTAGTTTTTTTCCGGGATTAAAAAATCATCTTTTAAAATAGAACCAAATAAAATTGGGTCTAATGTATCCATATGTAACGTCAAATAATTGATCTAGATAAACACATCCTCAAATACCTTCAGAATATACACACGAATGTACATTATGTTCTGCAACAGTATCCATCGAGGCAGGTTGAAACAAAAGAATACACAAAATAAACATAACATCATCATCATCACACAGCCTGTAGCGTCCACTGCTGAACATAGGTCTCCCTCAATCGTTTCCAATGTTCCCGGTCTTGTGCTGATTGAATCCATTTTGTTGCGATTCTCTTGATATCATCAGTCCACCGTGTTGGAGGTCTGCTCCTACTTCTAAATGCCTGGTACCTAGGACGCCACTCTATAATGCGTTTAGTCCACCTAGCGTCTTCCATTCTCGCCATATGTCCGGCCCAGTTCCATTTCATATGTGTTATACTTTCTATAGCATCCTTGATCCCTGTTCTAGTTTTAATAATTACATTTGGAACTTTATCTCTCAGTGTTATTCTCAACATCGACCTCTCCATGGCTCGCTGAGTCACTCTAATTTTTTCGCAACTTTTCTTAGTGAGTGTTAAAGTTTCTGCACCGTACGTGAGCACAGGGAGCACACACTGTTCATAAACCTTTCTTTTCAAGCAAATCGGTTGCTTTTAAATACGTCTTTTCTCAGCTTGTCGAACGCCGCCCATGCTAGTGTTATACTTGGAACTAAGTTTGTCATACACTGAGTTTTTGTACGGTTAATTTTTAGACCTACCACATCTGATGCTGCACTCAGTATCCTTAGTAACTCTTGGGCTTCTTCAAGGTTGTCAGAAATCAACACGATATTGTCAGCAAAGCGTAGGTGGTTTAATCGTTCACCATCTATATTGATTCCCATGTTCCCCCAACCTATTTTTTTAAAACATGTATTCTAACAGCATTGTAAATAGTTTTGGTGAGATGTTATCACCTTGTCGTACGCCACGTTCCATTCTAAATCTAGATGTTATTTTGGAATGGACTTTCACACTTGCTGGTGCGCTATTATATATGTTCTTAATTAAAGCGGCATATCTGTGGTCGACTCTACAATCAAATATTTTGTTTTGCCCCGCTGAATAGAACGTTTTCTCGTAGTCCACAAATATTAAGACCAGTGGTTTGTAGTACTCCACTGTTTTTTCTATGAGCGTTTTCATAACTAGCAAGTGGTCGTTTGTATCATAACCGGATCTGAAACCTGCTTGTTTTCTAGGTTGGTAGAAATCTAATTTGGGAGTCAATCGTCTTGTTATTATTTTTATAAATAGTTTGTACATGTGGGAGAGGTGACTGATTGGATTGCTTTCATTTCTTGTATCTATTCCGTGACAGCCTATGGCTATTTCTTCCTCCTCTTCTTTTACTCCTACTTTTGCGTAGAAGTCACCGACAATCACTTCATAGTGAGCTTTTAAGTTATTTAATTCACTTGCAATATCTTCGTAGAATATGTCAACTTCCTCATCGCTATGTGAACATGTTGGAGCGTAGGCCTGGATTATTTTTAGGGTATACCTCTGGCTCAGTTTTATCATAACACTGGCTACTCTAGAGTTTCTGTTTCTTATTTCCACAATGCTGTTAGTATGCTTTCTATGTATAAGAAAGCCGACTTCACCTACTGTATTGTCCTCAGCGCCCACATAGTAAAACATAACATAGTCTGCTAAAAATCGAGCCTTAATGATAGAAATATTTGAAATGCAAAAAGCAATGACATGAAACTAATTTAGTGGCAGTCTCACCATTTCATTAAATTAATCCTTATGTCTGACTATTTAGCAATGAAGCTTATGAGTGATACTAATTTAATTTTTATACAAAAATAATAAAATGCAACGTATATGTACTGAGCGACAAGAATAATTCAGCGTTATTACAATTTAACAAAATTCCATGGATTTCATTATTTATCAAGAAAACCAATTAACCTCCACGTGTATACAAACTTGAAATGATCTGCATTCGATCATTGCATAGAATACGACCGCGGTTGAATTATCATCATTAATAGAACTACTTATACGCCAGTCAAAATAAGATTTGGAAAAAAAATAATTCATTACAGCAAGCGTTAGCGGAATATTGTAGGCAATATCATAACTAATTAAGGGAAAATATTCCGAACCATTTAATGGGGTGAAGTGGGGGTGATTTTTAGAAGTGAAAAACATTTTTTTGCGATTTTTAGCTAAACTGTCCATCTTATCAAAAAAAAGTTATAGGTAATAAAAAAGCCTTTAACTTTTGTAGAAACCATTTTTACTCTAACCTCAAAATTTTCTAAGAAAAATGCAAAAAAAACGTATTTTCGGTTGGCTTTTTTCAACATGCGTTTCACGATTGTCAATAATTTGTTATTATTTATTAAAATTATTATTATTTTACAATGTCATTGTTTATTATAAGCAATGAGCAAGGCAACTATAAATTAGTTACTTCGATCGACTACGTTTAAATTATTAAATAAACAAAAAATATATTGTTAACCCCAATGTCTTCGACCATAAAAATTTAGGTGTGGCATATAAATGACTCCATTTTTAGGATATTTAATAATCTTAATATATTTACTTTGAATTTTAATCGTTAATAATTTTTAAATTGTTTATTTTGAAAAAATAATTGTTAATTTGCTAATTGTCTATTATCAAAACAAAACTAAAAAATTTTTAACAAAAATAAAAATTTTCTTTTAGCATATTAATTTACTCAATTTAAATTATTTAATATTGAATAATGTTCAGTTTGAAATTCAAATTGTTTATTTAAAAGTAATTGGAGATGCGAGGGAGTATTGGAGCGGATTTAAGATTGAGCAGAACAATAAGACCATAAATGCATGTCGCAATAAACTTGGTTATCATTGCCAGTCTTTTGCTTACAAATCATGCATTAAGAAAACTAATTAATTTAATAACTAGAAGTTATTATAAGTGATTAAGTTATTTTTCACTTTAAAAATAATAAGAATTAATAATTTTAATATAATATTAATTATTTACATTTAATAAACATACAATTGTCACACATTATGCAAAAAGTTTGTTTTACATATCATCATTGTCAAGTCTCTTTGCAGAAAGTGGTGGACCTGCTTTATCTGATTCCACACAATTAACAGGTTCTCCAAGAAATTCGGAAATATCATCAAATTCTTCAACATTACTGGGCTCCATTCTGAGTCTTTATCGTTAACTGAAATTCTTTTACTTTTACTCAAACTTATACATTAAAAAAAATATATCAATTCGAATAATTACTAATATCAGAAAAGTAAGACACTATAGCTTTAGTACATATACACTTTGTAAGTTGTTAGCGAAGAACATCTCGTATGGTTGTCTGTATAATCAAATAGTTTTAAAATCGCTCCTAGAATATAATGATAATAGTCTTTTTTATAATGTTTCAAAATGAAAATAACTTATTAAATAAATCAGAGGTAATAAGTGAAATAATAAATGAAATAGTTTCAAACGTTGTAAATACTTCAAGCGATAAGGAAAACTAATTAGCTTCGCAAATTCCTCCAGACAGTGGGGTATCCTCAATTTTTTTGTATCCGCGACTATCCCAGCTAGATCTGCTGGAATAAAATCAACTAGTGCTAATTTGGGCATTGCTTGTAAAACCTCTGCTTATAGTGTCACGGTCAGCCATGTGAATGTTCGGAGTATTCTCAACAAACTTGACGAAATTAATGTGTTTACTGATGCTGAGGAGATTGATGTGTTGTGTGTGACTGAGCACTGGTTGGCGAACGATGACGTAATTCAGGTAAATATTCCTCATTTCTCATTGATATCCCGCTTCTCCCGGACTGACCATCAGCATGGTGGGTGTGCAATTTTTGTTAAGAATGACACCCTGGGAAAGCTAAAACCCATAAAACGATTAAATGACTTATCTGTGAAATGCTGCATGGAAAAGTGAGGTTTGTTGATTTTTGACAAACTGTCTGTCCTTTGTGTATACAGACCACCAGCGAGTGATGTCGAGTTGTTCTCTGATGTTTTCTCTAAGGCCATAGAGTTACTGTTAGGATATTGACAGTATGTAATTGTCTCTGGTGATTTAAATATAGACTATTCTGGGGATACAAGCAAAAAAGCAATTCTATGTATATTCTTAATTCTTTTAATCTGGAAATGACTACATACTTGTCTACTAGAATTGCATTAAATCGATTTGGTAATCTGTGTGGGAGTGTCATTGATTATGTTTGCACCAACCTGCCAAGGTTTAATTATAGTTGCAAGTTAATAAATCCTCACTTGGCAGATCACTTCGCTCATATAATTAGTGTTTCTCACGATCTTGATGTAACCAATCATCGCACAGCGAAAAATAGGGTGGGCAGAAATTTAAGCCCGGCTAACTTATCACACTTTTCAGATCTATTAGAGCGGGTTAATTGGTCTTTTCTATTGGAACTTCCAAGTGCGGATGTTGCCTGGTCGAAGTTTTCATCTACTGTGGGCCATTACTTGGATTTGAGTTGTCCGTTGGGAGTGAGACGAAGTTACAAAAAATTGATGATAAAAATTAATGCGTGGTATGGCAAGACAAAGAAAGGAACTGGATAATCTTTATTTCTTACAAAGATATATAGCCAGTACCGAATATAGGATGCTTTATCGCAACAAAAAAAAAATATTATAGGCGGAGTATATAATACGCAAAAAAAAAACTTATTATAGAGACAAAATAAATAATGCAACCAACAAAATGAAAGAAATATGGAATTGTATTAACCAAAACCTTAATAGACAGAAAAACAGAAAAGGGTAACAAACTATAACATCGCTTTGCGCTTCACCGATGGTATAAGTGATGATCCTCAAGAGGTTTCTAAAAACTTCGCTGAATATTTCAGTTCTGTTACCAAGTTGAACTTGTTTGAGGCCTATGGTCGAAACATGTCCTTACCAGCAACAATTATAGAATCAGTTCCTCAAATAATAGCAGTTTTTGCGGAGGTTCAAGAAAGGATAGTATCGACTATTAATTCGTTAAAGAACAAACGCCCCTCAGGTTCCGATAGTATAAGTCCTCAAATTTTAATATTAATTTCAGAATCTGTCACACTGTTTCAAATTCTTGTGTTAATATTTGTATTAACTTATTTTTATTACTTTAATTAGATAGAAATTTTTCTTCCAATTATGGTATATTTCTTCACTACACTGTTCCTTGAAACTAAAAATAATGTTAACGGTATAGCAGCTGCTCGCTCGATGCTCCGAATATCCCTCTACTCCAATATATTCCAAAATGTTCTAGAATATTACGAAATTCTAGAATATTGACAGTAATTTTGAACTTTTCACTTTTGAATATTGGAGTCATGTAATTAAGGAAGTGCCTCTCAGAGGGGGGGGGGGACAGCTGCAAGAGCCAGGGTTGTCAGCATTACCCGGAATAATAATCAAAAATTTTGAATAAGAATATTTAAATTAACAAATAAATAAAAATGAAGTCACTTATTATTATGGAATAAATAACACCGGAATTAAAAATTGCTCCAGCCATGGAAAACTATCTTTTTTTGTTTATTTCATAACTTGAACGTAGTGAATGTATAATTTTTTTACTCATTGTTTATAGTAAATATTGATGTTATGAAGTTATAATAATTTTAATAAATAATAACAAATCATTGACAATACTTGCAAAAGGTATATCGAAAAAAGCTATTTTCTAGGTTTTTTCGATTTTTCGGTAATTTGTTCCATTGTACTATATATATTTTTCCATTTATTAAAAGTAGGAGTAAAAATGAAAAAAAAAGCCTAGTCCGAACTCTCTTGGATAGTTAATTTTAAGAGGAAATGCGACTGAAAATTTCCTTTTATTTTATTAAAGTTAAATAAAGCCGCAACGGTTAAATATGTTTGTACAAAACAAATAAAGCTTATTTCAAGCATCAAAAGGTACATCCTTTGCAAGTTTGAGCTTAATGGAATCATTTTTGTGGAAGAAAAAAACAAAAAACCAAAAAAAAAACGATTTTTTATATTTTTCTCTGAAAATTTTGAAGTTAGGGTAAAAATAGTTGTAGAACTTTATATTACCTATAACTTTTATTTTCAACTTTTTTCGATAAGTTGGGTAGTTTAGTAAAAAATTACAAAAAACTGTGTTTTACCCCTGAAAACCACCTCCATTTCACCCCAGTCGGTTGCCGGTGGTTTGGATTATTTTTTTCTTCATTGGTTATGATATTACCTACAATATTCTGCTATCAGTTTGCTGTAACAAATTATTTTTTTGTTACCCCTTGTTTTATAGCTACGCAGCCTGGCCTATTATAGAATTAATGTTTTTCTATTTTGCGACAATCAAGTTATCGAATAAAAATAAGCTTTCTATGTACGATCTAATGCAATGCAGAAAACTCGTACGACGGGCTTATTTCGGTTATATTTTGGTTATACCAGTGAACTAATCGCACTCGTCTGCATGGAAAACCTGTGCATAGGCTTCTCATTGCGTGCCATACTGGACAGCGCGTGCACATAAGCGGTCAAAATATATTTGTTTATAGCCTAAATAAACAATTAGAGCGTAAATTTTCCATTTTGCATTTTATTGCAGCTGGTAGACGATAATTCGAGCTTTCGGTCGTTGTCAAAAATATCAAAAAAGTTGATTGAGTTAAAAGTTATACGCGATCAAAAATCGCAAAAAAAACGCATTTTTTAATTGTTTAATATCAATTATTTCAGAAACTAAGCATCGTACGTAAAAGTATGTCGGGACTTTTTTGCTTAAAATTACTTATAGAATAAGATCAAGTAGATTTGCAAAAATTGTATTTTTAAAGCAACTATTTGTTATTAACCACTCTGGTGGCTTTCTACCCAAAAAAGTCTTGTTTAGAGGCTCAAAATACAGGTCCATATAAATTAAATAGGCCACTGGAACCCTCTTGGCACCTATACTATTTGGTAAGCTCTGAAATACTTTTATAACAAGCAATTTGCACTAATCTAAAAACGATTTTATGTTTTCACTGAACTGTTTTTATTTTATTTGTGATAATTGTCAATACGTATTATCAAAAAAATTTGGTAATTGTTTTGATATTACACGAAATTACCTAATTGTTTAATTTAAGTCAAAAATAAAGTGCTGACCAGTCATCAACTAAAATAACAGAATATAGAATAAACTTCTTTTCTTCTAGAATATGTTTTATAAATTTAGAAATAAGAAAGGAGGAAGCAAATTTCTTTTTCCTGTTCCAATAGAATGATCATACTGCTCGATTCTTATAGAGTTTCTAGAACTTAAAGGCATAAAAAATGTTTCTATGCTTACCTTAGGAATACAGAGGTGTTTTGGATGGCTTATGAAAGAATAACTTTTATTTTTTACATTACATTACATTTACTCTATCAGAGATATATGCCCCAATTGACCAGGTTTAATATGTGCACATTAACTATTCTAATTTATTTCTTATTTTTAGATCATTTGAACTACAATACCGTGTGGAAACCGAAGTTAAAAGAACAAAATAAAAAATAATGTCAAATAATCAAGAAGATCTTTCTTTCGGTAATATGAATAATAGTTTTTAATTCCGAGATTAAGTAGAGTAGAAATTTAACAAACCACCCGTTTTTTATATTAATATAAAATTTAAAATTAACTGGCTATGGCACTGGCAACTGTATATACGTTTTAAAAAATATCAAATTGAATTTTAGTGAAGGACTTTCTGCCACTATTTTCCTCATATTTACTGTAAGATTGAGATTTTACGTAATATAGTGAAAACAGCGAGCATGCTTAAATTCGCATGACTTTCAGCTATAGTGTGACGTGTAGGGCCTAACGAGGCCTAGACATCGAAGATCTAGTATCAGCAATTATAAATCCAATGCCCCCTCCCTAATAATAGTTGTATTTTATTTAAAATATCATATTTAAAATAAAATGTGCAAGAAAATTGTGTATTATGAAGTAGAAAATTGACAGAAAAATCCAAATCAATAAGTAATAAAAAGTTAATGAGATAATGAGGGTTGGTGAACTCTTTAAACAATTTTTTAATAAGGGCTTCTAATTTTGACAAGAACAGTCGAAGATCGCCTCGCTTAATGTTTATTTTTTTTGAAAAGTAAATTTGCTTTATTTATTAGCATTTTTCACGTATTTCACTGACTTTTTGATGAAAACATGGGCATGTAGAACGATACATCTACTTTCAAAATCTTTTTACAAAATTAAAATCGAGTCATCTATGACGCATCTAGGCGCTCTTAAAGATAAAGCACTAAAAATGTCTAATGGCAATTGAGTAAACACTAATCAACCGACAGTGCCGGGTTTCGGCATGCATAAAATATATAAAATTACTATTATTCGCGAAGGGCCAACGCTACAACTTGAAAAATAACGGAGATATGAATTTTTTAAAAACTCTGAATTATTCGTTTTCATGATTTTCTCTTTTTCTTTCAAATTAATCTCTTTACACTTTCAAGATACAAGTTTTAATTTTATAGACAAAAGGCCAAAAAAAGTATTTTTTTTTTGGCTTTTCGCTTATAAAGCCACCAAACAGTCTAAAGTTCCTGAGGAAAATAGGACTGGAAGACCTCTAATCGGCAAAGTATTCCTAACGATATAGTAATAGTTGCTATTACTTACAAACTTGCATAGACTTATCATTGATAAAATTTAAAAAAATAATGCTAAATTTAATTTCTAAAACTTTGCGCAACAACAATAAGAAAAAACATTTCAAAGTATGTATTTTTAATATCTTCACTACGTCGCCGCCCACTTTGACTACCTTAATGCCCTTGGTTGCACTTGAAACCGCTGCCGACCCTTTAAAAGGCTTCAGCACCCACAAGGAGACGTTACAACCACCACTGGGAACCTATGAGTAGTGAATATATGAGAGAGCCTAAGAGGAAGAGGATTAAGAGTATATACCGAAAGAACATATTACTCTTTATCCTCTTCCTCTTCTTAGGCTCTCTCAATTATCTTTTTGAATTTTCCTATAAACATTTTGAAATTGCTTTCATCAAATTTCTCCTCTTAGGTTCCCTCATTATATTTTTGAATTACCTCGTATACGTTACCTTGGACATAATAATTCAGGTTTTTGTTAATTTTATTCCATAAACTTTTTAAAGTTTAATAGTCACATAACCTTGTATCTCCTCTTAAACTTTTGGTTATAAAAGTAATAGTCCTTCAAAAAAGCCATAAAAATAAAAGATTTTTATAAAAATATAAACAATTGATTTTCAATTGGATAAAATTTGAATATATCAAGAAACCATCCAAAAGTAGTGAAATTTTACGAACGCTATTTCAAAATTAATATTATTTTGCAATTTATACGTGACATAATGAGGTTAAATTGGTTTCATGAATATGTCCGTAATTTCAAAAGTCATATTAATCATTGATCTAGTTGTATTGGCAGAATTCATGAAGCGAGAAAGTACTGATGACGTTCAGTATTCAAAGAAAATTAATGTAAGAATTGTTTGAAGAGTTCATTATGAATGAGGTGTGTTCCAGACTTCTTTACATTTTTGCACTAGAAGAAATTGATGGTCAAGATTTTATGCTATCGATGAAATATGAGGACCCTGCAAGCTTTTGTAAAAGCTGCTGAATTTTGTAGTGACTATTTAAAGATTAAATTTTTGATTACATCTCTGAGAAACTTAGAAAGATTGGTCTAAACAGTTTTGCAAATTTATGTAGGAATGTAATTCTTAGGATGTAAATAAATAAAAATTATTTGGAATTTGGACTACAGCAAAATGGGTCTTCATTTCTTAGGATGTAAATAAAATAAAAATGTTTATAGGCTGTCCTTTCATTTAACTTGATGATTAAGAAAAGGATATATATACACATTTTTACGACAATATTTTCGTACTGAGTCTTAAAATATTGTGAATATATTTATCAAACGGTAACCAAGGGAAAGTTTTCAGACACTATCGATGCTTAGAGTATATTTATTTTAATGATTATACAGTTTGTGCTGAAAGAGCCATATTCGCCTTTTTCCAAACTGGGCATGTTGTATATAAACCACATTTACTACCCTCGATTCATAGGCCGAAGCAGCTTAGAGTAAAAAAAGCTTGCTTTATTCGCGGACTGTATTATACCTCGGAACACTTTACATATGCTTTTCCATTTTCCTTCAAGTACCACTAAAATGGTTGGTTATAACTTTGTTGCACCTATCAGTTATATTTCTGAAATTAATATACATGTCTTAAAAATATTTTCAGTTTTATTAAATTCACACAAAACTTAAAAACCACTTAGAATATAAAGATGTCCGAAAAAAGGTTTTACCCAATCTTTGTTCTAAATCACATAATTTAGGTCATGTTGAAAAGTACTGTTGGGGTTATTTACCCTAGCAAATGACAATTTCACTGCCTTATTCAGATGTGCTCGGAACTACTCAGGGTTTGAGGCATCTGAATTTGAAACGCATGAATCTACGGCAGTAATAAATGAAACCTTAGAGTCTATTCACGTGAAGAACCATGAACACTTACACCATAATAATTTTTGAAAATATTTTGAAATATATTTAATATATACAGGGTATTAATTGATTCGCGACTAGGATTTCGGGAGTAAATTCTTCCCATGAAAACAGGGAACAAAAGTTATATATACGGGGACCAGTAAATCTTTAGTTTTCTATATACAGTGTTAAAAAAATAATATGGACAACACTGCCATTTGTTAATTAAAGAATTCAACATAATATCGCTACAATATGCTTCGTAACATTCTATCAAATTTAATCATTACCCATAGATAATAAACAAATTTCAATAAAAGCTCCGGTATGATTTTTGTTAATAATTGTCAAATGGGACATTTCTGTAGTGTTTTATTGTTTTCTTTAGTCGCGTTTCACTGTTATGGCCAACTAATAACAAAACTTAAAAGCAGTATGCGTTTTTACTATACAAAAATGTAAAATTGCTAATATTTTATTTAAAAAAAAAATACTTTTAACGATTTTTTCAAGTTAATGTTTAATTTTAGTTTTTGATCACCCTGTATTAATTTATTATCAAAATATCAACACAGTCCACTAAAGTAGATCCCCTTCTAGAAGGAAACCCCAATTAAATAATAAAGGCTTTCGTATAGGAGAAATTGATATTTCGGCCTGCAGACGTCTATTTTGAAATAAAATTTAAAACATGTCAAAAACAGGAAGACTTAGGTATAAGACATTAAACCTAAAATAAGTTTATAATTTTGTTTAGAATCTAAAAATGGAGTAACATAATGGATATCCTATATAAAACAAGGAAGAAGGCATCAAATTCCGGTATAACCCGAAGTGCCACTTCAATAAACTACAAAATTTTAAAAATTTTCCAATCGACTGCGGTATTTCGTCGTGCGGACACCATGTATATGTTTATGTTGTGCAAAATAAAAACGGTTACTCTCATATCAGAGACGTACCATATAAAGCATCCGAAAAACAATTAGTTGGTTAAAGAATATATATGAGTACATTTAAATTGTTATTTTATTGAGCGTTCTCAGAAATCCGACAAATTTTCAAAAAAGTGCAGTGGAGTAGTAAATTTTTAGAAATAAATCAGCAACCTTGCTCGTATCTCCTCCAGAAATATAATATCTGTTTAAAACGCTCTCTAATATTAATAAAAATTCCCCCAAAAAATTATTTTATTATTTTGGAAAAATTTTCAACACTTTATATCTCGAAAACTAAGGATTTACGGATCCCAACTGATAACTTCATCTTTCACGAAAGGAGTCCGCTTTCCTCATGATCATGAATTAATTAATTTCCTGAATATTTTTTTATTTTAGAAAACCTTTTTCCCAATATGATGTTGTTTCTGAATATTTTCAAATACAAGGCTGCAGTACATGTAGCATGGGGATTGACAATTTCATGGACAATTATACTAGTTATTCAGATTTATTATTGTGCTACCATTTTTAGCTCAAATGTTCTTCTTCATTATGGACCACAGTTATTCTTTGGTTGTTTTGTAAGTATTAGAAAAAAATGACATTTGAAATTACTTACACAGATCAAAATATTCTTTTCGACTAAAAATAAACAAGAGCATACAATGCGTATCCTTAAGTAAATGGATAATTAGGATAGATATTTGTTTAAATAAACCAGCATTTTTAATTCAGAGAATCTCTGTCTCAATTTTAAGCCTTAAATTCATAAATAAAATGAGCAAAATCTAAACAGAATAAAAATTAATTTTTAGTTTCTTTTCGCTTTCCTTTACAGAAAAGGCTCAATACCTTAGATTTAATAAGTTAGTATTAAACTGTCTGAATATTAAATAATTGGTCTTAAAATAAGCAGGGAATTGCCCACAAAACCTAATAAGGGACTGACAGAGGAACGTGTAGAGGAATTACTATGAGGGCACATAAAGTATGCCCTCGGCATTCCGCTTTTACAAGAAGCGCACTAGCTCTTTTAAAGAAGGTCAAACCATGGGGAGCTACTAAGAGTTCACTTTCTTGACTCAAATTAATATGAAGGCAAATTCGAAGAACAGAAATTTTTCTTTGCACATCATGACTACAAGTTAGTTAAAAGGATAGTCACATATAAAAGCGTAAAATATTCGATGGAGACTTTTACCCCTTCAAGTCAAGTTCCTCTGACATCATAATAAACGATCTGATAAAACTATTCCGCTCGTGTTTGAGCTTGGAGTACATGCTGATGGCGTGAAGGGAACAGAATTAGTCTTTATTCTCAAGGGAGGAAACCCTGCCTTTCCGCCCTATTAACCTTACCAGTTTCTTATTATACACTAAAAGGTTGGTGAATCGACGCAGCGAGTAAGGAGAAATTGTGCAGTGTAAATGTATAATTTGCTTGTCAGGTAAGACAATCCACAGACACGGCCCTATATCGACTCGCTTCGTGAGTCGAAAACACGCTGTCAAATGGTCGATCTGCTTTAGGTACCTTTATCGATACTGAGAGGCCATTTGCGATATATCTCATGATGCTCTACAATGATGAGGCTCTGAACCGACAGTAGTTGCATGGACCTGAGTAAGGTTGACTCAGAGACTAATATATACTGAGCTTAACAATGTAACTGTTACAGCACTGTCAAGCAGGCGCTGTTTGCAAGGAGGAGTTTTATCGTCTTTATTGTAGAGCCGTTTAATAAACAGTCTGCTCAGGGAACTGAAAAAGGCTGGGTTGTATACATAGGTCTATGCTGACGAACTGGTTGTTCGTTTCCTTGTTTACGATATCCGGGATCAGGAGGATCTATGATAAGGCCCACCAGATCATGGAGCGATGGTGCCACTGGGAAAGGCTCGTAATAAATCCGGCCAAGATTACTTGGGAGTAATTCTGGACTTACGACTGAGCTGGAATGATCATAATCAAGCTTGAGCCAAGGATATATGTGTTTTTGGGATTGAAAATTAGCTTTGGGTGCACATGGGGGCTGACACCGAATGGGCTATTTTCGGTATCCACTATGATGATCCGCCTCATGATCAATGCCGCTATTATATGGTGACTCAGTACAAAAAAGCGTAAACATCGTTTTTAACTTGACAAAGTTTTAAGAATGGCTTGTGTAGAAAAAATAAGTGCGATGAGGACTGTCCCCATTAGGGCTTTGGAGATCCCAGTGAACTTACTTTCTCTCCACTTGTACACAGAGAATGAGATCCTGAAATCTGTTTATCGATTCAGTTGCCCAGGACATCCCAGAACTGGAACGGGACGCTACTCTGGTGTCTGGGAAAGCATGGTGGAAATATGTCCATCACTCCCCATGCAAACAGATTACATGGCACCGCTTTTGAAACTCAACTATTTCCTCGAGATTCTATTGCCAAGTAGAGAAGATGTATGATCTGAAGCTGGATTAGTCGGTAGCAGCATGGAAATAAACATATTTTCAGACAGTAGGGTTGCGATATTGGCACTGAAGTCTAGTGTTATACCTTTATGACTGATGTCAAACTGCAAGTATGTACAAAAAAAACTATTGCTGGAAAATAAATTTACTAAGTCGTTAAGAGAGACTTCTAAAGGTGTGGAAAGGAACATTTAACTGGATCTAGCGTACGGCTTACTAGGGAGCTGATGGAGATGTTGTACATGACCCAATGTACAGATAGTGTCCGGAAAAGGACAAAACTCTTGACCATGTCCTTAGAGAGGACCAAGCATTCAATTTTATTACTGAAAGCCATTAAGCATGTTCAATGAATGAGGCCGCTTGGATTCGCAAAGATGATCGGCTTTGAATGACCTGCAGGTGTCGTAGGGTGATAAAATCTAACATGGCGGATCCAATATGACGGTCAAAAATTCAATATAGTGGCCGAATTTTTGAAAATCAAAGGATTTGAACGAAATTTGGTATACGAGGGTCCTAGAGGTCGTTGATATCGAATCCGAGGATTTGGCTAATTCAAGATAGCGGATCCAATATCAATTTTTTGAAAATCAACCGATTTATACCCAATTTATTATACAGGGGTTTTCGGAGACGCTGATCACGAATCCGAAATCGAAGATGGCGGAGCTGATTTAGAAGATTGAACTATTGAGTTTCCGCCATATTAGGTCCATCATCTTGAATTTTGAAAATCTGATTCGTGATTAGCGACCCCAAGAACCCCTTTACAGGAAATTTGGTACAAATCGGTTGATTTTCAAAAATGTCGTCCGTCATTTTGAATTTGGCAGACCCGACCTCGGATTCGTGATAAGCAGCCCCAGAAAACCGCGTAAATCAAATTTGATGCAAATCGGTTGATTTTCAAAATATACGTCCACCATCTTAGATCCGCCATATTCAACTTGGTTGATTTTCAAAAAAATGTCCACTAAATTGGATTCGCCATTTGAATTTTGCAAATCCGAACCGATCGGTTACGAATTTTTATTTTTACAAGCTGCCATATTGGATTTTTCAAAAGCGCACTCAGCATTTGAAAGTAGATGCACTAGGCTTTAAAATGAGCCCTTGGTCCATTTTTTTGGTTGCTTCTTATATATATATATATATATATATATATATATATATATATATATATATATATATATATATATATATATATATATATATATAGTGTTATTCTTATGTTATTGAGTGAGCCATCGAGATGTCGCTACTGTGTCTTATTTACTATTTTTCAACCGTGAAATCTGTTTATGGGACACAGATACGAGATGATGGGTCGTACCGAATGCAATTGCCTGAGTTTTTCCATTTTTTTGGAGATCTCCGCACTTTTTAGTATGAGAATAATATTTATCAACGGTTTTTGTTTGCATAGCCGTGAATTTCTTTTATATATATATATATATATATATATATATATATATATATATATATATATATATATATATATATATATATACACATATATATATATATATCCCTTCCTAGCAAGTATAACATTTCTTGAAGTGTGCATGTTATCTTCTCACCATTTCAACAATCTTCAGTTATTTCCTGCATTAGTTTTCAGAATAACTTTTAGTAATTTCCAAGCATATTATCACAATTATTCATTATTTCTTGACTCATTTTATTAACTAAGTATTAACGTTTGTCAAAATGACTAAGTATGGGATATTTTCTAATATTTTTAATTTCTAACCAAAGAATTTGTACCAAAAACGAATTTAAAATTCCCAAGTTTGTACCTCACAGCGAACATTTTTTTTTATTTTGAATTATTTTTTGTTTAAATCGGAAACAGTTAATTAACAAAAAGAAAAGTGATTTTATAGGTTATTTGTATTCAGATATAAAAGCGGTAACAATGAATGACCCAAATGTGATCACGCGTAAGAACTGAGGCCTTGTATTTTAGAAAGTGTATATATGCATTTAATAGTGCTAAAATGCCCAAAATTATTAGATTTTTTGCAGTTAGGGCAAAGCCCTGACGTGACTGGGTTTAATGGACACTGGTTTCGAATTCAGGGGCCCTCGAAAACATATAACTAATATGGTCTGAACCCCACACCCGAAAAATAACTTTTATATGCTGTACAGGATATTTCCAAATAAGTGTGAAAATTTTTGAAGGATTATTTTTGCGCTAATTTTAAACATAAAAATTCATCTAAACATATGTCTAATAATGCTTAATTTTTAAGATACAGGGTGTTAAATTTTATTATTATCTTTAGTTTTTTAAACTTTTATCATTTATATTAGACAAAAAAGTTTCACAATAAGATGGGAAAGCTAACTGAATAATTGAATCGAATCAGTGGCACCCGAAAAAAAGTTCAAGGGGTTAAAATTTTGCAGATCTGGAAAAAAGTACTATTCTGAATATTATTTCACATAATAATTTTTTATGAGAACTGTAAAAAGTGTTATTTATATCTTAAAAACTAAGCATTATCGGGCATATGTTTATATGAACTTTTATGTTTAAAATTAGTTCAAGGATAACTCTGTTTCTGTCTTAATGAAATAAGAAATGAAAAAGAAGTAGAAAAAGAACCACTTTTGTCATAAAATTGTTAATAAGAACAAAATTTTTGGCTTAGGGACAAAAAAAAATAGGAAAATTTTAAGTTACCGAGGGACTGGAAAAAAATTATTTAAACGCCAACAGCGAACTATCGAATTATTTGCACAATTTCATTAACATAAGTTTTTTTCAGATATTGATGGCAATAGCAACTTCAGTACCCATTTATCAAATATGGTTGTCTATAGTTGAATCTTTAAGAAGAGATTTACCATTGGACTCAAATAAAATAGCCCCAAAATTAAGAAGAACTTTTTTCTTTAAAATAAGGATATTGGAAAGAGTTTTCTTATTCGATCTGGTCCTACATATGACAACTTTAGCATCATTTGCGGTTATTATAGTTAGAACTCCAGAAACCACCCTAATTATAGGCCTTATAGTAGAGTCTTACGTGCCACAATTAATAATACCAACAACATTTATTTATTTTATTTATTCAATTATTTTAACAATAGTTCTATGGTTCGAACCATATTATATTGTAATGATTGCTGGTGTAATGAAATGTCAGTTACATTCTTTGAATGATTACGTAATACGTACCTTTAGAAATGCACCGAAATTATCAGAGAATGATAAAAACACTTACGTTAAAAAGCATCTTAGGATAATCATCATGTGGCATCAAAAAATTATAAAGTAAATCTGAATTTGAATTGTCTAGTTGCAAAACTGCATTTTTATAATTCTTTAAAGGGACCACTATTGAACACATTGTTACGGTTTTTCCTCTTCAAAATCGTTCACTGGGTTCGCAAAATAAAACAGAACACCTTTCACTAATACTTCCAATACTTATATAAGCAACTTATTAACGAAGCTAAAACACAACTTATTACTACTTCTTAATGTTTCCACTATTCAAATACAACTAACTATATATACTACGTTTATCCTATCCCCATTTATATACCTATGGAAATCCTTATATAAATCTAGAACATAAAAGTTGAGGTCTATCAAGAAATATGACTCATTGATAAATTATTCAGTTCGGCACATTATAATTAAGATGACTCATCACATCGAAATATTTGTATAAGAGGGCGCATTAACAAGTTTCTTCAAGTTGTTCATAACACTGCCCCCTCCTAATTCTAAGCGTCCTGCTCAGCTTCGATATGTCCATGGTATGGCTTCAATCTGTATAGATGTACTACTTTCATTTTAGTTTTGAAACTTCGTTGAATTCTATAAACAACGTCATTAATTCTTTTCAGAACAGTATAGGATCCTTCCCATAATGGCATCAACTTAGGCGATTTGCTCTTCTTTCTTTGTGGATTCCACAATCAAACTCTATTACCTTGTTAGAATCCTGCCGAGTTTGTCTTGATGTAACATCTTGTCTTCATTCTATCTGTGGCAGATCCATGCGTTCTCTAACTACGTCATGAACTTCCTGCAACTTCCCTTGTGAAGCATCCACCCAGTCTTCAATCTCTATACTTTCTTCAATTGAGGAACCGAACATTATGTCGCAAGGTAATCTAAGTTCCTTTCCAAATAAGACCTTGGCTGGTGTAATTCCGGTTTCATCTGCGGATCAACACGCTATTTAAAAAATTGGGAAATATTTGTTCCAATCTTTCTGACGTCTATCCACAACTTTTAAGAGATGCTCTTCAATGGTCCTATTAAATCGTTCAACCATGTGATCTGACTAAGGATGTAGAGCTGTTGTCCTGGTTTTACGGATGTTAAGTAGTTTGCTGAGCTTTTGAAAAAGTTTGAATGCAAAGTTCCGTCCTTGGCCAAAATGTAGCTCGAAAGGAATTCAAAATCAGCTGAACACATGGTTGACTAAGGCTTTAGCTACTATTGAGGTTTCCTGGTTAGAAGTGGCAAATACCTCAGTCCATTTACTAGTAGTCAATAGCAATCAAGATGTATTTGTCTATTTCCGGGGAATGATCCAGCTATGTCAATTGTCATCCTTTCAGAAGGTATTCCAACATTATACTTCTTCATTTTTCCCTTAGATTTTGAACTTGAACCTTGGCTAGCTGCATTTAGGGCACTGTCTATACCATGATTTTACGTTAAGTGCTAATGACCGTCTCTGTTGAACAAAAACTGGTATTTCATATATACTCACTTTCGTAGGTCTTTTTCGTTATTTTTATTTTATAAGAATAGAATTAAGAAAGATTATTTTCTCTTTTGTAGAAGTCCTGATGAAGGGATTAACATTCCTCGAAAGCTAGACTAACAAAAAAAACGTTTCTTTTTCTGGCCAACCATCCTTCCGACTGCAGCCCCACAAAAGTGCCTTGAATATATATATATATATATATATATATATATATATATATATATATATATATATATATATATATATATATATATATATATATATATGTGTGTGTGTGTGTGTGTGTGTGTGTGTGTGTGTGTACTGATGTTTTTCCGGTTGTCAATCCGTTCGTCGTTGGTTAGTCGCAAGGATCTGGAAATCAGTGTGTTGGCGACCGATTGCAATTGTGATGGATGGTGGTGTGATTCGGCGTTCAGGTATCTGTTTGTATATGTGTGTTTTCTGTAGGTCGTATAATAGATGCTTAGGTCGTCGTTTCTGGTGACTAGAAGGTCAAGAAAAGGTAGCTGCTTGTTAACTTCGACCTCCAATGTGAACTGAATACGGTGATGAATGCTGTTTAGTTCCTCTAAGAATATGTCTAAGTTGGATCTTCCGTGTGGCCATATGATGAAGATGTCATCCACGTAATTTTTCCAGAGGGATGATTTTGTTTTCGTTTTTCTTAAAGATTCTGTTTGAAAATGTTTCATAAAAAGGTTTGTGATGATTGGTGATAGCGAAGATCCCATAGAAGCACCATCTATTTGTCTAAACCCACGAACCGTCAAAAAGAACTCAACAATATCACTACAGCTCTAAAACAAAACAACTACAAAGAATACAATATCAAAACGGCCATAAAACAGAACACGAAGGCAGTAGCAGAGAAAAAAGAAGATGATAAATGCAAACCAAAAACCACAGTCCATACATAAAAGGTGTAACAGACGTAATTGGAAGAATTCTGAGGAAACATGACATATGCACAATTTACAAGCCGCAAACAACAATATACAAATTATTGGGCAATCCTAAAGACAAAATACCATTAGAAAACCAGAGAGTGTACAGCATCCCATGTAGTGACTGTGAAAAAGAATACATTGGTCAAACAAACAGAAGAATCTCTACAAGGGTCCAAGAACATAACAATAACATAAAGAATAAGCAAACGACATCAGTTTTATTCCAACATCATCAAGAGACAGGACACACTATAGATCTCCAGGAAACCAAGCAGAAATCACCCATAAAACACTATAGAACGCGCATCATCAGAGAAGCTCTCGTAATAGAAAGCATTAAAAACTTTAACAAGAGAGAAGATGCGCAAAATATTTCAAATACATGGAAAACTCTACTCAAAACCAAACCAAAAACAACACATCAGAGAAACCGGACAGCGGGCCGAGAAGAGGCACAAACCCAGAGAAGCGAAGAAACCAACCAGACAGAACTAAGGTATAACCTACGCAACCGCCAAAGTATAAAAAGGCCTTCAGAAGACCAGCACGCCCATTATAAGTCGAGCAGCCGTCGAGGAAACATCACTTGAAAATGCCAGCTGAGATGCTGGTGAAACGACGTGAAGATATTTCTATTGACGAACGGATTGACAACCGGAAAAACATCAGTACACATTCCACCATACATATATATATATATATTGTGTGTGTGTTTGTCGCGACAGATATATTTATACAAATGTGTGGCATATGGGTTTATCTGCGTTTCAGAATTGTCAGGAGTAAAACAATTAACATGCTACGAAAATTTCAGTCAAAAACGCGATTGGTTTTTTAACGATAGCTTCCTTAATTTTTAAGATGTTGCATCACTTCAAAACGCGTATTGTAGAAAATTTAGGAGCTATAAAGTAACTTCATAGGTTGAATCACTTTGAAAATTCTGCTTTTGAGATTTTAGAGCTTAAAGGGCTTGCAGGTTTTCCTCGCACTCAAATGCAAAATTAGAACAGGGTTATCTCTGTCAATATTTTTCCTACAGAAGAAACAAAAAAAACAGAAATTGTTTACAAAAAAGAATACATTTTTAAATTTTTGCATTTTTACGTATCTTCTTTGGTTTTTGAGTTACCAAAAAAAATTTATTCAAAAATTTCAGAAATTGATTCAAAATAGAATCAAACTTTTTTTCAAATCTAGGCATTCTAAACAGGTCAAACTTCTAAATCATGTTGTTAATATCTAAATAAAAGTCACTCTATATAGATTAGGTGAAATTTCAATTCTTGTGATGAAGCGTTTGTTTTGTTGTTAATTTTTTTTTTAGTCAGTAAATCATATTATTTTTATTATAAATTTGTGTCTTTATACTACCAATTTCTACAAAAAAAAACATTTTAAAAAACTATTTAAGAAAAGTTCTTTAAAAAAAAACGTATTTTTTTTTTCATTATGTAACGCTTAAAAGTTCGAATTTAGTTTACGACAAACAAAAAGTTACCTTCCATGAGCCATTACTCAATTACACAGCTTTTTTGTTTGGAATTCATCCTTCTATTGATTTTTGTAGCTATTGTTGTAAATGAACGCTTATTTTAGGACAAAATATTAAATTCCAGATTTAATATTCCCCAAGCTCCCTTAATAAATAAAATAAATGAAATAATACGGCACACAGTGTTAAAACTCCAAATCTTCGGTTGCCTAAACGGAAACATCCAAACATTAAACAGCGCGGTGGCTGTATTTTGATTCGGTGCTACTCCAATTTCAGAGTGCGATGTCACCACTGTTATAAAAGGGAAACGGCAGCGGCATAATTAAGAACATACGGGTTGCTCTTCTTGAGATAACCTCGCCCTTTTTCTGATCGAGCATCGCTCTCAGGGGTCACATTGACTGTTCTATTTGTTGGACGGCTCGTGGTTCTTAAAGTAGATTGTCTTAGACAACATATTTTACAGACAATAAAGATCGTGCACATGTCTTAATTCCTTAAATTGATACCGTCGATGAAAAGGTGAGGTTAGCAACGCGTACGAGTTACTTAACCTACGCGTCTTGACGTAAAAATAATTTTCAGACCGTGACAAAGTGGAGATAACCTGATATTAACTTTGCGACTAATAGTCATCTTCCCGTTTTCAAAAAAGTTATGAAATGAAAAAAAAAAGTCATACCCCGTTAATAGGGCACTATGTTGAGTTTAACTAATTTCCATCTCCAAACGGAGCGATATCCACCCTCAGGTTAAAAGCGCAAATCGGCACTATATAACTTTCGATCCTTAGGTTATTCCGTAATTCCTGTCAAATTTCAGTTCAATCGGTCTTATGCAAAAGAATTCGTAGATAAAACTATTATACACTCGATTAAAAGATGCAATCGCGGCACAAACGCCTTTGCCTATTACGCCGCGTTAGATCGCTTACCTAGGACACAGGCAATGTGGCGTAAATAACGACCCTGCAGGCACCGGGGTGCGGGAGGGGGGGCTGCCAATAATGCGGACGCCCTCAAGTCGTTTGATGAAAGTGAACAAATATAAAGGATCAAGAGTAATGCAATATACAAGAATGCATTAAAAAATCTACGGGGGGGGGGGCGCACATACTCTTAGTTAAGCCACTGGACACAGGGTAAACCCTACACATGGAATAAAAACGTAAACTATAAACACAAAAAAGGTAAAAATATGCAATGCAATATTATTAGATCTGTTAAAGTTAAATTTTATCATACTAAGACTATTGTGAATTTCACTTAAATTTTAATATTTGTTCAGTTGGAATGTCCCAGTTTTGAAACTAGACCATTCATTTTTAACGTAAAATTTAGTTACAGTTGATCCAGGGAGAGAATAACCATGCGTCTTCAATAATATTCGTCTGTATTAAATTAAAATTAATTAGTTAATACAATGGTAATATTCATGAATACATGCCTGTTGTACCGACGAACGTAACCAAATAGTATATGAAAATTCCTTATTTTTTCATATTTGCTATCATGGAAACAGAAAAATTGTAACATCGGTTTAAATAAGTAAAAATGTCAGTGAAATAATAATAACAATTAGATGTACTGAAAAGCCAAAAATTATCACAAAACGCAAAAGGATGAATTAGGACTTCTTTCTTAACCGAAAAGAACATTAAATATAACATAATAATGTTTACCTGCAAACACTTGAAATAACCTTTTTTTTTTAATGATACGAACTATGAAAAGTTATTTATAATTTTCCCTATATCTCTTTTAAACGCGATATTTATAAAGTGAAATTTTAAAGCAAAAGAAAAAAACAGCAATAATAATCATATAAAATTTAAAAAAAGTCGAATAAAATAATAATCCTTAAAATAAGCCTAAAAAACAAGATTTTTTTTTATTTATTATTTCACTACATAATAAGTAAATCCCCAAATATTACAGTGAATAAGAAATACATCCGTAAATCTAAAAAACATCAAACCAAATAAACAGACATATGTAATAAAAATTTTAAAACTTTACAGTAATCAAGCCTTGGAAAAGGCTCACAAATAAAAAAATAACATTTCAGAACAAGGGCAAAAAATAAAAAAAATATATATTTCAAAGTTCGTCTTACAAGGAGAGTCCTTGAAGTGTCCAGCTCCGATTTTAATGAAACATCAAAATGTTGTAGAGGGTACAAAAATTAGAGTATTTTTTCATCTGCGAAAATTCAATTTAACGAGATGAAAACCGCCCTTAAAGTTCATCCCTAAAAATATCTCAGGTTCTAAGTAAGATATTTTTACAAAACAAAATAAGTTGCTTGTTGTTCGAAACAATTTAAATTATGGGTGTTTCACCCCCAAGGATATCAACCTTTACTTTTTATAAGGGTAAACCATCTATTCGCGCACTTAATTTCATTCTAGAAATTACGAAATCTATTATAATTGTTCGAATATATATATATATATATATATATATATATATATATATATATATATATATATATATATATATATATATATATATATATATATATATATCATAAATAACTTTAGTTGATGGGTTTCGGGGTTTCTAAAAATAACTACTAGAAGAGGGTGAGTCACCTCCAAATAATATTTTTCTTAAATCTCAAGTTCTAGTTGAGATATCTTTACAAAACAAAATGGAAATTACTTGTTATTTGAATTGATGTTGAACTAAGGTATTTTCATCTCCAAGAATATCATCCCTTATTTTTTATAAGGGTAAACTATCTATTCGAGTACGTAATTTAATTCTAAAAATTACGAAATTTAATCAAATTGTTTGAAAATATTTTTTTCACAAATACCATAATAAACTGAAGACTTGTTTCAGGGTTTTCAAAAAAAAAACTGTAAAAGAGGGTGAGTCACTCCCAAATACTTTTTTTAATATCTCAAATTCTAATTAAGATAACTACAAAAAAAATTAAAATTATTTGTTATTTGAAATGATATTAAACCATGGTATTTTCACCCTCTAGGATGTCATCCCTTATTTTTATTAAAGTAAATCATATTTTTGCACACGAAATTTAATTATAAAAATTACGAAATATAATGGAAGGGTCCGAAAATATTTTTTTCACGAATACCACTTAAGTTGTTGTGTTTCGCGGTTTCTAAAAATACACTAGTAAAAGAGGGTGAGCCACACCTGAATACTTCTTTTTGAATCTCAAGTTCTAATCGAGATAACGTTATGAAACAAACTGGAAATTACCTGCTATTTGAAATGAAGTTGAACTATAGCATTTTCAGTCTCAAGGATATCATTTCATACATGTATAATTATTTTTAAAATTGCTAAATTTCATTTGATATGAACGTTACAGAGCTTACTGAAATTTTTTCTTTTAATTAATAAGAAAGTATAATCTTATTTTAATTACATAGAAGAACAGTGGAATGAAACAGCTATTACCACACCATCATATGAAAATCTTAAATCAAAAAAGAAAAAGGAGCAAGAATGAATGACAGACGAAATACTGCAAATGATGGAAGAACGACGAAAACTTAAAGATAAAAATGTTAATGAATCGACAAGATGATAATAAGGAAAATAAAAGAAGCAAAAGAGTCATAGCTGACTAAAAAATGTATAGAAATCGAAACTCTTCAACAAAAACATGACGACCTCCATATGCACAAAACGATTAAAGAAATGCAAACCATTAGTGAACAGCGCAACACAGACATAATTGTAAACAAAAAAGACCGGATCTTAATCGGGATTGAAGGCAGACTAAGAAGATGGAAAGAATGTGCAAGAACCGTTCAAAGACACAACAAGAACACCACCCGTAATTAACAATCCCTACGGTCCAGAAATAACAAATAAAAAAGTTAAAATGGTCATTAGACGACTTAAAGATGGGAAATAGTCGGGATCTGATGACGTGCATGAGGAAATTTTGAAGTCATTAGAAGCCTCCCAAATCGCAACTCTCACCAGGCTATTCCACAACATGTATGAAATTGGACATTTACCAACAGATGGGCTACTATCAATATTCATCCCCATTCCTAAAAAGACAACGCTAGGAAATGCGGGGACCACAGATTAATTAATTTAATGAGCCATGCATTTAAGGTACTCCCTAATATCATTCACTCTCGAATTTACACCAAATTAGAAGAACACCTTAGTGAGGTGCAATTTGGATTCAGAGCAGGCATTGGAACAAGGGAAGCACTTTTCAGCTTGCAAGTGCTAATACAAAGAGCGAGAGATGTCAACTGCGATATATTTGCATGTTTCATTGTTTTTGAGAAGGTTTTTGAGATGGTGCCGCACGGAAAACTAATTGATATTCTAAAAACATCGGGAATTGATAGTAGGGATATAAGATTCATCTCAGCAAAAAGCAATAGTGCGCCTCAACAACGAACTGTCCGATAGCTTTGTAGTCGGAAAGGGAGTTCGACAGGGATGCATATTGTCCCGGGCATTGTTTAATATATATTCCGAAAATATCTTTTGAAGAACGTTGGATGAATCAAAAGAGTATTGTGGTAAATGGTCAACTTATCCAGAGAGTGATGGATAATATTGTAGAAGCATGCAGCGAATACGAACTAAAAATAAATTATAAAAATACTAAAATAGTGGTTATTACCAAGAACATCAACATAAACGCCCAATTTTCAGTAAACGATGCACCATTAGGGAAGAGGAGAAAATATACTATCTGGGTTGCAATATTAGTGATACGGATCACGGTTACGAAATAAGAACTCGTATTGAAAAAGCCAGCAGCGCTTTTACCCGCCTTAAGAAAGTACTTTATAACCTCTCTCTAAATATCAATATACGCTTAATAATTCTCAGACGCTACGTCTTCAGTGTTATCTTCGACGAAGTTGAAAGCTGGAGTCTTACTGAGGCTGCCGCCAAACGCTTAGAGACATTCAAAATGTGGTGCTACCGACGCATGTTACGGGTCTCATACACACACCATACAACTAATATTACAATTCTCGAAAGGCTCAGAAAGGAAAAGGCAATTATTACTACTACAAAGAACAGAAAACTGGCTTACTTTGGTCATATTATGCGTAATGGTAAATACCGACTTCTGCAATTGATATTACGGGGCAATTTTGGGGTAAACGAAGCCCTGGGCGCAGGCGTATGTCCTGGCTGGCCGATCTTAGAAAATGGACTGGCCTGATATCAACTGACCTATTTCGAGCTGCAGTGAATAGGATAAGATGAACCAACGTGGTGGCCATCATCATAAGAAGAAGAATTATTACAACTGATTAAAGTAGTGTGAAAAACATTTTAAAATTATATACGTGTGTCGAGCATTTAGACAGATTTAAAGATTAGAAAAGTTCATATCTCTAGGTTAGTTTTTTAATAAAAATAATACATACTTACCGGTAATACTTTATAAAACAATAATTAATCGCTTTATAAAATAATGTTCTGTTTGAAATTCACTAGAGTGATCAAAATTTCCCAAAAACACAAAGCAAATAAAACTTTAAACGATGGCTGTCAATAAAATAATGTTTTGATTGAAGTCTAAAGAAAGTATGTATTCATAAAACGAAATAACTCGTTTGTCTCGATTGTCTCGTCCTATCTTACTCACTGATAGTCAGATTTCTTGCGACGCATGGCTTATATTGGAAGAATAATATTTTATTTTCCGTTCTTTTATTATTTGTATACAAATTAAGATGAACAGGTCTCAAAACTTTCTTTGATATGTTCATACATTGATAACGCATAGATATTATCTCACTGGAACAACGATATAACATCATATTAATAAAATGTATGTTCTGTATATAAGCCGTTTTTATCGGTTTTTAGGCACCACATGCAAGTCCAAAATACTACTAAATATGGTTTTATTGCGTTAGGTGTGGTAGTGATGAATATTGTATTATTTGCAACCCTTGTGGCCTATTCTGTAAGTAGTATCTAATCAGGCTACCACTTATTATTTACTGACAAAATAATATAAGCCTATTTTGAAAATTATAATAGTGAATGGCTAGCAATTGATTTTTTTACACTTTAGCAGGTTATTAGCAATATGGTTTGCATGTTATTTCTCACCTTTTTATGATTTACAAGATAGTTCAGTGTTTCTTATATTAACTAAAAAGTTAATTGTGTCAGCGACATTTTTGTGACTTTATTCCTGGTGGCGAGTTCCTGATAAATAATATACCACTAATATTCCAAATACATTTTTATAACTTGGATTTATATCATGTTATACAGTGTGTCCTACAACGAGTTACCGTGATCGATTTCTCGAAAAATTTTTAAAATATGGTCATTTACTAAAGTCGATGGCTAAAATATTTTCAAGATGGTGGCATTTCCCGTTATAAGGGAAACTGATGCCTTCTTGCTTATTTTAAATGAAAAGTCATATATGTTATTTCATTGTTAGATTTTACGAATAATTATAAATATATTTCATATATAATATCTAACTGTCATACATGTATCAATCTAACTGTTTTTGACATTTTAAATTTTATGTCGAAAATGGGGTTTGCTGGCCTAAACATAACTATCTACTTTAGTGTTAGTATACAAGCCAGCAACAGATTTTCCGGACTAATTTCCTCTTGGGCGATAACTTGTGAAATGCTTCAGAGTTGTTCCATGAAGCCTCGTGAACGTCAGCTGCGGCTACGTGGGTGGGTAGAGCAGTGGCAGCCTCCCACTCACGAAAAAAAAAATTGTTTTTAATCATTTCCTCCCGACTGAAAATTTGTCAAATGATAGTTAATACAATTATTTGAAGATAAAGAAAAGTCAGCTGGCTGTACCGTGGTGGATTATACGTCAGCTGGTCACACGAATATGCAAAAAAAAATTTGTTCAGTGATTTCCTCTCAGTTAAAAATTTGTCAGAAGATAGTTTACATGCTACTTCGATAAATAAAAACGTCAGCTGGCTCTATGTTGGTGAAAAAGAGACAGTGGCACTGGTATTAATGGGTACGCAAGGACTTTGTCCAAATCGACTTCTTTTTTTAAAGAAAAATAAAGCAGTTGTCCGAATAAGTCGCGCTGCATTAGCAACTATCTCTTTTCGGGCAACAGTTACTTTTTTCTTCCTAATCATTTCCGTAAATGTTTGGCACTTTGTCTTGAAAATTACCTGACCGACGTTTTTCGGGTCATTTATGTAACTTTCAATGAAACCTTCTCTTTGTTTATTACCCTCTTCTTCAACATTAAGTAAGAAATTTTCAACGGCTTCAGGTGCCGCTTTGTCAGTGGCAATGTTGTACAAACAATCTTTATCTAAATTATCATCAAACGGATTGATGTTACGCTTGATACCATCGATGAGTCTGTGAAGCTGTGCTGTACTTTTTTTTATTCTGCTATTTTGAAGATCTGCTGTAACATCTTGTAATTTAGTTAAACCAGATTCATTCATTCATAGTAGATCGAATAGTAAGGCTGCGGCACTATCGCTGTCTAGCTGATATAGAATTGGTAATATGCGAAATCCCAGTTAACTTATTCGTAGCATCAGAGTTAATAGTTCGCTCATGAGGGAGATCAATCGCTTGTTTTGAGGAAGGTTTTGTTGTTCTTTTTATACCAAATGGTCACTTTTCAAAGTTCTCACGTAATCCTGGATACGTCTCGTCAATTCTCATCAAAATATCGAGGTATCTTACTAAATAACGCGCGTAATTTGGTATAGTAAAATATAAATTAACTATTTTTGATAATATGAATTTACCAACTCAAAATTACCGGTACGGATGCTCGTATTTAGCAGCGATTAATTTGACGTAAATTATGTAATATTGTGATGTCTTGCCGTGTTTGCCTTCCAATGTTTGTATTTTGAATTGCTCGTATTTTTCGAATATTTCTTTTACTTCAGCTTATTGGATTGATGGTTCAGATGATTTAGTTTACTTTGAAAACTGTATTAAATAGGCTTTAAATTCAGTGGGCAAATCTATGTTCTCTCGTTGAACGAATTATTCAAAATGAAACATTTTCAATGTTAGCGTTATTATTGGATGTAGATGTTTGCATCTATTAAAGTGTTTGCCAGTAATAAATCCGTTGATGGATTCGTTGACAATCATATCTGCATCCACCATGATTATCAACAAGCCATAGTTATCAATAAATTTACCTACTGCTTTAAAGAATGCCATTATAATATGGAATATGGAATAATACGCAATTCTCCAAATGTCAAAAAATTCCTTCTATGTACTTTGAATCTGCAGCGCAATTTTCACAATAGCAAGATCGTACGTAACTTCGTACGCCTGGCTCCCACGCTGCACCCTCACTGCATCAGCTGATGACTTTTTCACCAACATAGAGCCAGCTGACGTTTTTGTTTATTCAAAGTAGCATATAAACTATCATCTGACAAATTTTTAACTGAGAGGAAATCACCGAACAATTTTTTTTGCATGTTCGTTTGACCAGCTGACGTATAATCCACTACGGTACAGCCAGCTGACTTTTTTATATTCAAATAATTGTGTTAACTATCATTTGACAAATTTTCAGTCGGGAGGAAATGATTAAAAACAATTTTTTTTTACGTGAGTGGGAAGCTGTCGCTGCTCCACCCATCCACGCAGCCGCAGCTGATGTTCATGAGGCTTTATGGCACAACTGTCTGAAGTATTTCCCGACTTATCGCTTGAGAGGAAATGACCGACAAAATATACTATCTGGCTTGTATACTATGTAGTCTGTTGATATTTTAATAATAGATAAATAAAGGGTAATCAAAAACTTACATTAAATATTAGCTTAAAAAAATCGTTAAAACCAATTTTTTTAAATATAAACCCTCCGTTTTTATAATATTATATTAAGCATTAAAAATAAGTGTGACTTTAAATAAGGTTATCTGTTCGAAAAATTTATAGTTTTTGAAATATTGACAATTTAACATTTTTACATTGTAAAAACGGTTTTTAAGTTTTGCTATTAGTGAGCTATAATGGCGAGGTGCGACAAAAGAAAACAATAGAGCACTACACAATTATCAATATTTCTTGCCATTTGACGGCACATGACCCTACAAATTCCGTATCGTCTCTATGCGGATGACATAGTCATATACTATCATGCCTAGATTGAGAGAAAGAAATTTGCAAATATGTCTAAATTCCCTAACTACCTGGACTGGGGAGTTTGGTTTCACTCTCTCCTCCAATAAGTCATCTATAGTGCATTTCTGTCGTAGGAGAAATTGTCTCAGGACTAGATATTAAAAATACTCCCATTCCTACCCATTCTAGTCACAAATTTCTAGGAATGATCTTTGATAATAAGCTTAATTGGAAAGAGCACATAGTCTCTATCAAAAATATATGTCTACAAGACCTCAATATCATAAAGTATCTCTCTAGTATATCATGGGGTTCAAACTACCTATCTCTTCTAAACTTATATAAACCCATCATTAGAAGCAAAATGAACTATGGTTACTTTATATATGGCTCTTTCCGTAAGTCTTACATAAAAATCCTGGACCCAATACACAACTCTAGCTTACGTATGGCCCTTGGGTCTTTTGGTACCAGTCCCATCCCAAGTATTCAATGTTTGTCCCAAATTAAATCACTGCAACACAGAAGACTACATCTACTATCAAAATACAAATATAGTTTATGTGACCACAGAAATTCACACTAAAAATTGTTATATTGTATATTGAAAATGCGCGGTTAGAAATAACATACCAATCATAGGAAGAAACATAACAATTAGTTAATTTAAGGAAATGAAAACTTTAAATGTCGGTAACTACATAGCATAGAAATATATATAACAGTGCCTTAAAAATCTAAATCTAATATTATACCTTAATGTCAGACTGGTTGTATTCCATATTTAGTTATTCCAAAAAAGCATCAAAACGTATTTCTGAATTAGAGTTTTGGCCTGATTCTAATTGTTTGGGTCATACAAAATTAAATATCCTTATTATATTTGTCATTAAAACAGTATGTGATTGAAATATTTTTTAAATCTCCTAATTTAACAAGACTATATCAAATTGTTTCGACTATAGTAGTACTCGGAAATTATTTAATTATTAGCTTACCGAAATAACATAAACTTATACACTCATTATTCTTTAAAGACATCAAGTTTTTAACACACCACCGTGTGGGTTTATATACTTCTGCTGTGCCACGTACCTGTTTTTAAAGAAGCCGGTTTATTGTTATCCTATAAACTGAAATCTCAACGTATAAACTTTGCTTCTCACATCTATATTCAGAGATTGCTTATAGCATATATGCAGCTTCAATAATTCTGTTTTTATTCCATTTAATTTTGTAATGAATATCTTATAACTTCACTGGGATCGGATGGTTTTCGTACAACCCTATAAGAGTCATCTTGATCCAAATAAATCGCCTTTTTTTTGCTGCCATTGCACAAATTTTTAAAACAAAACAATACACCCAACGATATTAAAAAAGCGAGATTAATGACGAGATACAAAACCAAAAATTACTAGAAATTAAAACCCTAGTAAAAAACCCTTGAAATCAGTCAATGGGTCACAGCCACGAACTTGACATATAAAACTGGACTGCTCATGAAAATAATTTTTGATCCCCTCTTATTGGTCGCCATTAGGTGCAGTGATTTGTATGACAACATTGAATTCCCTGCTAGTTTCTTATATTGGCATGAATGTGTCGTGTATGAATGTCAATTCTATTATTCTAACTAACAGGTTTAGACAATAACTATCTCTTTCTATAGTATATCTAAAACAATAAATTGCTCTTCTTTGTTTTACTTTACAGGTTAATTGAGTATATTCAATAAACAAGACTGGGATAATTGTTTCAGTAAAACAATATTTAACTTGAATTTCTGTTTTTAGTTTTCTCAAAATTATAATTTTTCTGTTCAAAGCAATTCCTTTACAGCTATTTTTTTTTTAACTTCCTTGGAACAGCCTAAATATGTAGCAATTTAATTATTTTTAGATAAAAAGCATGAAATATCAGTTCTTATAAATAAATGAAAATGCTTTTTCTATGACTCTCTACATATTTTATTTTTTACAATAAAATTAATTTAGCAAAATAGCTAAAATGTGAAATATACACCAAAAACAAATCGAAACTAATTTTTTTTAAGTGTCTGTTTTCGAAAAGATTGTGGAAATCGGTGGGTATATTTCTAAATAACATTAGTATAATCTACATCCTTCTTCGGACGTAGAGTATAAGAAGTTAACGAAAAAAAGTAGTAAAGCATTTATTTAAAAAAGAATTTATATCATGAATTAATATAGTGTATTGTTTAATGTAAGGTCTCGAAATGTCTATATAATCTATTGCAAAGTAATAGAGTTTCATCATTGAAAAATATCTTCGATTAGATCTTTAGAAAAATTATTTTTTCTTCAATACTTTTAGGAAACTGATTCGTTAGGTATTTATATAGGGTAAACAACATTCATTATAATGTTGACATTCCCTTCATAAGAATGGAGCTTTCATTTAAAGGAAGTGAAATAACTATGTACTAAATCATTTTTATAAAAAAAAATTCAACTCCGAAATGGATAAAGTGAAAAAGCAGTCTATATTTAATGGCTAATCTATCTAAACAAAACAATATTTATTAAGACACTTCAAATACAAAAAAGATTGTAAATATAAGAGTGGGATTCTTTCATTAATATAATCATTTTTAATCTAAATATATACATAAAGATTTACTAGCAACTTTTAATTTTTACATTAGTTAAAACTTTCCATTTACTTAATTGTTTGAGGATCTGGAATTAACCATTCCTAGAGCTGAATTTTTGAAATGGCAATCAGTCACAGCTTTGACAAGGGATTTTCACAACACAAATTTCCTTACTATTTGAGCTAAAATCAAAATTTCCAGAAAAAATGCTCTGAATAGAGTTACTCATCTGGTATATAAAAGAATTATGATCATGATCAATTTGCTTCAGCTCTTGAATTTGAAGTTTTTTTTTCTCTTAGAAAACTAAAATAGTGATAACATTTAAAAATTATCATGCATCAAATCCTTAAGATTAAAGTTGTTACCCTTAGATTTACAATTTGATTCTAAGGTAAAATTTTAAATAATTATTATTGAATGCTTTATAACTTACCAATTAAATAAATTCCAATTTACCAGATGAGGTATTTGTACGTCTTACGATGAAGTAATTCCAAAATACCAAAAAAAAATCACGTTCTTGTTTGAAATTTTCAGTAAAACGTTACATGAAATGTGATGAAATGCATAAAACAGCAAAATCAAAAATAAATTATTGTTAAAATGAAAACTATTCAGTCAATGTCAAAAATAGACTTTCAGCAAAATAATAAAAACTTATGGAATTCATTGTTGTCAAACTAATTAATTGCACGTAATGGCGCGGAGCATGCTGGGGTCATTTTTAGTATAAGGGAGGTATTATGCATGATCAGTCTAGTTTTATATATCAAGTTCGTGGTCACAGCATATACGAGGTATACTTTCTCTATGGTCACTGGTGATACACGGGGTGGGCACCCATATGTGAAATAAGGCCTTTAGATTATTTTATATTGGGAATTATAAAAAAACATCGTATATTGTAAGCCAGTGACCACATTGGAGGATTGTATGGCAAGGGTAAGAGACGCGTTCGAAAGTTTTTTCCAGAAACAATTAGAGCGGCCACCCGTGACGAATTAACTTGAAAATGCGAAAAATGTTTGGAAGTTCATGGAGGAAATTTTGAAAATTTATTAAAATAAGTCGTTTCCCTGTGTAGGTAAGCCGTTTAGCATTTTTGCAATACAAATATGTTAAATTGCCAATACTTCAAAAACTACAAATTTTTGAACTAGACAAAGAAATCGATCGCAGCAATTCGTCGTCGGACACACTGTATATACTATTATGACTAACTTTTATTGCATTTTAGCCTATTTATGGACTACTACAAGCAAGCATTACATTGATAGCAACGCTTTATAAAATATGTTTCATGTCTAATTTAGGGCAGAGTTATGAAGACTTGGTAAGAAAAGTTTCTTATTTTTATATTTTTAAAAACCAAAAAGGAAATAAGGATATTAATAAAATAATGTTATTTTACTATTTTCAGGGCGAAAAATTGCAAGAACTTTTGTACGATTTAGATTGGTATACCTGGAATGCTGAAAATCGTAAAACCTTTACAATACTGTTTATTAATTCATCCAAAATATTATCAGTTGGTTTTATGTCATTAAGGATTAACCATGAATTTTTAAAAAGGGTAAAAACTAGTATTATTTTTGTCTACAATTGAGAAATTCTTATACAGCTAAAATACGAGGATACAGCCGAATTTACCTTAATCACAAAGACGATAGATTCCGAAACACAGAATGTCAAATAGTTGCCAATATAAATGTATTCTCCTTTTAAACAGATAAAGGATGATTCTCCGGGAAATTTATCGATCGATTGTGGGAAAATTATAATTAGAAAGAATCTGAAAATGTGATAGTGTACTAACGTGCATAGGGGACAACCGGCTAAAATATTTTCAAGATGGTAGCACTTCCGGTAATACCGAAAGTAGATATCAACTTGCTTATTTTAAATCGAACACCATATATGTTATTGCATTTTCGATTTCTACTTGAAATTCTAGACATATTTCATGTATAATGTTCTATACTTAAGTCTCATCGTTTTAGACATATTTGAATTTTTATGTCAAAAATGACGTTTGCGGACCAAAACTTAACTATAAATTTTTTCTATAAGAAAGTCTTTTTAATTTGGGTTGGCTTTCTTGTAGATAAAGATCGTCTTTAGTAGTCTTTTTATAATATTTCGAAAATTATTAGTACAGAGTGGTCAAAAAAGAAGAATAAAAATTATGTTTATAAAATCGTCAAAAGTCAATTTTTCCAATAGAAAGCACCTATTTTTATAATTTTGTCATATTAAGCATTAAAAATTGGGATTGTCTATCCTAAAAATTTTTAATTATCAAAATATTGGCAATTCAAAAGATTTCTATTGTAAAAATTCTAAACGGCTTTTAAGTTTTGTTATTAGTTGGCCATGAAGGCGAGGCGTGGCGAAAATAAAACAGTCGAACACTACAGAATTGTCACTGTTTCTTCCTATTTGACATTCATTAATATTAATCACGCCCGAGAGATTAAATTACACGCACGAAGATCACTTAAACTTATTTATTATTTATGGAGAATGTGATAGAGTAATTTTAAGAACATGTGACACATTCGCGATCTGATATCCGCAAAAACACAAAACCAACTTCACCAACTGTCAAAAGGATTATAGAAACTTCAAGAACTTTGGATCCATAAAAGTACAAAGAAATAGAAATAAACCAGTTGTTAATAATGAAAATATTGAAATTACAATTTTACGATGTTTTGCCGCATATCCGACCATATCTACAAGGCAAGTAGCATTAGAGTCTGCATTATCTCAAACATCAGTTTTAACGATTTTATGGAAACATAATTTTCATTCCTATGTATATTCTATAGTACAACATTTAAAAGGCGCTAATTTTTGATTTTCACGAAGAATGAAGTTCTGTCAATTTATTTTACTTCTGTCACGAGAAAATGCTGTTTTTTTTGGATAATTTTATTTGGTTGAACTAAGCCAAATTCACAAAAAATGGATTGTTTAATCTATGCAATTCCCACTATTGGAGCAACTTAAATGTACATCCATTTAGAGTATTAAATTTTCAAGAGTCTTAGCAGTTCAACGTGTAGTCTGCTATAAGAAATGATGGTGTCGTCGCCCTAGAATTCTACCAAGATAATCTGAATGATAAGTTAGCCATTTTTGAAGACTTCTAGATACCAAGTAGGTTTTTTTTTCTTACTTTCTGAGAAATTTGGAAGTGATCTATTTAGATAACTTGGCGCTGGCTGATTATACAAATCTCTTTTATCAACATAAGGGGGCGCCTCCCCATAATAGTCATTTAGTTAACAATCATCGCCAAAACTTGTTTTATGATCAATGGATAGGCAAAAATAGGCCACGTTTGTGGCCACCTTGCTCCCCGACATAACAGTACTTGACTTTTTTATTTGGGGGACTATAGAAGATTGCATGCAGCGCATCAAAATAGCATTTTAGGAACTTAATCCTCAGTCAATAAGAAGAGCCGCCCATAAAAAGTTCCTGCTTAGGTGCGAAAAATGTTTAGAAGTTCAAGTACGTCAATTTGATTATTTATTCCAATCATTTTTGTAATTTTATTTTATTAACAACTGATTTATTTCTATTTCTTTTAGTATTTATAGATCCAAAGTTCTTGAAGTTTTTTATAATCTTGGTAACAGTTGGTAGTGTTGGTTTCTGTTTCTTCGGATATTGGATCGCGAATGTATCGCATGTTCTTGAAATAACTCTATCACGTTCTCCACAAATAATAAATAAGTTTAAAAAATCTTCGTGAGTATAATTCAATCTCTCTGGAATGACTATTATTCATGAAAGTCAAATGGCAAGAAATAGTGACAATTCTGAAGGGTTCGACTATTTTATTTTCACCATGCCTCGCCGTCATGGCCAACTAATAACAAAACTTGAAACCCGTATAACATTTTTACAATAGAAAAATGTTGAATTGGCAATATTTTGAAAACTAAAAATTTTTGGAATAGGCAACTTTATACAAACTTACCCTTATTTTTAATACTTAATATGATAAAATTATATAAAAAAGGTGCTTTCTATTTGAAAAAATTGACTTTGGATGATTTTTTAAATATAATTTTTATTCTTCTTTTTTGGCTACTCTTTACTAATAATTTTCAAAATATCCTAAAAAGACTACTAAAGTCGATCTTCGTCTATAAGAAAACTAGTCTAAATTAAATAAAAAAGACTTTTTTTTATAGAAAAAAATTATTGTTAAGTTTTTGTCCGCAAAAGTCATTGTTGACATAAAAATTCAAATATGTCCAAAACGGTGAGACTTAAGTATAGAACATTATACATGAAATATGTCTAGAATTTTATATAGAAATCAAAACTGTCATAGTATGTAGGATATTCCATTTAAAATAAGCAAGTTGACATCTACTTCCGGTACAACCGGAAGTGTCGCCATCTTGAAAATATTTTAACCGGCTGTCTAGCATGCACGTTAATACACTGTCAAACTTTTCGATTCTTCTTAATTATAGTTTTCCCACAATCGATCGATAAATTTCCCAGCGAATATATATATATATATATATATATATATATATATATATATATATATATATATATATATATATATATATATATACAGGGTCGTAGTTAAGAAAAAGCTAACTAAACTATAAGGTTTAAGGCACTGCAGTCCCACAAAAATGCCTTAAGCCTTTCGATTCAGTTAGCTTTTTCGATACGGCTCCGCTGATGAGTCTACAAGGTGATCGAAATGCATATGGGGAGAAAACCAGAGTTGTATTTGCAGGAAATAAACTGTTTGTATATATTCTTTACATATACATTAGCAACTCTTTAAATACGGCAGAAAAATAAATTTATATATTTCTTATTGATATTTTAATTTTTAACAGAATGCCAAAGTTTTTTAAAATTTCTCTGTCAATATTTATAGTCAATATATTAATAGTAGCTTGATTTGCACCAAATTTGTACTTTGTGGTTTTTCAGTATAAAAAATCAATATTATGGTTTCGATTTACATTGCAGGGGGCGTCACCACCTAAATCTTCTTAATCTTTTTGTGCCTCGATATATTAATGTTTTATTTAAAAATTCTTATTCATTGGCCTCTTTCATCCAAAAAAGTTTTATCCAAAAAGGAGGATAAAGATACTGATTGATTGATTTGTTTTCATTTGGGTCAGCCCATTGGGAATTTTAGTGCCCACGAAAATTGTATCATATTATATATGACAAATTACTACAGCAAACAGACAAGCAAACCAACAGACACATAATTTGACAGACTGGTCCATCGACAATTGGAAAAATATACAGTGTGTTCCACGACGAACTACCGCAATCGATTTCTCGAAAAATTGATTTTGCAAACTTTCAAAAGTTTGACAGGTTACTAAAACCGATAGGGGCAATTCGTCTAACCTGTTTTCAAAATTGTTGTAGTTCCGGTTAAATCAGAAGTTGATGCCTTCTTGCTTTTTTTAAACGGAACATTCCATATGTTATTTCACTTAATGTAGTACATCAGAACTGATAGGATCAATAATTTAAAAAAAATTTTAAAAATCATAGTTTCGGAACAACCAACTTTTGGACTAACGTTAATTGGGCTAGATTCTCGTATTTTTGCCTCAGAAATTTGAAATGGCGTTTTGTACAGATCTTTTTGACACCCTGTCTAAAATATATTTTATCTATTGTAAAATCCTAATTTAATCCAATGCTGTTCCTATCTGTCGCCATGGCTATAACAAACCAATTAACTTCTTTAACAATTTAAAACAAATTTTTAGTTGTCTCTATAGACTGGAAAGTTTCATTAAATTATATCTAAGTTTAGTGTCATCTTTGATATCATTTCCAGTATTTGCAATATCAGTATGGCATTCCATCGATAGATGTAATATAACGTTACGATATTTTTCATTACAGGGATATTTAAGAGTCAGATTTTTCGATTAATTACATACCGGTTGTTTAATAAGTTTTGTCGTTCGATAAGAGATGGCGCTATTAGATTCGTCGTTTTATTTTTCTGAAGTTGTTGCTATTGTTTGATGAACTAGTGTGAAGTTTCCTGTAGATCTGTAAATTCATTCGTATATTTATAGCTGTTCAAAGTTGACGTGTATTTTTTTTAAATGGAAAAAATGAATATCGTACAGTGATTTTTTTATTTTGGAAAGGTGTGAAAATTTTATTTTGGAAAGGTGTAGCACGAAAACAAATTAATGAGCAATTGTTTAAAGTATATAAGGACTCTTCATCTTCAATTAGAACAGTAGAAAGATGGGTTGCTGAATTTAAATGTGGTCGTACAAGTCTTGAAGGCGATCCAAATGAAGAACGTCCAAAAAGCGCATCAATATCTGAAATCATAGCAAAAACACAGGATATAGTTTTGAAAAATCGTTGATTAGTCGATCGTCGAAAGAGATGTCATAAGGTAGTGTGAGTAATATTTTGGCATTCGCTAACAAAGGAACAAAAACAAATTCGAATATCACTTTCTCAGCAATATTAGGAGCAGTTTAGAATAAATAAAAGGGTGGTTTATGCATCGTTTCATCACTACAAATGAGACTTGGTTCTACTACCATGATCCTGGATCAAAACAAGAGGTTGAGGAGTGGTGTGAGCTCAATATTTCGGCTCCACGACGAGTTAGGATCCAGAAATCGACATAAAAGGAAATTTGTTTGTGAATTACCTTCAAAGTAGTAAAACAATAAACCCAGATTTTTATTGTAACCTTCTGGACTAGCTGGATGTACGAAAAAGACCTGGTTTATAGAAGAAGAAAATCATTTTTCATCAAGACAACGCACCCTCTCACACAGGTCAAAGTACCATCTGGAAAATCAGCCAAATTTAACTCCCTCTGACTTTTGGATGTTTCCATATCACAAAAAATTCATACGTAGGAAACGATTTTCATCGAACGAAGAGGTAATAGCAACCGTGGGAGCGTATTTCGACAGTCTTCCTGATTCTCACTTCAGGTATGAAATCCAAGTGTACTGAAGTTCAGGGAGATTATATTGACTACTAAAATGTATTTCAAACCCTAAAATCACGTTTTTCTTATCGAATGACAAAATTTATTGAAAAACCTGTATTTGGTTTATTGCAACCATAGCACATGGTAATAGTTTCACATTTACTAATGAAAATTTTATGTTTTTTAGGCAATAAGGTTATTCTACACCTTCGGCAATGTGATGAATTCATTATCGCCTTAAAAGTAGAAAATAAAAGAGATTTTTTGAAACTTTTGACCAATATTCTAGTTTACTTTAAAATATAATTGTGGCAATGTTAAAAATTTAATTACACTGCAATTTTTCAATTTCACAAAACTCGATTTTTGTCACAAAACACTTCATAAACATGAAATGAATTGACATCACTGTGATTATGTCCATACATAAAGCGGGAGATAAATCTTATATTAATAAATATAGATCGATTTCTCTTTGTCACTTTTTGAAAAAATTATTAAAAAAATATATTTACTCAAGATTATAATTTTTTTACAAAATAATATAGTGAGTAAAGCATAGTGTCACTTTGTTAAGGAAATGAGTACATGCTGTTACTAATTTTTTAGAAACTGAATATTAAAATGTCAATTAAAAAAAGATCATACCGTCTTTGTAGATTTAAAAAAAGCTTTTGATACTGTATGTCATACAAAGCTTCTTGAGAAATTGTTTCATTATGGTACTAGAGAAAATTGTTAAGATTTACTAAAAGACTATTTGTTACATAGAGCGAGAAAGCGAGAGAGAGAGGGGTAGAAAGATATGGAATAGGGACGCATCATTACTGAATATTTTTTACTCCCTTTGTTTCTTTTGTTCTTATCTTATAATAGGTTATATATTCCGATATCTCTAGTGAATGCAATCTCTTTGTAAGAATTTTAGGAAAAGAGGAGGGTTTCGATATCATTTCGTGCTTTTGGCAGACGGAATGTTGATCATATTTTTGCATGAGGTCACGATATGCTCGACCGTTAAGGTGGTATTACAAGTTTCGCAATAGGGGATAGGTGATTTATTTAGGAGGCGTTCATGTGTAAGTATAGTGTGACCGATACGAAGGCCGATCATTATGGGAAAATCTGGTTTTATTACACAAGGAGGAGGAATGTCAGTAAAGATGTTTTTTTTGATTATTTCTAACTTATGTCAGTCCTGCAGGTTCCAGTGAGTTAAATGAAATAACGGATTATGTTTTGAAGAACATTTTTAAAATATTGATGTTTCGATGTGTTGATCAGCTTTAATTGTACTTATAATTCTCGTATGACTTGAAATCCATAGAAAGGAGGGAGATTGGTTTTTGATATGGAAGTATCTTAGAAGAGTTTTAATTTATTGGCTTATTAGATGATTAGTGTAATATGATTCGATAAGTTTAATATAGTTAAGGAAACCTGAAACTATAAGCCATTTTGTCTTGTTGGTAATTATGCAGTATTATATGGCTTTAAGGATTGCGAATGATTCTGTAGTGAGAATGGTGGTTGGTTCAAGAAGTGAATAAACTTCAGTAAATATCAGTTCATGGTTACTAAATTTAGTTTGTGTTATTTGATGGTACATTGACTGGATCAATATATGGTTTACTTCTTTTTATTTACTAGGAAGAGTTCGTTATTATAACTAGTAGGGGTCAGGCTCCAAAGAGGAACAAACAGATGTTTACTCCATCTATGGGAGAGGAATGGTTGATTTTTGATCTCTGTAAAGTTAGTCTGGATGAAGGGGGCATATTTATTTGGAGATAGTATGGTATTAGTAGGTTTGAAGAATTGTCTATAGCTTGGGATGGAAGGGCGGAAGTGGAGTGAGCTCGCATAATTAAGAATAAGTTGTATTCTTCAGTATTTCAGGGATGGTATTTCGGATTAGCAGTATAGGCTGTTGGTTAGGCTAGTGTGAAATGCTCCGCCTTATAAGTTTGTTACATGTAAGGTTTAGTTCTTTAAGGTATGAGGTAGGAGCTGATGAGTAGATCCGTAGTGTGTTTTAGTCAGGACAAAAATCTTATATATTTTTATAAGAAATGTAGCTACAGGGTGTGTTGGTTGTCAGTGGAGTGGTATTGTACGATATCGCCAGCGACTAATCTAGGGTGGATTGAAGGAGGGATACGTTTTTTGATACTGTTTACAAAATTAAAAAAGGGTTAATGAAAGATCGCTGGGGATGCCATTGTTTTGTGAGAGGGGATTTGAAAGGGAAGTACGGATTCTGATCTTGTATGTTCTTTTTTGAAGGGAGTTGAATAAAAAAATCCTCCTCACTCCAGGAGGGAGTCATGTTTAACGTTGTCGAATGCTTTAATCATGCCTAGAAAAGTTGCTGTGGTATGATAATTTGGTTGTGGATATCTATACCAAATCATTATCATCTAAAACCCATTTATTCTGGAAAGAAAAGTTTATGTTTTTCTAAATATCAGGTTAATCTAAAGTTTATTATCCTTTCTAAGAACTTTCTAAGGTAGCTGGTCAGAGTTATAGCTATATTGTATAGTTGCTATTGTCCTACGTTTTTTGGTTGATGGATTGGTATTAAGATGGCATTTCTCCATTGACTGGAGAATTGACCATTGTTCCAAATACCGTTATAAAGTTCAAGTAGAGAGTTTATTTCTGAAGGTTACTTACGGTGTACCTGTTTTGGACCCTCATTGTTTAGCTTGTATGTGAACGATATTAATTTAATTGTCAATGGAAGTATTACAACACACTCTGATGATACTAGCTGAAGAATCTAAGAATGAATTAGTATATAATGCAAATATGAACGTGAAATGAATCGATGTTTGGCTGCATCATTACCTTCTCACTCATAATATATCAAAAACTGTTGCAATTGCATTTTTAAATTCAAATTCTAACCCAGCTAGTCTCACTGCTAAGAATTACGAAACATATAATGAATGTTGCTAATAAGGTTAAAAAATATTGTGTATAAATGTTTAGTTCAACGAGTTATCTTGGATAGAAATAATTAAAAAGTATATTATGCATTTACATAGAGTAGAATTTAATATTATATAGTGGTCTGGGGAGTTGCTTAAAGCTGTTATTAAAATTATATTTAAGAAATCAAGAAGAAGTTCAATTGAGGAAATATTTGCTGTTTTTAAACTGTTTTTTAAACTCAGTACATGAGTTATTTACTAAAAACCTAATTTTATATATGCATAAAAATAGAATCAATCTGAGTTGAATAAGTTGAGTTATTCAAACATTAAAGTACCTAGATTTAATTTTAAACTTACTAAATGCACTTTTATATACAGGCGGTGCCACAACGAATTGCCGGGATCGATTTCTCATGAAATAGAGGAAAATTTGGCAGTTTACTAAAGTCATTTGTAGGCAAATCGGCTAAAATATTTTCAAGATGGTTACGGTTATACCGGAAGTTGATACCTTCTTGCTTATTTTAAATAGAATACATAATTCTAACGGTTTGTTACATATTTTAAATTTTATGACAAAAATGGCCTAAACATAACTCTCATTTTGTTGTATTTGACAGCCTCTATTATTTAATTGAGGTTGGTTTCCTTTTAGAAGGGCATCTACTTAAATGGACTGTGTTGATATTTTGATAATATATAATACAGAGGAATCAAAAACTACCATTAAATATTAACTTGAAGAAATCGTTAAAAGCCAATTATTTTAAAATTCAAATCCACTATTTTTATAATAACATCTTATTTAGCATTAAAAATAAGTGTAACTCTGTATAAGGCTATTTATTCCAAAATTTGTAGTTGTTAAAATATTGTCAATTTAATATTTTTGTATTGTAAAAATCCTAAACGGCTTATCCTACACAGGGAAACAACTTATTTTAATAAAGGTTTTCGCATCTTAGAGTTATTTAGTCATGGGTGGCCGCTCAAATTGAATCTGGAGATAAACTTTCGAACGCATCCCTTACCCTTGCTACACAGTCCTCCATTGTTGTCACTGAATTACAATAAATGTTGTTTTTTTCTCGTTATTCATATAAAATAATTTAAGACTGTCAGGACAAGGAGACCACAAAAAAAGATCTATTATTGGCAATCCTCTTGTCATAGAATGTTGCTTGTAAGAAGTTGATAACTGGAACGGTTCTGTGTAGTGGAGCGCTATCTTATTGGTAAAAAATTTGCCTGTGTTTCGTCAGAGGTAAATTGCTTAAATACTGATTGTCTAGAATATTCAAATATCTTTCTCCTACGATAGTTAATACATAATTTAAAATGGGCACATAATTTCCTTAATGTTACTAATGAATTACCAAAATGTAGTTTTACTATTTCTTTCAGTACCATACTGCAATTTTACTCCATGAGGATTTCAATCCATCCAAAAATGGATGTTAAAAATGCCATTCTTCGTAAATTTTGTCATCAGATCAAATTATGTTGTCCAAAAATCAAGAGTCGACTTGTTAATATAAATTTACAAAATTGCATTTTGAAGCCTCTGGTAATTACCAAATGTCGGCCACAAATACTAACAGAAATATTACAGCTCTCAGCTTTCTATATATAACCTTTCAGGAAAGCATAACTTTTGTAATCTTACGTCAAGATCCACGTTAATTTCTGAAAGTTTATATATATATATATATATATATATATATATATATATATATATATATATATATATATATATATATATACGTTTCGCAATTTATTTAAGGCATTTTCAAAATTTTTTCCTTCCTAAAAATATTTTTATATAATTAAAACAATCACATAAAAACATATCTACAATTTTAAAAAACAAACAAGACACTTTAAAAACAGTTTTTAAATTTTTAAAAATATTCAATTTTACCGGTACACACCTTGACATTTTGTTACTCTATTACTAATGAAATTCAATCTTTACATCGTCTACTGAGGATACATGGAATGCGAGTGTGTTTTATTTTTTATATATTTGTTCTATTTTACAATGCACAAAAGAACAAAACAAGGTATACGTTTACTTTTATGTTTAAGAGGATATTTAATTTCTGATTCTTATTTGACAGGATCTGATATTTAATATTTTTGTTTAAATTAGGCTTGTGTAAATGTGGCTCAAATTTCCCATATCTGTTCTGTTGTTAACCGTGTTTTTATCTTTTTTAATTTCAATCATTTCCTTTATCTGTAATTTTTGGTAATTCATATCTTTGTTTTTTATTATGGTACTGTTATAATCATAAGTATGTTTTTCCTCCTGTGTGTGTTTGTTTAACGCTGTTAAGGCGTTTTTCGTATATTTATGGCCATTTAATCTGTTCTTCAGCAACTGACTCGTCATGCCTATATATTTTTTGGGACAATTTGTGCAAGGGATCGAATATATTACATTTGATTTATTCATGAGAGGAGTTTTACTTTTTAAATTTATGAACAATGTATTTAATTTATTATGTGATTTGTGGCATATAATATCATGCTTTTTTAAAATTCCCTAATGGAAAGATTACAACTAAACTTATGATAACTAACGTAAGTTTCTTTGTAAACTTACGGTTGGTTTTCGTTGGTATTTGTCACTGATATTAGATAATTACTGGAAGCATTTATAAAAGCTTTTACATCACTGTTTTGTCCTAGCATGGGACTCATCACGCCATTACGTTCGATACAAACCATCATGTCGCAACTGTGCACTATAAGCCGATTCTAAAATTAAAAAACAGTAAACAAAACACAGTGGCGACATCTCCATGGATCACTCAATAACACTTTCAAGAAAGATATACTATATATGAGGCTTGTAATAATTTCACGAATTCCTTATGGAAGCTTCTATTTAAGTTTGCAGCAACGTATCCGTCAAGATTCTGAGAATGTTACGGAATGATTACAGAAAGCTTCCTTGAAAAAAATGATTTGAAATAACGGAAAATTTCGTTATATGTTATCTTTCAGAATATTGCAAGAAGGTTTAACAAAACTTTCTGAAAATATGAAAAAATATCTTAACTTTCATAAAATTTGCATTTGGCTTTCGAGCAAAACATATAAGAGGATTATAGGATGATTTCATAAATTCTTAATGGAATCTTTCATTCAAGTTTAGAGCAAAAGATGCTAAGAAGGTTACTGAATGATTACAGAAAGCTTTCTTGAAAATATCAATATGGAATAACAACTCTTTTCTTGAAGTCTTACTGAAAAGTAACGCTGTGGTATCCACTTTGCTTACTTGGTAAATTGCAATACCCTTTCTTGTTTCTTGGAATATTTTATGAAAGATTACATGAGATTTTTTTCTTGGAAGGTTACTTAGGAGGGTAACATAAAATTTTTACTTCGAAAGCTTTCATGTTATGTGTGGACGCTTTTGTGCTATATGGGGTATGCTACAAAATATCCCAGAATATATTTTTATCATTGAGAATAGGTTTCCTTTTATACATTTTTGCCTTAATGGTGCCAAAATTTTGAAAATTTTGCAATATTCGTTTAACGCAGTTCCGTGATGGTTTCAGTTTATCAGCAAATATCTAGCATGTTCTCGATAAAGTTTTGTTACATTCCCCATAGATGATAAACAAAGGACTCCGTACCAACCAAATGGAAATTGCATCCCGGTCAAATTCGTTGAAAATTCAGTATGTTGTAGGTCTAGATGTCCTGATCAAAAGTTCTCGTGGTCATAAAGTCCAAACGTTAATAGTTTGCGAGATACAGAGGGATGAGTTGCGCCCGATCCACCATTTACATAGGCAAGGCGTAAGGGCCACTTTTCTCTATCTATCTCTTTTTCTCTCTCTCCCTATCTTGGAAACTTGTTTGGCTAACGTAAGTGAATGTAAATGTACAATATATATATATATATATATATATATATATATATATATATATATATATATATATATACATATATATATATATATATATATATATATATATATAAATATATATATACATATATATATATATATATATATATATATATATATATATATATATATATATATATATATATATATATATATATATACATATATATATATACATATATATATATATATATATATATATATATATATATATATATATATATATATATATATATGAAGTAAAATGCGAACAGCAAATCCAAACTTCTCTCCATCATATCCTATCTGTGTTAGGGGTTGCACAGTTAGAATAAATTGTTATAAAATGCAATTTATCCTATTCCACCACCATCGAGATGATGGCCTACCTGTACCACCATACCGAGAAGAAAGTCAAAACTTACCTTCCCCGCCACAGTGATACGGCAGAGGTACATGTTTCATCTCTACTAGACTCATCAGGACAGATCGGAAGGAAGCATGCAAATACTGAACGCGGCTTCGCCGGCCTTCCGCCGGATATATATCCGCCATTCAAAATACTGAAATCGTGTAATCATAAAAAATACTTCAATCGAGAGGTTTAGGATAATGACGGAGATCACCAATTGTAATTTTGACTATGACCTTTAGATCAAGGGTCAAGGTCAAACATTATCAAGATGTAATTTTTTATAGAAAAACATTTTTTAAGAGGTAGATTTAAAAGATAAAAATGTTTTTTTCTGAGATATTTTCTGATTTTCGTAATATTTGAACCTTACACCTTGCCTATGTAAATGGTGGATCGGGCCCAACTCATCCCTCTGTATCTTGAAAACACTTAACTTTTGGACTTTGTGTCCATAGGAACTTTTAATCAGAACATCTAGACCTACCACCACATACTGAATTTTCAACGAATTTGACCGGGATCCAATTTCTATTTGGTTGATGTTGACGTAACTCATCCCTCCGTATCTCGAAAACTATTAACTTTTGGACTTTATACCCATAGAAACTTTTGATCAAGACATCTAGACCTACAACATATTAAATTTTCAACGAATTTGACCGGGATCCAATTTCCATTTGGTTGGTGCGGGGTCCTTTAAATAACCTTCCTGCATATAATTTAATCGCCCCGGCATGACCTTTAGTAATAATTGTTAAATAGCACGAAATAGTGACATTTCCGTAGTGTTTTATTGTTTTCTTCGGTCGTGTTTCGCCATTACGGCCAACTAATGAACTTAAAAGCCGTATGGCGTTTTTACAAAACAAGAATATTAAATTTCCAATATTTCAAAACCTGCAAATTTTTCGAATAAACAACCTTATTCAAATTTATTCCTATTTTAAAGCGTAAATAAGATAACAATATAGACATAGGGGTCATAAAATTTAAAATATATCAAAAACAGTTAGACTTAGATATAGGACATAATAAATGAAGTATCTCTATAATTTCGCGTAGAATTTAAAAATGAAATAACATATTAGGTGTTTCGTTGAAAATATGCAAGAAGGCATGAACTTCCGGTAAAACCGGAAGTGTCACCATCTTGAAGATATTTTAGCCTAATGAGGGCAATTCGACTTTAGTAAACTGCTATATTTTCCAAAGTTTATTTTCCGAAAAATCGATAGCGACAAATCGTCGTGAGACACGCTTTATATAGGCAATAAAATTTCCCACATGCTTGACTCTTTTAGGTACAAGTAACTAAAGAACTAAGTCTAATTTTGATTAATAGTAATGAGTTTTAAATGTGAATATTGTATCTGTTAAAAATCAGTATTTTATGTTAAATTGGCTTCATTTTATGTATAATTTCTTATTTTTAAACAGAAATAACAAAATTTTATGTTTATAGTACGTAGTATTTATGGTAGTCACGTAAGTTTTGTTATAAATTACACTAATTATTCATTTAAATTACATTTAAATGAACGAGTGTTAAATTACAAATAATTTGCTGTAGCTACTGTCTAGCTAAAACTTTGTAGCTGAAATTTTATTTATCACTTTGATAAATCTGTATATTTGATATTTTGTGTTAATAAAGTTTACTTTAGTACTTACTACACGCATTTTTATTATGGCTAGGTAGATATATTTTTTAACAATCCTCATAATTATCAAATAATTTATATGTTTTTCGAAAATTCAATTATTTTACACCTTTTGCCAACGTTGTGAATTCAATATCGCTTTAAAAATTAGAAACACATGCCTATTTTAGTTTAAATAAAAATATAATGTGTGAGTTTTAATAAAAATATAATTGATCTATTGCAAAAATTGTAGTCATAAAGAATTACACGGCAAATTTCTAGGAAAAATTAACAAAAAAATTTTGGATATCCACCAGATCTCACATTTCAAGAATACATTTATATTAGAGTAATTGAGTTCTCAATCAACTGAGAAACCTTATACAATAAGGGCAGACGTACTAACATGATTGGATACAAAGTACTATATTAGATTGTAACAGAATACCAGGGAAGGGTACTTGAAAAAAACCTAATTTTTTATTATCAACTGTCAACACTATTTTCATGAAAATTAAGCTTAAACTATAATGGATGGTTCCAAAAATCAATACATAATGTTAACGGAAGTTACAAAAAAATTTAATAATGAAATTTATTACGCAGAACATATCTGAGTAATAAATTAAGATGATTAAGACAGGGAAGGCGGTCAAATTTTCGAAATGACAGATCTCAAAAAGCACTAAAAATAGGAGTTTTACTATTAAATAGCCCAATTTCGAACTTTTAGCAGTTTTGGGTTTTCAATTTTGTTAGATACAATATTGAATGTCAGTTCATTTTCGTGAAACGCCAATGTAAAATATAGAGAAAAGCACTTCTCAAAATGGAATTTATATTCCTTAGCTTAAAAAACTTTAATTTTCTATTAAAATTGCGCCAAGACAAGATGTGAACGATGAAGTTTTTATCCAAAATCTTACAAGAAAGGATGAAGTTGCCTTGATAAAAAAATATAACAACAATAGAACTTTCAGCTAGTAACCTCGAATAAGACAAATTCAAAAAACTTCAGTAGAAACAGAAAAAATCATCTCAAAATGGCGTTTTTCTCATCCTGGCACCCCTGCGAGGTGGGGAGTATATATATATATATATATATATATATATATATATATATATATATATATATATATATATATATATATATATATATATATATACAAATATATATGTATGTATGATTTATACTGAATTTAATTATTTGTTTATTAGCTTATTTACTTAGAAATTACCGTTGCGTTTTACTAGTATTTTTATTAGAATAAATGTTTATTTTGTAACAGAAATATAAAGTTTCTTTACGCTCAACGCCCAACAAAAAATAATTTTTTTGTATTTCGACGAAACAATCAATGTATCAAATAGTCCTTAAATATTCCAAATTCCGTCGATTACGTTATAAGTTTAGACGAAAAGTAAATTCACCCTCCCATTCCTTTCAAGGTACAGCTCGTCTACGTGTCGTATGGGAGTAATATTGTTCGTAGGCGTTCCCTACGATCTTCTGTCCCGAACTAACCTGAAAGAAGTTAGACGAGCTTAGTGGGTTAGAATTTGAGAAACGGCCAAAATAATTTCTAGTTAAGACTTTTAAAATAGAAGGTTGACTATAGTAACGTTTCTATTAAACCTCGGTAATATGAACGATCAGTCTTTTCTTTCTAAAGGCAACAGTGTTGTGGTTGCGTCGCGCCCAGTTACATTTGTGCGCCGCTCTTCTATTTGACATTGGATTGTCGAGAAACAAATATCAACGATTATAAAATTGGGCTAAACCGAAAGGCAGTAATATATTTTCGCCGTACTCTGAAGTGTAAAATACAAAAAAGCATGTTATCCACATGACGAGTATCTAACTTTTACTGAATCAAAAGCCGAGGTTAGATTCCAAGGCTTACTGGATCATACAGTGGATCGAATGATATTGCTTCAATTAGACGCCCTTGAACAAATCGATAAATTACATTTGTGGATATGAGTTTCATTTGCAAATGGGGCTTCGATGGAACGTCAGGTCAGAGCCAGTACAAGATGAAATACACTGATCCGAATATTTCTGATACAAACTTATTCCCAACCTCTCTTATTCCACTTCAATTAGCAGGTATTAACTCGCAAACTCAACAAGAACGGATTATGTTGTACAATTCCAAACCCTCGTCTACTGTGAATTGCGGGCATCTGAAATTTGAATTTAGTAAGAAAACTGAACAAAAATCTTTAAAAATAGAAAATTATGAACTCGAACCAGACAACTTGTACCATATAAAAGAGTTCTCTTTGCCACCTGAGCTTCAGTACAGTACAACTTATCTATGACGATGATAGACAGCTAGGTGAATGCTTTGGCTGGAGAGAAATCGGTCCGTTGTTACCTCTGTCAAACAATATCTCAATTCAACAACATTGATACTGTGTCCCAGTAAATACAGAGTATTTCAAGCTACAGCCATTATAACAAGGGTAAAGTGAAAACTGATCCTTTGGTTTCCCGTCATTTTGCAAACTATTGGAGGCAGACATTAAACTACAATAGAGAAAATTTGGGAACAGCAAGATTATTCTTCAAAGGATAGTCTTGGTACAACATGCCAATAGGAATCCACAAATTACTTACTCCATTGATCAGACGTCATAGCATTTGCAATATTACCGATAGGTAAACTATCGAAAGATGCACAAAAATCAACGGACAAATTAATAAGTAACTATTGCCTAGACATTGCCCGAAAATCTTCTCGAGAAAAATATGGAGGATGTGTTCCAAAACTTTTGGCGTCGATGGATCCTTACACTGTTTTTTGACATCGCAAGGATTCGGACAATAATTCGTACGTATTGGGGAATGAGAAAAGAGCTGTTAACAAAGAAGGTAATGATTAAAAAGTTGTTTTTATTATTTTTATTACAGTCGTATTATTTATTGTAATTTGTGTTAATCAATAAATATTATATTACTTACAAATTATTTGCATTGGTATTTGTTAAGAAGTCCTAAGCATAGAGGAAAAAGTACTGTTGCCTTTTTAACGATTATCGATATCCACGTATTTATTATTATAGTATTATTTTTAAAATGCACCTTGGACTCAAGCGCAATATTTTATTCATGGAAATACAATTATTCTTTTTATTTTGTTTTTAAACTGCATATTTAACAGCTATTGAACCACATTAGATGTTTTTCGAATTTATTTTCATGATTTTAAAGATTCAGTCTGCTATGTTAGATCCTATTTTTATTTTTAATATTAAATCCGTGCTTTCAATCCACTGTGTTTTGACGACCCCGCCAACTATTTTTGCTGGAAACCAGAAACCAAGCTACGATACAACAAGCTTTATTTCGTTTCTTCAACATGGCTAAACGGGTTGTCCGTCGCTTTCTATTACATTCCCTTTTTTTAGAGATTCTGTTTTGGATTTTCCACACCTGTATGTAATTTAATTATACTATATATAACTATACTATAGTATAACATAAATGATAATTGCATTTTTTCCAATTTTAAATGATTGGCAAATCTCGAGACTTACAGTTTTTTAGACGCTTTAAAAAATTATGCGGTTTAAAAATTCGCAGAATTTCTTTTTTGAACGTCTAAAAAGCTCAAAATCTCCAGATTTGACAAACATTTCAATTTGAAACGAACTATATTTTTCAAAGTTTTTCGCAACTTTATCTGCCTGTTGAGGACCGAGTTTTGGAGCTTTCTGAACGGTTGAAAATCAAAAACGCGTAACTCCTATTCTTAAGCATCCCAAAATCTCGAAAACTCTCAGTTCTACAACAATTAAATTGTGGGTAATCACTTTTATTGCATTTACATTATTTTTAAATGAAAAAGTTGTACCCCGCTTTTTATTGGAGAAAACTTCAAACATATAAATCTCGGGTAAACGATAAGCTACGATTCCAAATAAGAAAGTTTTGACCACTACAAATTATTACCCAAGTCTCTGTTGAGACTGATTTTGTCGACATTTTACTTTAAATTAAAATTGCTTCCTGCACGCAGTATCGTAACGTCGGTCAGTCGGTATCTGAATTGCGTACCTGTTCTAAGGGTATGTTGATGCCATTATCTGATACGATCGCCGCTAAATTTGACATAACATCTGCGCTAGTAACCGTTTCTGATATTTGAGAATTATTTGTCCTGTAACACTCGTGAGTTGTTCCACCAGGAGTTCTCTTTTGGTTGTATTTGGTGAAGCCTGTCGGTCCCGTGTGTATATGGAGCTCGTTTTTTGGCCGGCTAGTTCTGCCCAATTAGGTTGCGAGACCTGCTGCGCGTTAACGACTCTGTTGCCAGTGTTTGGTGTCGCGTTGTCGGATTGTAATTTGTTTCGTTATTACCTACTACTGGTTGATGCTTTGTGAGCAGATTTTTCCAAGTATTAGGCACTCGCTGGCTATCATCTCTGCTATTTAAGTTGTTGGGCCTTTTTGCAATTTCGATAGCTTCCCTTATAACTCTTGCGCGCAGGTTTTCACATCTCGATAGCATTTTTGTTCCTGAGAAATTTATCTTATGTCCTGTGTTTAACCAGTGCTGGGCCAATGCAGACGAAGTTGTTTTTTGCTTGACAGCGTTTATATAGTCGTCTCTTCTGGTGCTTATTTTACGGTTGGTTTGGCCTACGTAAGATGAGCTGCATTCTCCGCATGGAATTTCGTACATCCCTGGTTTTCTAGAGGGATTCTTTCTTTACATGTTGGCAAGAGATCTGTTACTTTACGGTCTGTGGAGAAAATGGTTCCAATGTTGTGTCTCTTGAGAATTTTTGAGGTTTTGTCTGTGGTGCCTCTGACATAAGGAACCACAGACAAACCTCAAAAATTCTCAAGAGACACAACATTGGAACCATTTTCACCACAGACATACATATATATATATATATATATATATATATATATATATATATATATATATATATAATATATATATATATATATATATATATATATATATATATATATATATATATATATATATATATATAATTTATGCCAGTAACCTTATGATACATTTCTTAATATTATTTTAATTGCAATAATAAAAACGAATGAAAAAAATTAACTTTGTATATCTAATAAAAATTCTGGGACATAGTAAAGAAGTTAATAATGCAAATAATTATTATCATCTTTTGATTACAAAATCTATAAGCAGTCGAATTTAGTTCCAAATACAATAAATTTGTCAGTTGTAATTGGTATGGTGTGAAATAAAATAGACATATTAGATTACCGTTACATAAAGTAAGGGTTTGAACCAGCAATTCAAGGTCTGTATTTAATTTTTTTTATTTCGTATTATGATTCATGTATTTCGGATAATCTAAATTAAAAATCTTCACCATTCTTGGTCAGAAAACCTCGCCAGTAATGGGGTACCAATGTTTACAAAGATTATACCTAAAGTCCATAATTTCTATTAGTCACTCGTTGTTCACATATAGAGCACCCCGGGTTGTGCGCCGTCAGGGGAATCAATTCCAGATGCGCGTGCATTTCAGAAAACAATTTTCTTCTTATAGTGTCGTGCACCTAGAGTGCGTTGGCGATTATCCAGGCTAGATGTCTATCTTTAGCAGCATGATAAAGCTAGCCAGTGTTATTTATGCCTCTCCAATGCTTTATATTTCATAGTCACCGCAGTTGCTTGCGACCCACTTTTCGCTTGCCTTCGATCTTCCCTTGAATAATTAGTTAAGGGATTGTATATCTTTTTCTTCTCAGGATATGACCCAGGTATCCGATTTTTCGTGCTTTTATCAAGTTGAACATTTCTCTTTCAGTATTCGCTCTTCTCAAGACTTCTTTACTCCTCATCCTATCAATCCATGGTATGCGGAACATTCTTCACAGGGTTCACATTTCGAAGGCTTCCAGCTTATTAATAGAAGATGTCTTTAGCGTACATGTCTCCAAGCTGTACATACAACATAACGTTTCGCCATTCTATAGTGTAAATTAAAAGAGACATTGCGGTTACATAGTAGTGGTTTAAATTTGACAAAAGCTTTTCTTGCTTGTTCGACACGGCATTTTATTTCTCGTTGAGGATGCCATTGCTCATTTATAGTCATTCCCAAATATTTGAATGTTTTCACTTGCTCGATTGGAGTATTATTTATTTGCAATCTTATTGCCATGCATTTGATCTTGAGCGCATTTATCTTCAAGCCGTACATTTTTCCTACACTATTTATTTTATTTAGCAGTGACTGCATCTTTTATTCATTATCTGTTATTATCGCAGGCTCATCAGCGTAACGAATGTTATTAACCTTTACACTCCTGCCGTACCCCGCTTAAAATTTCAAATTCTTCTATGTTGGTTGACTTGTTTAGCCTCACTGGTGCTTTTTGGTTCCAATAGAGGTTCTGAATAACTCCTATATCTTTTTCATCAATGTTAGCGTTGTGTAACATTTTTAATATTATGTCATGTTTTACGATGTCAAAAGCTTTGTCATAATAGATATAAGCTATAATAATCTTTGGTATAGGTCATAGTCACTAATAATTCTTCAAATTATATGTGAGTCATATAATTAAAAGATTCTGCTACGCGCAAGAGAGAAAGAAAATTAAAATGAAAATGAATTCTTATTAAATGCTTCGGTACAGGTGGTTATTTTTTTGGTGTTGATCGCTCCTTCTTTTCGGGCAGTGCCTAGGCTAGCATGCCGGAGATTTGGGGGGGGGTTTATATAAATTCAAAGCGCCACCTGTTTTAAGCCCGTCGGCAAGAAGAAGCGATGATGTTAACGAAAACAGGAAACTAAATAGATCCGAAAATAAAACACTCCAATTCCAAAAACAGTTTAAATCTGTATTTAACAATAAAAAAAAACAGGATTATGTTTTACAATTTACGTGAATTGCAACTTAAACTAAAGAAATATGTGACTATTTGCTAAATGGATTAGAACAAAAAAAAAACAAAGAAACAATGAACAGAACTACTGCAAGTATGACGTCATCTGCGCCATACGCCAAGTCGGTTTAGATGTAGGTCCAGCTTTAGACTGTCGGCTGATTTGCGTTTAATAACCTTACTTTTTATGTACAGTTGTATTTTGCACTAATAAATTATCTAGTACGCCGATTTAGGAACTAAATTAAAAGTGCTAGATTTCTAATGGGTGAAATAATATTTTAAATCACCTAGTGTACCTTCGGTTTACAAGGTAGTTTAACTTAAATGAAATATAAAGTGTCCTGTGATCGCACGCAGAAAGTCTTATTAGTTCCCAATCACAAGGGTAAAAAATTAAAGCATACGATAAATTAAGTAATACCACAGTTTATTATATAGAGTTCTAATACCTGAAGTGTGGTTTTATCACTGAGTCTAGGTACTTTCAGCAAGCACTAACCTGCAACTTCTTTGGAAGGAATGGAGTGTTTTATGTCAGGCTCCGGCATGGAATTCCAGTTGTTAAATAGAAAAGGAAGATCCCGGTTTAATAAAATCTGATTGTGCATGTACCTGTTTGTCTTTACTGGTGTAACAAGTATCAAAAGTCACAAATATGGTATTGACCTCTTAGAGGTGATAACTTTCACTACACTTTACTTAAGGCTAAACGAATACAGTTTTAACTTTCATTCCCAAAAATCTGGCAAATGTTACCCTAAAACATTAAATATGGTCTTAGCTGTTTACTGGGATAAACGTAGTGCTGTATAATTAGAAAAATCAGCCAAAATATTGCTTTCTGTGCCTATGTCAGTTTTCCCAACCAAGACTTGGTCCAGAATTTCTCTACTGAGGCTTTTAGAAAATATCAAGAGCGCCAAAAAGAAAACAAAAGATTAACTAACTACACCCTTGATGAAAGTGGTAAAAGTGGAGTGTTTGATACATTTCTAGGTACAGTTGATTTTTTTTTACAAAACCAGTTTTTGATGTGACAGTGACAAAAACTTTTAGCTTTTATTTTATATGTATTAAAGAGACTACTTAATGAAAATAAGAGATTAATTTATCGTGAGTATTGGCTTGATTGTTGGTATTTTGGTAAAATTATTTACAGTTTTGTTCGTAATATAACAAAACTGTAACAATTCTTAAGAGGCTAAGTGACGTTTCGGCCATAGTTTTCAGCCTTTATCAACCTAAAAAAATGGATATACAGCATACTAAAACACAAAAATCAAATACCAAAAACATACCTTGTAATGTTGTTGGTAACTTCATTATTTTCTTAGGTATATTAATTAAAAAATAAAACAATGGTGATCGAACGCAGCGAATCGAGAATAGTAAGAAAAATGTCAACGTAACAACATATATTGTTAACGTTATTCAAAATATCTCTGACACGGTGCCGCGCAACGTTTATCTGCGCTAGCTATTCAACCTAATAAAGAGTATTGTAAAACGGAAAATATTAAAATAAAATAAATGTTTGAGTTACAACTCATTCCTTCACCAATTAAAATGATACAAAATCAAATCTTGTAAAATTCTTACCTAAATTGAATACTCAAAAAAAATCAATCTCTTCAATATCCTGGTCAAATTGTATGACAGGTAGGGGACGATGAGCAATATGCAAACATAGCTGCAGCTGCCCCACCGGCAATAAATTGAGGCGATAGTTATAAAAGGCTTTTAAGGGGTCTTTTAGGTTATAATTTTTCAAGAAAAAAAATTTTTTAGTAATTTTTTTTTAATAGAAAGAAAAGAGATGTCATTTTATAATTTTGCATATATATTTATTCGTTCTTTAAGTATACAAAAATATTTTTTTTTGGATTTTTTGATGAATTTTTTTACCCATAATAATTAAAAAAAAAAACATTAAAAAATGACAGCGGACGTGGTTCCAGGTGACTGAATCGTCTCAAAAAAAATACCAAATTAATCCTTGTTCAAGTGCCCATGGTCGGTGCCGGAATGATATTTTTTCATTAAAAAATAACAAAATGGCGGCCATTTGAAAAAAATCCATTTTTGAGGGTGAAAAATCGGGTAAAAATCGGAAAATTTGTTACCGATCAAAGTGATTCCAGTACCGACCTTAGGCACATGAACAAGAATTAATTCGGTATTTTCTTTTTTCAGGTCCGCCGTCATTTTTTGATGTTTTCTAAAAAAACTGTTATGTTTAAAAAACCTAAAAAAAATCCAAAAAAATTTTTTTTGTATACTTAAAGTACAAATATATATATGTGCAAAATTATAAAATGATATCTCTTTTCTTTCTATTAAAAAAACATTAATATAATTTTTTTATTTTTGAAAAATTGTAACCTAAAGACCCCTTAATTCAAAGGATGAGCCTGATACTTTTACAGCAAATTTCCGATATGTAACTTCAAATTGGTCAGGTTAGAATTTAGGGTTAAAAAATATATGTTATTTGTTTGTTTTTTATTGCTTTTTTCAAAAACTCTGAAACACATTGACTGTAGTCACTTGTGATTATAAAAGCTAAAAACAATCGATTTTTTTCCCAAAAACAATAAACTTTCTGGTAGTACATATATATATATATATATATATATATATATATATATATATATATATATATATATATATATATGTATATATATATATTCTCATGGATGGTGGAATGAATGGTATGGTTATTTGGTTATTTCGGATTTCAGTCCGTTTATTCAAAAAATCTTTTCACGATATTTCTTCAAAATTTCGTTTGGCATTTTCAGATGTACCTCGTCTCGTTCCTCGCTTAGAACTAATGGTGGTCTCTGTTTTCTCTGTTGTATTAACGGATTTAGTCGCGATAATCCCCGGTTTTTTAAACATCAATCGCCGCGTCCGAAATATATATTTTCATGTTTCTTGTGGTCCGTGCTACCCGGGATAATTTTTTGTGTGTTAGTTTGGAAATTTAACATAACCAAGGAGTTTGCGGTGAGGATCCCACCAAACTTCCTGATCATTTTGAACTTAATGGCTGCCTAAACTTTCTTAAGTTTTTATTTTATTTAGGGAACGCTTCTGGAAAATGAGCCAATCAGAAAGAGATTATCAAGTAACGCTCATACTTAATTCTTAGTTTTGATTTCGTTTATTTCTGGATATCATTTTAACTTTTACTTTTCTCGGAAGTTTTATTTACTTGACTTTTCTTAATTTTTTCATCTTATTTATTTCTGAATTCAGTTTTCTACCGCAATGTCGAATTAGATTTTCTACACTCTATCATGTTCTGGTAAGTATGAAACCATCAGAGCTGGAATTTAAAATTCTGTTTACTACTTCGAATTAGACTTCGTTTTATTTAATCTAGGACGCGGTTTTACGGGATTAGTTCAACCCTTATAGACCAACAAGAAATATATGTTTATTCAACTTTTTTACCAAGCATCTTAATAGTTTGCCAGCTGACGGGCAAAAAAATTTATTATTTTTAGTCGCTCAATTTCATTTTGTTTCGTTAGGAACATGTTTTCTAATAACAAAATAAAAAGGTGAAAAATTTAAATTATTTATAGCCGGTGATATTGAACCAGGACATTGTTGGTGATTAGATAAACATAAAAATATCGTCAGACCCGTTATCGATGTCCCCTTAATCGTCAGACTTATATGTAACAACATAAAAAAAAATGAATTTTTCGAATTATATATAGCCGTCTGAAATTGATGTATGTTATAAAAAATAGGTAAACATGCACAATAATAATTATCAGACTACACAGTGTTGTCGCCAAAGGTCGTCAGACTGCGATATGGAAGCGACCGGCTGGACCTGAGCAGAACTCTTGAAGCGTGACATGTTTATGTACTGCTGACGACTTTTGCCACCACTCTGTCAGGTCTGACGATTATTTTTATGCATTTTCATCTATTTTCAATAACATATAACGATTCCAGACTGCTATATATACTTTCAAGTATCGTTTTTATAAAGTGCAGTGTTACAAAATATTGTACAATAAATGATTTCAAGTAATTTGATCGAATTTGTGATATTGAATTTATAAATATTAATATCAGGCCATAAAGAACTTAATGAACTATTTTATTTTATTCTTTCGTCTTTATTGTATTTTTACCGCAAAAAATATGTTTCATTTATAATGAACGGTTCGAAAAAATATGTTTTTGTATTTTCCGTATAACCTTATATTTAATACATAAAATTTTTAATAAAATTAAACAATTATACAGTACAAAATAATTTAATCCATCGCATCCTTATTATCGGAGGTATCAATACCACTATCTTCTTCTTCAGTTTCATCAAGTGCAGAAGGATCTATTTTCTCCTGTACTGCACTTCTTGGAATACCAGCCTCACCCTCTGTATAGTTAGCTACTGATTGGCATAAAAAATATAATATTTATTTCAATTAGGTGATATATATATATATATATATATATATATATATATATATATATATATATATATATATATATAGAGTGCCTTCATTTCAAAACGAACCATCCTTAATAACTTTGTTAAATAGAAACATTTAAAAAAAAGAAAAAACACGTTAATTTATATATACAGGGGGAAGTTTAATTTTGCATTTGTTAAAAGTCTGTCAATTACCTCCTCAACTCCAGCTAACCTCACTTTGATATGTCAAATGGGAACCCCCACCTTGTGACACATCATTGTAAGCAGCATAAAATTGTCTATCCAACCGTATAAAAAAAATTAAATCGGTTGACGTACAAGCGAACAGTGTGCAAAAATGTCTTGTAATAATGCATAATATATCGGCCTCGAACTTTAGTATGTCAAATGATTACCCTATAGTGTGATACATCATTTTAAAGGGCATACTATCTCCTATTTAGCCAATAAAAAAAAACAAAATCTGTTGATGTACAAGCGAATAGTAAGAAAAGATGTGTGGTAATAATAGACACCTTATCACATTAAACTTTATTATGTCAAATGGCTACTTCATAGAGTAAAATATTATTTTAAATTTAAAATAAATATTTTTTTAAAATAATAAACAGTTAAAATATTTGCGAGAAAAAAACTAAGCCTGTTTTAAAATTCATCGCAAAATTCATTGCAGTCTAATCAATCTAGTGTATTTATTTCAATGATATTTTTTGCGGTACCTGATAGGTACAAAAAATCACTGCAATAAATAAAATTTTTAAGATCTTTAAACACCAGTTGTTTATTATTGTTAAAATTGTCATTGTGACGCCTAGTTGAAACGTGAATATAAATGGTGTATACGCTAGCCGAAAGAATAGAAATAATTTTTCTCTATGGAGCTGAAGATCGGTGCGCTCGTAGAACCGCCAGAGCATTTAACGAGAGGCATCAAGACAAAAACGTGGGCAATAAATATGTACTCGAATTGGTACGAAAGTTTGAAGAAACGGGATCCGTTTGTAATAAAAAATCTATTGAGAAAAGGGTTGTAGATGAAGCATGCCAAATCGAGGTACTAGGACAGTTTGCAATAGATCCAACTTTATCCATCTCAAAGGTCGCAGATTTAACCAACATTTCTGCTGGCTCTGTGCATAAAGTTTTAAAACAAAATAAGTTTTTTCCCTACAAAATTCAAATTCTTCAAGAACTCGGAGAAGACGATTTTGATAGGAGAATTCAATTTTGCGAATTAATGTGCCAACGAATTGACGAGGACCCCCATTTACCTAAGAATATCTGCTTTAGTGATGAATCAACTTTTTTTCTAAATGGACTGGTTAACAGACATAACTGCAGATACTGGGATAATGAAAATCCGCACCTTTTCCGAGAAGGGCATACTAAATATCCCGAAAAAATTAACGTATGGGCAGGAATTTATGGCAATGAAATCATCGGGCCATTTTTTTTGGAAGATAATTTAACGGGCAAATTTATTTAAACCTTTTAGAAAACACAATATACCCTGCCATTGTGCAATCTTTAGAAAATCAAGTGGATGAAAATGCTGTTATGGTACTAAATGAAAATAATTTGCATTTCCAGCAAGATGGAGCTCCCCCGCACTACGCTTTGGCAATTCGAGAGTGGCTTGATGAACATTTTCCAGGGACGTGGATTGGCAGACGTGGTGCAATTGAATGGCCAGCACGGTCTCCAGACCTAACCCCTCTAGACTTTTTTCTTTGGGGGTATTTAAAAAGCAAGTTTTATAAAACCCCACCTGAAAATATTGACGATTTAAAAGATCGAATTGTTCGGGAATGTAGAGGAATTAGCAGAGAAACCCTTGCCAATGTTCGTGGGGAATTTCAAAATAGGCTTTTTTATTGTCTCGCTAATAACGGCGCACATTTTGAACATTTAATAAAATAATTTTCTTCAACTGAATAAAACTGAATAAATTGCTTATATTTAACACACATTTTTGCATCCTAATTGCCTATAACGTCTATTAACTTAATTTTTTTTGACATCGTTGGATAGCAGATCGTACGTCCTTTAAAATGATGTATCACACTATAGGGTAATCATTTGACATACCAAAGTTCGAGGCCGATATATTATGCATTATTACAAGACATTTTTGCACACTATTCGCTTGTACGTCAACCGATTTAATTTTTTTTACACGGTTGGATAGACAATTTTATGCTGCTTACAATGATGTATCACAAGGTGGGGGTTCCCATTTGACATATCAAAGTGAGGTTAGCTGGAGTTGAGGAGGTGATTGACAGACTTTTAACAAATGCAAAATTAAACTTCCCCCTGTATATCTAAATTAACGTGTTTTTTCTTTTTTTTAAATTTTTCTATTTAAGAAAGTTATTAAGGATGGTTCGTTTTGAAATGAAGGCACTGTATATGTATATATATATATATATATATATATATATATATATATATATATATATATATATATTTATAGTAGATTTTCAAAATGTCGACCATCCATTCCCAAACACTTACATATTCTTTTTTCGAAACCACTGTTAACTCTGGACAACATTTGCGGGGTTATAGTGTATCCCTATTAAAAAAATCTGATGGAGTTAAGTCAGGAGATCTCGGGGACCAATTCTGAAATCCGTCTCTCCCAATCTACCTATTTCGAAAGTTGACATTTAAAAATTGCAGAATCTTGCAATGATAATGAGGTGAAGCTCTATCCAGTTGAAATCATATAGTTCTTCTAATTTAAAAAAAAAAATACCTTCTAATAACACTGGAAGATGGTGTAAAAGAAAATTGCGAAACATCAAACCATTTAAAGGGTCCAATTACGTATGAACACAGTATTCCTCCTCACACATTAACCGATCACCTTTTCTGGTTTCTCATTAATCTGTATTCATGCGGATTTGAATCAGAATAGTAATGGAAGTTGTGTCTATTTACGAAACCATTGTTATGAAAAATACATTTATCTACTGATATATGTGTTGTTTACTAACAACACATTATCAGAAAAGTGTTAATTTTCTGCTACTTTATCTAACATCCACGAGCAGAATTCAGGTTGATTGTCAAAATTATCTCCATGAAGCCCTCGACAAAGCTGGATTTAATTAGGATGAAATCTGTATTTGTTAAGAATCCGTGAAACACTTGCTTGGCTAATATTAGTATTTTCGGATTTATGATTCTGACCAATATTGGAATTTTTGATCACTCAACAAACTACTGTAAAAACATTTTCTGCATCCTCAGTGACAGATTTTCTTATGACAGATTTTTTATAACTGACTCTTCCATTTTCCCCAAACTGGTTTAATAGTCTCACAAAAAACGGCTGGTTTAGGATGGTTTCTTTCAGGAAACCTTTGAGCATAGATTCGAGAAGCCAACAAATAATTTTGATTGCATTCTCTAAGGACACAAATCATATCAATACACTTTCCTTTGGATAAATCTTTATTTTGACAATAACACAACAATATTCAAATAATTCAATTCAATAAGTGAAGTTTCACAGGTAGTGTTATTATAACAACAGGCTTTGCAGACTAAACTTACAGATTAAACTAATTATCTGACATTTCTAAAGGCCATTGACGATTAGATACATTAGAACATCTATTCAAAAAACACAAAATGGTGCGAAAAACGATTATTTGGTGTATTCTGTGAAAACACGAAGACTTAGCAATAGAACACCCCTATACCATTCGATAGGTATTTGAAAGGTACATTTTCTGGAAAGTTAAAAAGTATAGCGTTCTATTTAAATTAATCCAGGTATAGTGTCTTAAAGTTCTTATTTGCTTAGTTTTAATTTTTGGACATCCTGTATAATATAGAAAGTTTAATATAATTGGGATATAAAATATGATTTATTGTTATACTACACTGTAAATTTCGAGTACATAACTGAAATACTACTTAAGTATTTGAAACATAAAATTTAGGTTAGATTTTGTCAAAATTCAAATTATTTCAAAACCCTTAAGGTTTAGGTACTATAAACCTTGTTAAAATAAGCACTGATTTTGATCGAAAAATCCAAAAATGCAATAATATACAAGGAGTTCTATTTAAGAAAACACAACTTTGATACTTTCAGACCTTGTGGGACACCCTGAATAATATGAAAATAATTTTAAAAGTAACTATATTAGACCCCCATATATCCCAAAAGTAAAACTTTTTGAAAGTCGCGTATTTTGGCCGCAATATTCTGTGCCTTATAGGGTGAATGACCTGTATATATTTATTGAAAAATTTTATGGCATAGAAATAAGTAATTGCCACAGAATTTATTAAAGTTAATACAAACAATTCAGTTCATTAAGAAAATTAAAAAAAAATTCATTATTTAAAAATGAAAACCAACGAAAAAAGTACATTAACATCTTATTAAAAAAAAATTCATAAAAGAGGAAATAATGGGCTTCCTGATATAGAAACTCCACAAACTATATTAATTACAAAAGCAATAACCTTTAGTTTAACAATAAATGTGACGGCCTAGAGCTCGAGAGGATGAAGCAATTTAATACAAGTAAGAGTTGCAATTCTAATATTATGAGATTTTATTATCTTATATGATGACATATTTTTAAAATTCCAAAACAGAAGTTTACAAATGTGTTTTGTGTAATCTAGATCAGAGGTTTCTAAACTTTTTGTCCCGTAAACTACGAATTACTTTTTTTTTCCGTAACCCCCCCCCCCCCTGTCTTCCCAATATTGAATTTTTACAATTTTGTCAAATTTAAAGTATTTTTAAGAACTAAAGTCTTAGTCTGATGTTCAAGCGCATAACGCGGCAAGTGAGGAATGATCTATGAGCTATTAAAAACTTTCTTGTGATCGTCCGTAATGCAGAATAAGTACCAGATATTTGACGCCAAAATTGCTGATATTTATTTATAAACTGCACCTTAAATTTTTTCTTCAGTTCTTCTTGTAATATGTCATCCAGTACATTAATGTCACAATGTGAATCTAAAAAATTTTTAAAACTTAATAATGGTGTAAGGGGTTCATAAGAATATCGAATGACCTGTTTGCCTTTGACACTCATATTAATAATAGACGAATTCAACAAATGCGTGCAAACCTGGTGATGTTTGCTATAGTGCAATGCGTTTTTATCAAATGTGTAAGTTTTTGTAAGTTACAAAAAGTGTGACCACAAAGCAAATAGGCTCAAATTTTGATGATAATGATCTGCCGAAAGAAGATCATCTTCCGTCAGACCTCATTTACAGAGTTTATTCAAAAAGTTCCGGCAGAACTATATTACATCATGCCTTAGTTACCAACAATGGAGATATGAGCGCTATAACTTCATTTATTGGCTAGCTGTGTTCGTTTGAATAGACATGTTTTTGCCACTGCGTCACAATTTTCTCAGGGAAAAAAGTAAGTGCAAAGTTCGTTCCGCCCTTGTTAATAGAAGAGCTGAAAGAACGCCTTGTGGAAACTTTACGCGATTTGATTAAATGGTATACAATCATTAAAATTGTTTAAACAAAATTGTAACCGGCGACGAATTATGGTGTTTTCAAAACGATCCATCGACCAAACGCCAAACCGCTGAGTAGCGAGGCAACGGTGAGGGGCAGCCCACAAAAGTTCGGGCGACAAAGCCAAACAGTGAACACACAATTCTACAAAAGTGTCCTGGATGGACTTTTAAAGCGGATTCTTCGCGTGAGATCTGATTTGTATCGCACCGATTTCTGTTGTCAATACTCATCAGACAATTTTTCTCGTCTTGTGATGCGGGTAAGAAGATCAATGACAATACTGGATGTATTCATTCTGTATTCATAAATAAGCACTGACAGGAAAGGGCGTTCCTGCAGATTTGTCCAGGAATTTAAGCAATGCTGTAAAAATTGTAAACCTCATAAAATCATGTGCTAGAAACTTTCGTCAACTTCGCGTACTTTGTGGGGACTTTGGAGGCTGTCAGGCTTCTTTAGTACTTTATAAAGCAGTTAGATGGCTTTGTCACGGCAAAATTTTGATCCGCTTGTTTGACTTGAAATCTGAAGTGCAAACATTTTATCTTGACCATCCATTAAATTTGTCTTTTTGTGTATCTAATATTTTCTTGCTGCAAAAACTTTGTAAATTAAATAATTAAAATCTATCCTAACAAGGCCAAGGTATCGTCATTTTCAATGTTTTTGACAGAATATTAGCCATGCTGAAGAAATTCAACTTTGGGATTTAATGTCTGCAGGTTAACGAGTACGTGTGTTTTGGTTCTCTCAGTACCATTTTATTAGAAAATGAAATTCAACTTAACGAAAATATTAAAAAGGCTGTTTTCCTAATAAATCTATTATATCTGGATCGAACAACTGAATCCGTAATCCTTTTCAAGGAGATATAACTTTGGATACCTCCTTAACTTTACTCGAAAAAGAAAAGCTGTTATTGTCTAACAATTTCCTTAACAGTGTATGAAATGAGTATCCCGTTTTGGCGGAAAAAGACGTTAAAGTGTTATTGCTCTTTTGTACAACATATCTATGTGAAAAAGGATTTCCAACATACAATCATCCGAAAGATAAAAAAAAAACAGATTAAGTGCACAACTAATTCTAAGTCTCAAATTTTTAGACATCGAAGCAAATTTTGAAGTTCAGGATATTTTTCAAGTTCTCTATTATTTTATTGATTTCGTATTAATTCTTTTGTGTAGGTTAAGCTATCATTTTAGTTTTAATAATGTTTGCCTGTAAATGTTTAACGATTATGTTTTGGTTTTTCGTTGTGAACATGAGAAATACATTTTAATAACTCAATTTTACTATTTCATTTATTATTCCAATAATTACAAGGGTGTTCCGTCAATTTATTCTGGTTTTTAGAAGAAATTCCCAAGAAGAAAAAGATTAGAAACCACTGATCTAGATAAATAAAATTAAGGTTTAAATGAAATTAGTTCCGTAAAAATTATAAATGCTCATTTGGTAAGCTCTAGAATATTGCATTTGCAAAATGTCCACTCGAAAATGATTCATGTAAAAATTATTTTATATTTTTACTGATCTTTTTTTTTATTTTACTTGGGAAAATTGTTAATTTGTATTATTAAAAAAAAAACAAATTTTAATTATTTTGATATTAGGCGAAATTACCTAGTTGTTTAATATGTTGCAAGAAAAAAAAACTTGCAAAAATAAAGTGCTGACCAGTTATCAACTACATTAACAGAAAATAGAATACACTTCTTTTCTTCTATAATATATTTTATAAATTTGGATATAAAGGAGCAAATTTCTTCTTTTTGTTCTACCAAAATGATGGTATAGTTCTAATCATATAGAGTGCCTAAAACTTCAAACAAGAAAAAAATTTCTGCGTTTATTTCACGGATATACAGGTGTTTTAGATCGCTTAAGAAAGAATAATTTTTACTTTTTACATATGACTTTGTCTATCAGAGTCATATGTCGCAGTTAACAAGGTTTAATATTCGCACAATAACTATTGTAATCTATTTCTTATTTTTAGATTATTTGAACTACAATAGCTTGAGGAAAACGAAGTTGGTAAAAGAACAAAATAAAAAAATAATGTCAAATAATGAAGGAGATCTTTCTATCGGTAAAATAGCTAATAGATTTTAGTTTCGGAATGAACTAGAGTGGGAATTTAACAAACGACCCGCTTCTTGTGTTAATATAAAATTTAAAAATAAGTGACAAGCCAGCGGAATTAACATGTGGAAAAAATTTATTGTTAGTAAACTTCTGACTACGTACAAACCTTCAGAATGATAATAGTAATTATGTAAAATCTTATGTCTCATTTTCTTTTTTTGGGGAAAATTTTTTATTTAACAATTAAGATGTGAAAAAATAGATTTTTCGAGTTCTAGGAAAAGCTATTATTTTTCAGTGAAAACTTTCTCTTTGAAAATACGTATAAAATGAGCTAAAGCTCATCTAAACCGGATAAATTGTTTTGTTGCTAAAATGGCTGTGTTTTACAAAGTTTTTGTAATCAAATTATTGTTAAACATAGCAATAAACAAATTGTTGCACGTGCTTCTCAAATTGCGAAAAAAATGTTACAATGGTCAACAGTATACTATTAATTAGGAATATTAAAAATCAGATTAGTTTTAAATGTACCATTAATATTTATGGAGTTATAGCATGAAACAAATTGTGACTGTCATCTACCGCCCAATGATTAGTTATACAAGAAAAACACGTGTTAATTTTTTATTTATTTTATTGGAAAAACATTTTTCACATACAAAATGTTTTGCTAACATACTGTTCCGGACGGCCGGTCTTCGAACAAATTATACACACTGTATTATTTTACAACTTTTTATTGTCAACCTTACTTTTGACACTTGTCAAATTATTTCAACTTGCGTCGACGAACTCTCGAAATATACTGACCCAGAAAGCAGATCTGGACCCTTTATATACCCTTTTGGTCGATGCCGGAAGATCCCTAATTCTCTAGAAGGATTTTCATAATACATGGGGTCATCAAAATAAGAAAAAGGAATAATCCGGCGATTTCAAGACCTTCTATCATAGGCGTTCCATGTTAAAAATAAGGAAATCGAATTCTCTAAAAAGTTCCAGACCTTCTTTCATAGTCGTCTCATGAGGAAATTAACAAAGGTAAAATTAATTAAATTAATTATAAACTTGTAGAAAGTATACCTAAAACCCTATGAACTGCAAACTCAAACTAATACTATGAAAGATAAAATGCTACAAAGTTCGTACATTAGAAAATATACCTAAAACCCTACAAACTACGAACACAAACTAATACTAGGAAATGTACAATGCTATAAAGTTTGTAACAATACGTATTATTTGCCTAAATCTATACAAAATAATTATTCTGTTCTCCGTTTCTTAGACATCGATGGACACTCATTTTCGAAACCTTTATCAATTTCATTATTATCATGACAATTATCATCATGAGTATCACTCTCACCGTCACCATCATTATTACTCTCATTATCATCATCACTTTCATCATTGACCTAATTATCATCATCAGCAACATCATCATTTTTATCATAATCATAATCATTTTCTCGCCTATTACTTTCATCGTCTTTAAAAGTAATATTACAATAATGCTCAATTGGATAATTGCTTACAATATAATGATGAATTGTCGTTTATTCTGCATCTCGAAAGATAATAATGCTATTTTGCATGAAACAAATTTTGCTATTTGTTTCATGCTATATCTCGATTGGTGGTACATTAAAAATCAATTTAATTTTTATTATTCTTAATTAATAGTATACTGCAGACAATTGTAACAATTTTTTCCCAATTTGAAAAGGACGTAAGTACAGTAAAATTATAATTATGCATAAAATGTATAAAAGTGCAATAATATGTTTATTGCTTTGTTTAACAATATTGATTACAAAAACATAGCATCCACTGTTCGAATTTGAAGCGTCCGAGACATGTTTTTTTTTCCACGCGCCGCAGGCGGAAAGAACTGCTCAGTTTCTGACTCTCCGAGTAGAAATAACATTAAACTATTGCTACATCAACAATTTTGAGATAATTGAGCTGAAAACTGTTGCATACAATAGTTTAACCATCTCCCTATGAGTTCCAACTTAAATAATCTTTTAATGTTGATAAACAATTCCGCAGTGATTTAAAAAAAAATTATCTCAGCTTCTAGTGGTCGTACACAATTTTCTTTTTGTCAAAATATGCATCAAAATTTCAACTATCGTGTCTATTTATCGGTATTTCGATATCAATAATTATCGAAGCGTTATTCTATTTGTTTATAACGAGAAAACGAACACCAATTTTATTTTTCTGTTTCAACAATTTAAGATCAACAATTATTTCGTTTGTTTTTTGTTATTGTTAGTATAGGTCTAAAACTTTTATTTGCGTACCCGCAGACTGCTGTACGATCTCTAGATCACAACAAAGAACAAACAATCAAAAAGAAAACAAAAAGTTATAAACAAATTCATTGTGCAAATTTTTTTCCCATTTGTTGTATTTAATAAGAGGCTCCTTTAGTTGCAGTATAAAGTTAATACAATATATTTTTGAAAAATCGGCCATTTTACCACGTTTTTTTTAAATAACTAACGAAGAAATTATCCGATTCGGATGGGCCTTAGCTCATTTTATAGTTATTTTCAATGCGCACAACTTTTGTTTTAAAACTTTTTTACTGAAAAATAATAGCATTTGGTAAAACTTGCAAGAACTGTTTTTCACATCTTAATTGTAAAATAAAAAATTTTCCCCAAAAAAAGAAAATGAGATATAAGAAACTACATAATTACTATTATCATTCTGAAGGTTTCTACGTAGTCAGAAGTCTATTAACAATAAATTTGAAAATCACCTCATATGAGGCTAACTCCGCCGGCTTTTTAAAAACCCAATGACGTAAATTTCCAAATGCATGTTCACTGCGAGCTATAGCACTGACAAATGTATATGCTTTTTTAAAATAGATCAAATTGAATTTTTGTAAAAGTTTATTCGCCTCTATTTTCAGCATATTTGCAGTAAGATCAAGATTTTACATAATATAGTAAAAACAATGAACCTGATTGGAATCGTATGACTTACAGCTAGTAGCAGCAATTATAAATCCAACGCCCCCTCCCTGATAACTGTTGTGCCTAATTTTAAAATACCGGATTTAAGATCAAGTGTGTTAAAAAATTGCTTATTATGAATTAGAAAATTGATATATAACTCAATAACTCATAAAAAATTAATGAGACAGTTGTAAATGGTGAGTTTTTAATAATTTGTTAATATCAGGTTTCAATTTTACCGGGAAAGTGAGGAAAAATAGTAATAGTAGAAGGTAAGTGTTGATTTTTTTTGAAAAACGTCGTTTCCCTAGATTTTACTTAATCAAAGTAATTACCGAGAAAAAAAATATGCAAATATTTTTATAGACATATTTTCATACTAGTTCTTAAAATATTATGACTATAGTTTGCAAATGTCAACAAGGAGAAAGCTCTCATGCACTACCGGTGCCTAAGGTATATAAGTTCTACTGATTATACAGAACCTTATTCACTTATATTCTAGTCGCTATAGCTACGTTAAGTAAAAACATGCATTTGGACATTAAGAGTTGTTTGGTATTAGCCTCATTTACTGGCCTCGCTTCATACGCCGAAGCAGCTTAGAGCAAGACACGTTCACTTTATTCACGGACTCTTTACATCTGCGTTCCCTTACTCCTCGAACACCACAAAAATCGTTGGTTTATAAAGCCCAAGTTGCTATTAGTTATTTTTCTGAAATTAATATTTTTGTCAAAAAAATACTTTTAGTTTTATTCAAATCAACAAAAAGCAGTTCTCTCCAAGTATTTTTTACAAATTATATAATTTAACTCATGTTATACATCATGCTTGCAAAAAGTATTGTAGGCGTTATTTACTACACCAAATAACCGTTTTATTTCAATTTGCTCGGAGCTGCTCAGGGTTTCAAATGCATGAATCGAGGACAGTAATTAATAAGACTTTGGGATCTGTCCATATGATGAATCATGGATAAAATTTAAAACACAAATTTTTGAAAATGTTTTCAAATGTATTTAATATGTACAGGTAATTAATTAATTTTTGAAACCCATGAAAAGAGGGAAAAAAGTTTATATATATATATATATATATATATATATATATATATATATATATATATATATATATATATATATATATATATATATATATATATATATATATATGTGTGTGTGTGTAACTATGAAGGTCCGTAAATCCTTACTTTTCGATATACAAAGAGCAATATGAAAACACCGCCACTTGTTATCTAAAAAAAGTTAAACATAATATTCCTACAATATGCTTCTACTCATCCTGTCAAATTTTACTTTAATGCCATTCTGGAATATATTAATAAATACGAGGGTAACCGTTTATATTTCAAAAACTAGTATTGGTATTGCTAACAAGGAAGGTCTCCGAATTGTCCGGCTCCGATTTTAATGAAACTTGAACATATTGTAGAGGGTACAAAGATAAAAGATATGTATTTTTTTATCTGCGGAGATTCATTATAGCAGGGTGACAACCGCCCCCAAAGTTCACCCTTAAAACAGTATTTTTGAAATATCTCAAGTTCTAAATGAGATATTTTTACAAAACAAAATGCGATTTACTTGTTATTCAAAATGATGTTGAACTATGGTATTTTAATCCCAACGATATCATCCCTTACTTATTATTAGGGTAAACCATATATTTACACACGCAATTTTATTATAAATATTACGAAATTTAATGGAATTATTTGAAAATATTTTTTTCACGAATACCATATCTGGAATGACTAAAATGTGGTCGGACTTGCATTGTCTTTATTTTTATTTATTTTTACGATGTTTCGATTAGGTTGTATCTCTAATCGTTATCAAGTATAAACTGAATGTTTTGTCTTAAGACTACAAGCTTATATAGGGACTGTGTCCATTGAATCGCAACGGTTCGCTTCACTGTACACACCTCAATGATTTGATGTTAGAAAGTAGTGGTTGCCAAAGATTAGGTATCTCAACACTCGGTTTACTGAATTACAGAAGATTCCATTATTGTTTTCAATGTATGCTGCTTCTATAAATTTTCTTTTTTTCATATTGGGTTCCATATATATATATATATATATATATATATATATATATATATATATATATATATATATATATATATATATATATATATATATATATGTATATATTGCCGCAGCCTCAGACCATTTTATATGGTGTTGTTTATCCCAGGAGTGTTCTGCAATACCTGATCTCGACGTTTCCCCTTTTTGTGTATGAGTTTTGTGTTCCTTAATTCTAACTTCTAGCGGTCGTTTGGTTTCTCCAATATACATTTCACCACACTCACATGGAACTTTGTAAGCACCTTCTTTCTTATCGGTAGTTTTAGGTTTTGTTTTTGGTAAATGAGCTCTAAGGGTATTTCCTGATTTAAAGGCTGTTTTTATATTATAACTACTGGCAATTCGTCTTATTTTCTCCGACGTTCCCTTAATGTACAGAATTGTGAAGAAGGAATGTGTTTCTTGCTGTCCAGTGTTCGTTGTTCTAAAATTATTTATAGCATCGTCAGTTAGCTTTAAAGGGTAACCATTCTGTTGTGAATCAGATTTAATATTTGCTACCTCTCTTTCCAATGATTCGGCATTATTGCATATAGATATAGCGCGATTATAGAGGTTGCGTACAATTCCTGGTTTTGTTATAACAGAATGATTAGAACTATGATTAAGATATTGTCCAGTATGTGTTGGCTTTCTGTATACTAAAGTTTTAATAGTTTTGTTTGAACGGTTCACCATGACATCTAGGACGGGCAAAAAAAATTTATAGAAGCAGCATACATTAAAAACAATAATGGAATCTTCAGTAAACCGAGTGTTGAGATACCTAATCTTTGGCAACCACTACTTTGTAACATTAAATCATTGAGGTGTGTACAGTGAAGCGAAACGTTGCGATTCAATGGACACAGTCCCTATATAAGCTCGTAATCTTAAGACAAAACATTCAGTTTATACTTGATAACGATTAGAGATACAACCCAATCGAAACGTCGTAAAAATAAATAAAAATAAAGACAATGCAAGTTCGACCACATTTTAGTCATTCTTTAACATTGTCTACAACCTTCAAACAAACCATATCTGAGGCTTCTAAAAATACACTAGTAAAAGAGGATGAGCCAAACCCGAATACGTTTTTTTAAAATTCCACGTTCTATATCTTTGCAAAACAATATAGAAGTTACTTGTTATTTCAAGTGATGTTGAACTGTGGTATTTTCACCCCCAAAATATGTCATCCCTGGTTCCTCATAACGGTAAACCATCTATTAGCGCAGGTAATTTGATTTCGAAAATTACTAAATTTAATGAACTTGTTTCGTAGTATTTTTTCACGAATACCATAGTTAACTCAAATTGATATCTTTCGGGATTTCCAGAAATAAACTAGTAAATGGAGGTGAGTCATCTCCAAATACTTTTTTTAATATCTTCAGTTTTCATTAAGTTAACTCTACAAAACAAAATCGAAATTATTTGTAATTCAAAATGATATTAAGCTATGGTATCTTCACTCCCAGGGATATCTTCCCTTATTTTTTATTAGGGTAAACCATAGATTTGCGCACGTAATTTAATTATAAAAATTACGAAATTTAATGAAATTGTTTGGAAATATTTTTTTCAGGAATACCATGTCATTTAAGTAGTCGTGTTTCGGAGTTTCCAAAAATTAACTAGTAAAAGAGGGTGAGCCTTCCTCAAATACTTTTTACATCTCAAATTCTAATTGAGATAACTTTATGAAACAAATTAGAAACTACTTATTATTTGAAATGAAGCTAAACTATAATATTTTAACCCTCATATATAATTATTCTTAAAATTGACAAATTTGCCAGTTAATATGTACGTTACAGAGCTTACTGATTTTTTTTTCATTAACAAGAAAATATAAACTTATTTCATTGAATAAGTATTCATGACAAATAGTGATTCCTTATTCTGTAACGTTCTTTTAAATTAAAATTTGACAATTTTAACAATAACATATGCATGAAATTACGGTTTACTTTTACAAAAAATAACGAATAATATCCTTGGGAGTGACAATACCATAGTTTAACATCATTTCAAATAACAAGTAATTTTTATTTTCTTTTGTAGAGATTTTAATTAGAACTGTAAATATAAAAAAAAACGTATATGGGGGTGGCTCACCCTCTTTTACTAGTTAATGTTCAGAAACCTCAACACATGTCAACTTAAGTTACTTATTGTATTCGTAAAAAGATATTATCAACAAATTTCGTATAGTCCAGAATTAAATGATATAAATGAATTACAAGATCTACCCTCATAGGAAGTAAGGGATGATATCTACAGAATTAAAACAACTTGGTATAACCTCACTTCAACTAACAAGCCATTTTCACTTTGTTTTGTAAAGATATCTCATTTAGAATTTTAGATCTGACAAAAGGTATTTGAGGGTGACTCACCCTCCTTTACTACTTCATTTTTTGAAATCCCAGAATATGTCAACTTGAATTAATTATGGTATTCGTGAAAAAAATACTTTGAAACAATTTCAATAAATTTCATAATTTTTAGAATTAGAACACATGCGCCAATAGGTGGTTTACGATTATGAGCAAAAAGGGATAATATGTTTTGGGGGTAAAAATACCATAATTCAACATCATTTCAAATAACAAGTAACTTCCAAGTTGTTTTGCATAGATATCTTAATTAGAACTTGGAATTTAAAAAAAAAAGAAGTATTTGGGGATGGCTCACCCTCTTTAATCAGTTTATTTTTAGAAACTTCGAAGCCCGTCAACTTAAGTTACTTATGGTATTCGTGGAAAAAATATTTTCAAACAATTCCATTAAATTTTGTAGTTTTTAGAATCAAATTACATGCGTAAGTATATGGTTTATCCTAAAAAGATATAAGGAATGATATCCTTGGAGGTGAAAATATTATAGTTTCACATCATTTCGAATAACAAGTAACTCTTATTTTCTTTTGTAAAAATAACTCACTTAGAACCTGAGATATTTCAAAAATACAGTTTTTACGGGTAAACTTTAGAGGCGGTTTTCAACTTATTATAATGAATTTCCGCAAATCGGATCTCTTATTTTTGTATCCTCTACAACATATTGAAGTTTCATTAAAATCGGAGCCGGACACTTCATACAGTATAAGTACTCAACATATTTGTATATATATATATATATATATATATATATATATATATATATATAATATTAGGATGCTATTTGTATTGTTTACAACATCAAAATTTAATTTTCATCAAAAAATGGAATTAACTCGTAAACATTTTCATGCGATTGTTTTGCACAATTTTTGACTTGGTATTTCTGAACTTAACTTTTTACGTATTGCTGGTTTAGAGAATTCAATCATGGTCGTCGTTCGCTCACGGATGAGCTGCGTGATGATCTTTCAAATTCAGTTTTAGCGCAAGGAAATATCGATGCTGTGCATGAACTGATAATTGCCATGTGACACACCGTGAGATTAAGGCATTCCATGACCTTAGTAACACCAGCATAAATAATATATTGCATGACTATTTGGCTGTACAGAAGTTATATTTATGTTAAATCACACAGAATTTGACAATCGCTCAAAAAATGCTCATGTCGATTGGTGAAAGGAAATACTCAAAAAATTCTATCGTGATGTTTCAAAAATTAGGTTATGACAGGTGGCAAGTCTTGAATCTATGCCTATAAGGCTGAAAATAAACAGCAGTCAACTATATGGCTCTTCCGTAATGAGCTAAAATCAGCAAAATTTGCTCACGCACGAAGCATTTAGCTGCAAATCACCTGTCTTTTTCTAAAAAGTGGCCATGTCACAACTGCGCCTTAAGAGAATCGTAGAGCGATCAATTCTGAATGGTACACAATAATTGTTTTGCGCACTCAAAATGTGGAATTGATACCTCACAGTCCTGACTTGATACCCAATGATTTTTTTTTGTTCAAATAAATCGTGTTATCAACGATTTTCTAGGCCAGAAGGGGCGGCTGATGCGTCCAAAAACCATGTTTTGGGAATACCATCTTCATGGTGGCAAAACTGCCTTTCAGATTGGTTCAAAATGCACGCAAAAATATTTTTCAAAAACAATAGAACCATTTTCAATGACAAATATTTGATTTTGTTTGTTATTCCCGAAATATAAACGGTTACCCTCATATCAGAGAGGTACAGAGTAAAGTGAATAATACAAACAATAATAGAAGATAGAGTATCTTAAAAATAATCGCTTTGTTAAAGAATATATATGAGTAATTTTGAACTGCTATTTTATTGGACGTTGTCAAAAATTCGATAAATTTTCAAAAAAGGACAGTGGCGCAGTAAATTTTTAGGAATAAATCAGGTATCATGCTCTTATTTCTGCAAGTGGTTAAACTAAAAGAAATATAATGTTTAAAATGCTTCTTAATATTGTTAAAAATATCTTCAAAAATTGTTTTATTATTTCCAGCAGTTTTGAAAATATTAAAAAGTAAATGGTTTTTCAACACTCGAAAAGTAAGGATTTAAGGACCCCAAAAGATAACTTTATCTTTTCGTGACAGGACTCCGCTTTCGCCATAGTCATGAATTAATTAACTCTTTGACTAATACAGAACGAAAGTTTTCACGGCTTTGATCAAGTTGAAAATCATGGTTCTTGAGTTTAGACCGTGTCAAATTGGAATTATTATCCGACATTTCGCCTACAATTGCACGAGACATCTTCAGGGATCCTTACTCCACGAGATTAGAACACTGAAAGATGATACATCCAATTTGACAAGGTCTGAACCCAAAAACCATGATTTTTAACTCCTTGACTATTTCTAATTTTAGAAAACCTTTTTCCAAAGATGATGTTGTTTCTGAATATTTACAAATACAAGCCAGTAGTATATATTGTATGGGGCATGTTAATTTCATGGCTAATTATAATAGTTATACAGATTTATTATTGTTATACAAATTTGACGTTAAATTTTTTTCTTCAGTATGGGCCACTATTATTCTTTAATTGTTTTGTAAGTATTAAGAGAACACGACATTTAAAATTACGTACACAAAAAAAAAATAATTTTCTACCAAAAAATACAAGAGTATAAAATGAATGTCCTTAAGTAAACTGGTATTTAGGATAGATATTTGTTTAAATAAACCACACATTTTCAATTTCAAGAACGTCTGTTTCACTTTTAGGCCTTAAATTCATAAACAAAACAAATGAAGCCAAAACGTGGAAAACAGTTTATATTTCTAATTTTAAATTTCTTGTTGCTTTCCTTCACAGAAAAGGCTGAATACCTTAGATTTAAGTTAGTATTACGCTGTCTGAATATTAAATAATTGGTCCTGAAATAAACTAGGAAAAAATATAAAACTACCTTGAGAGCAGGGGCGGATCCAGCCTCTCTCTTTGGGGGGGGGGGGGGGGCGGTGATATCACAAAAGTACAGTATGGCAAGAAAAACAAGTAGTCAACGGGGGGGGGGATGCAAGCAGCATACTCATTCCCAATATAAAAGACAGAATGGGTTCTATTTTCCTGAACTCAAAGCTTTCGGGAGGGGGGGGGGGGGGCGATCGCCAGCATACAGACTCCTATACTCTATTCAAGAAATAGAGAGAGTAATAAAACTGTTACCGAAACCTCGAACGTACCTGCTCCAGTACCGCAGGTAACTGAGAACTGCCGTAAATCTAATTATATTTCATTTTATTTAAATATATTTTATAAATTTACTGCAACATAGAATTTCTGATAGTTTAATTTAATTTCTGTCAGTGAGCAAAGTACAACTTACAGTTTTTCTTAGTGATTTATCTTGTTTGCGCTTGTTTTTATATATTATTTGAGATTAGTGAGATACCCAAAAGATATGGCTTTCACCTCTACATTTATTCCAAAATCGTTAAACCAGGGCATTTTTCCTCAACGAAAAACCTATTACGATGAATGTTTATGATGCCTTAAGATATCAATATCTAGATAATAATGTTAGAAGCTCTGTTGAGGTATGTTCCAACATGACAGGAGTTGGAAAATCTACTATGTACCGAATACTCAAGGAGAAAAAACGACTGGAATTGTTAGTACTCCCAAGCCACATTCGATCACAGGCAAACGAAAAACCTCGTTGGAAGAAGAGATGAAAACTGCAATTAAAGGGGTTGTATATACATTTTATTAGGGGGAGCAGATCCCAACCATCTACAAAATTCTAACTAAAATCATTGAAGATCGCGATTTACCTGAAATTAAAAGAACTGATCTCTGGAAATTGCTCGGGGAACTTAATTTTTGCTGGGAAAAACCAGATAGAAAATCTGTTCTTATAAATCGTCCGGAAACTGTCCGTTTGAGACGTAAATATCTCTCGCAAGTAAAAGGTAGAGTTGCTAGAAATAACACAATTAATAAAATTAGTAATTTAAGTAAACTTTTGAAAGGTTTTTTTGAATAAAGTTACTGCGGAAAATTGGGAAAAATCCATATAATAAAAGAATAAAACAAAATGTGAGAACTCGATCTCATAATCGGTGAGATAGAGGAACCAATTATAATTAATTTTAGCGAAGATAGTTTCACTGACTTTGATTAGGAATTAGATACGTAATGCTTACTAGTGTAAACACAATTTATTATTTAAATTTTTGTTTTTGTTGTATTTTATTGTTTAATGTTGTTTATATGTTTTTTTATTTTTTTATATATTTTTATTTTAGTGTGTCCCACTCTTTAATTTTATATATATTTAATTCTAATTAGCCGTAAGTTTTTTATTATTTTATGATTGTGTTTGTCTTTTTCTTAAGCGTGTAGAATTAACATGTTTATCTTATTTTTTGGGGCTATCGTATTTCCATATATAAAAGTAAATTAAATTAAGATATCAGTACAATAGAAATAAAAATAAGTAGGTCTATTTTTAATTACAACATAAAAAAAGTAATTACATTTGAATCCCTTTTTAGTGTTTAATTTTAATTCTGCAAATGGTTTAAGAAATAAATAAACTGAAACGTCAAATACTCTAAAAATGTTTTTAATTAATAATAAAATGACCGATAGCCCCAAAAATATTTTAATATTATATGGACGAATTTATTTTTTTATATATGTTTAACTTTTTGTATTTTTGACAATGGATATTTTGTAAGTATTTAAATTATATCTTAGAATTTTTTGAGAGAATAATCCTACGTTTTAGTCTATTGTTATAGACCGGTATTTTTGATTATAAAATTTCTAACCCATTCCTATGAAAAATATATGTGTCTAACAAATTTTGCTAAAAACACCGGACTAAAGAACACAGGTAGTTTGCGAAGAGAAAAAGGGTAAAAAATGATTTATTACTCTCTCTAGTTCTTGAATAAACTATAGTATAAGAGGAAAAATCGGCTCCATTTTCCTAAACTCAAAGCTTTTGGGGGGGGGGGGGGCGATCGCCCCCACCGCCCCCCCCCCCTTGGATCCGCGCCTGCTTGAGAGTATACAAAAAACTGGAGGGAAATAAAACTAGTCTTGATTCTCAAGGTTGGAAGTACAAACAACACAAACCTTAAGTCTTTCCGCCCTAGAAATCTAACCAGATTTAAAGACACTGGAAAGTGGATGAACTGACACATCAAGAAAGGACAAATTGTGCAGTGTCCATCCTTTACGGCGGGAAGGAAAATCCACAGACATGGCCCCACAGCAACTTGCTACTAGAGTAGTCGATCTATCTATGTCGATATTAAGGGAACGTTTGACAACACATCTCACGATTCGGTATGTAGTGCTCTACAATTACAAGGCTCTAAATCGACGATACTTGCATGGATCAGAGTAATCTTAACCTAAAATTTAATATAGACTGAGCCTAACAATATAACTGTTACAGCACTGCCAAACAGATACAGCACACAAGAAGTCCTATAGTCTTTATTATGGAGCCTTTTAGTGAACAGTCTGCTGAGTGAACTAAATGAGGTTGATTTATACACACAGGCTTACGCAAATGAATTGGTCATTTGGTACCCTCGTCACGATATCCGGAATTTGAGGGGACCAATTTTATACGGACCCTCCGGATCGCGGAGCGATGATGGAATAGGGAAGGGCTCAGAATAAACCCGGACAAGACCGAGGTGATACTCTTAACAAAAAGGAGAAAACGAGGAGATGTTCCAAATTGACGGAAGGGATCCTTCAATACCTGAGTAATTCTAGACTCACGGTTGAGGTGGAATTATCACATTCGAACCAAGAAAGCCATATGTGTTTTTGAGGCTTGTAAACTAGCCTTTGGATGCACATGAGGGCTGACACACGAAGTGCTATTTTGGATATATACTGTGATCCGTTCCATGATCAACGCCGCTATTATATGGTGGCCTAGTACAACAAAGCGCAAACACCGTCTTCAATTTGACAAAGTCCAAGGAGTGGTTTGTGTAAAAATAATCAGTACGATGAGGATCTCCCCCATCAGTTTTCTGGAGGTTCTAGTGAATCAATCTGCTCGTCACTTATCCATAGAGAACAAGGCCCTGAGATACTTTTGCCAAGTAAAGAAGATGAAAGAGTTGGATTCGAAGTATTCGGGAGGAATACAGGAGACATAACAAGAATACGATAATAAACATATGCTCAGATACTAGGGATGTCTGAGTGCAAGGATGTACTGATCAGTTTGATAAAAAATGGATGCAGAATCAGACTCGAATGGGCCCCGAATCACTCGAGTCGACACGGGAATGGGAAGATGGACCTTCTGACAAAGATGAGGTCTGCGGCTGAATTACATGGACCCCAATAAATTCTACCTGTTCCAATTACCACTGGTAAAAGAAAAAAAAAGATTGGATTGTTAAGAGGGGCCCTTGGAATGAGGTGTGCCAATGATATAGCGTATGGCTTACTAGGGTGATTCTCTTCTTAGGAAAGAAAGATCTGCTAATCGTGGTGAGACTCTTGACAGGACATTATCACAGAAGGGGTCATTTTCAACATGGTCCAGGGCCGCGCTAGACGTAACCGCGCCTGCAGGCGTAGTACCTGAAAATTGGCCGGAGGCCATGAGGTGTTTCGATACTAGAAGCGTTTCGTGATACCAAGGCAGCATTTCAATGTTTCGTTCCTTCAGCATTCTTCAGATAGGCTAAGAAGCCTTGTATCTTCATAAGATTGTTGTCGTAGATGACCCGATTTGCAGATAGTGCCTGGAAGAGGATAAAATTGTTTACCATGTCCTTAGAGAGGGTCCAGGACTCAACGAATTGAGGCAGAGCTATTTCGGAGATACCATTTTATCACTGGATGCCGTTAAGCAAGTTTAATCGACGAGGCTGGGTGGATTCGCATTTCCAACTTTTATTCTTTCATCCATTCATTCATTCAATTGGCTTCGATAATATGAATAAAAATTCTGCATGAAGATAATAGTTTCTTTTTAGGTATAGCAAAAATTAGGTTTTTGTTTTTGAACTTGGTTAAAAAATTTGTAATATTCAGACAGTGTTGATATTTTCAATGTTTTGAAATATCAAAATTCAAAGAATCTACCAAAATTTTTCTATCCTGCAAACTTATCCTAGACTTATCATCAAACTAATTTATGTCTATCAAATAAAAGTAAAAAAGCTAGGTTGAATACACCAGACGAAAATTTAGTTTTTTTACGAGAGTAGCAGTTTATATTTCAGGAACAACAAACAAAAATAAATATTTATCATTGCTCTATTGTTATAAATTCCCCACTATAAACAATATGTTGTGAAAATGATAAACATGGTTTTGAATATATCAAATGCTACTTTTGGGGTGGAAAATCGTATACTAAGCAGTTTGGTTTTAGTTTATAGAAACAAAACGAAATTATTCGGTGTCAATTAATGTCCAAGGATGGTTTATTCTCACGATATGTCACGTAATGACTTTGCATTATCAGTTCACACACAACATCGATGTTTTATTGTACTACATCTGATTTTGGACATTTCAGGCGACTCGTCTGTGAGCGAACGACAGGCACGATTAAATTTGCGTGGGTTCAGTTCAGTGACCACGCCTTTTTACGTCTGATCACTGAAGTGAACTGGCGCCGGGCGTCGTTTGTATTTCGATGAAGATGGGTAGTCGCTAAATAGTCCCTGTTACCGATGCGTGACTTTAATCCAAAACAAACAAACCATTAAGTTCGCTAAACCAACGAGACAGTATTTTTTTAGGTTTTTCATTGTCGTATAAAGAATTCAGTTCATCGATGTACTCTTGTTGAGATAAACATCATTGAAAGAATTGAAAAATAATCGAATGAAGGTATTTAGGAGATAATTCCATTTTTCGACCGACATGAAATTTTGAAATCACCGTAAACAACACAAACAGCGTGAATCAGCAAAACGTTCAGAGTACGTTAATCATGTAAAATGTCAAACTTTACAATGAATATATCAGATGACACCTAGCAACGCCAGTGTTGCCAATTCCTGAAATATAAACAGCTGCCTTCTTAAGCTGACAACAAACAGTAAAATTGTCTTTGGATAATTCGATTCTTTTGTTCGAGATTGACTAGTGTTCAAAAGTCTATTCTTCACTACGCGGAAGACGTAATTCCAGCCTTATTTACAATAAACTTCTTGAATATGTTTAAATAATAATGTTACATCTTTTATCATGAACTTCAATCAAATACAGGAAGTTTTACGAATCATTAAGGGACAGTTTTTCAAAATCTCCAAACATCACAACTCTCACTCTAAATGGTAATCTGGGCGCTTCGGGGCCTAAGCACTTTTTTAGGGTTTTGTATTTTAAGTTTGAGTCACAGGGTTTTATCAACATCCCCTGGAAGACAAAGCCACAGCTCTTATTTTCATATGATCCCCGACGTTATATAATTTGGGCTGAATTCTTCGAATTGTTCGAAAGTGCATGTTTTTGGTTTTACAACTGATAGTGTTTTGAAAAAAATGTCTAAAAGTTGTCCCTCGAGAGAATTACGGGCCTAATTAAAATTCCGAAGTTTCTGAATTATTCTTTTCTAAAGGTAAAATATTTTGAAAAATATCAGAGCAGAACCCACAATCAGGTAAAATTGTTTCATATAGTTTGAAAAATGCTCTGTTGCAAATTGTCCTAAAATTAAAAGAACTCGATGAAGTGAGTTTTTGAAAAGCAGTTGAAGAAAGCAAGCAGGAATATGACAGTCATAAAAAACACATATTTTAAGAGTTCTTAAATTTGCTTACCACTTTTAAAGTTAAAAAGACTGGTCTTTCGTAAACAGCGGAGATAAAATAACATCTTTTCAGCTTGAATATAGACATCGCCCTTCTATAACATGAGCATGACAAAAAATTAAAATTAGAAAGGTTTTTATATGATCAATCCATTAGTGTTTCTATATCTAAAGCAAAAACTTCATTTACTGCTAGCAGTTTGGATAAAATTTAAATTTTGACCGATATTATTGATGAAACAATTATGTTAATTCCTTTTGATAATAAAACTGATAATGCCCCCACTATACCTAATTCAAGCAATTCTGGGATTAAATCTAGTTCTCATAAAATGAAAACTATTTTTTTCCAGATATTCCTGAGAATTTGAAAGGCTTTTATGAGAAGTTTATTGTATTTTCGAATTTATTTTCTAAAGAGTTGATTTTAATAACACAGGTTGCGTATTTCACCACACCATTTTATTCATATGTAATTAGACACCTAGAGTCCAAATTTGAGGTCCGGTTATCTGTATCACGTCAGGTTCAAGGTCATTTCAAGGTCAAAGAGAGTAAAATTCACTAAATAAATCTGAAGAAGTAAATACGTAATGTTGCTAAAACCCCAATAGCGCCCGGATTATTAAATAATTTGAACAACTTCATTAACATAAGGTTTCTTTTAGATATTGATAGCAGTAGCAATTTCACTGCCCACTTATTCAGTATGGGTGCCTGTAATTGAACAGTTTAGCAGGGATTTACCACTGGACTCAAATATAATAACCCAAAAACTAAAAAGAAAGATTTTCTTAAAAATGAGAATAATGGACACATTTTTTTTATCTGATTTACTTTTACATATTGGAAATCTTGCATTACTTTCGATTATTATAGTTAGAACTCCAGAAACCTCAATCATTATAGGCCTTATAGTAGAATCTTACGCACCAGTATTAATAATACCTACAACATGTATTTATTTAATTTATGGCTTGATTTTAACGACATTTCTATGTTTCTCACCATATTATTATTTAATGGTTGCTGGTCTAATGAAATGTCAGATGTTTTCTTTGAATGATTACGTTTTATGTACCTTTAGAAATACAGGGAGATTATTGGAGAATGATAAAAATAATTATGTTAAAAAGCATCTTAGGATAATCATCAAGTGGCATCAAAAAATTATAAAGTAAATTTTAATTTGAATTGCCTAGTTTCAAAACAACAGGTTTTTATTATTTTATAAAAGGGGCCATCACTGAACATATTTTATAATAATTTATTAAAAGTTATTGTTTACTTTTAAATAAATTTGCTTTTTAATTTTGCAGCAGTTTAATAGAGGTATTTATGCGAAAAACTCTATATTTTTTAATGTTAAACACAAACAGCAAACGCTAGGTGTGTTGATGTCACGAGTTTGAGATATAAAACTGGACTGCTCATGAAAATAACTTTTGACCCCCCCCCTTATTGGTCGCCATTCGGTTCAATGATTTGTATGGCAACATTGAATTCCCTGCTAGTCTCTTGGCGTGAATGTGTCGTGTATGAAGGTCAATGCATACAGTACTAAAACTACAATTCTTCAATTGCCGAAACAGGGAAAACCAGACATTAAACGGCGCGGTGGCGGCACTTTGACTCGATGCTTCTCCTAATTCAGAGCGTGATGTCACCACTGCTATAAAAGAGAAAATTCAACAGTAAAATTAAGGACATTACGGATTGCTCTTCTTGAAATAACTCGTCCTTTTACCGATTGAGTTTAGCTCTCGGGAGCCATGGTGATTGTTCTATTTTTTAGGCAGCTCGTGGTTCACGTCTCTTAATTCCTGAAATTGATGCCGTCGATAAAAAGGCGAGGTTAGCGACGCGTTCAGGTCAATCGGTCTTATCCGAAAGAATTCGTAGCTAAAATCGTTATACACTGGACTGAAAGAAACAGTCGCCGCACAAACGTCTTTGGCGACTCCGCCGCGTTAAGTCGCTTACTTAGGACATAAGGTAATTTCTGCAGATGAAATATAAGCATAATGTATAAACACAAAAAAGGTAAAAAGTTTGCAACACTAGAAGATCTGTTGTAACAAACAAGCTACAGTTGGTCATTATAATAATTCGACTATTTTAGATTTCATTTTAGTTTTAATACTTGTTCAGTTGAATTGTCCCGGTTTTGAAACTAGACCATTCATTTTTTACATAAAGTTTTTAGCTATATTCACAAAATAACATCACATTTATTAAAATATACATTTCCTATGTTTTTAGGCAACATAAGCACATCCAAAATGCTTATAAATATGGTTTTATTGTATTCGGATTGACAGTGGTGCTTGTTACATTATTTGCAATCCTTGTGGCTTATTCTGTAAGTAAAGGCTACAATTTGTTACTATTTACTGGTAAAATAATATAAACCATTTTGAAAATTATGATGGTTAATATCTGGGACTGGTAATTAAAAGGGGAGGAGAGGTTATTCAAATATTGATATAATCAACAATTTTCGATAATAATATTTTTTAAACTTTAACAGGCGATTGCATATCACTATGAGGACACACTAAATAATAGTTTTTTCACAGTTTTTTTTTGTATAAAAATACAGTATTTACTTCTCCAGATAAATTTCAGTGCGGAAATGATCACTTATAATGTAAAAACTTGTTTAAGATATAAAAATATTTTCAAAAATGTAATTTTCTCTCTGTTTGAATCGCCATGTTAAAAATTTTTACGTCAAGTGTCACATGTATAATATCAAAGTATTGGTATATTAAAACTAACGAGCTGCAGAGTTGCCAGATTTATTTTTCCCTACATTCTTTCGATTACGGAAAGTAATAAATTATTAACACATAAAATAAAAACCGATAATGGTACATAAAACACTCAGTGAATTATAATTCCAACAATAAATACAGTTCCGCTTTTACATATAAAATACAATTTAAAGACAGTAAATATCGCAATAACCTAACATTTAATAAATTTCAGGCCGCCAAAAGAATTTAGAATGACATAAAACCTGCCTTTAAATGGCTAAAAAGTATATTGAAGACACAAATAACACTTTTCCGTTTCACAGTTGCTCACTAAAGACCTTGGTAACTAGGAGGATAGACTTACGGGGATTTCTATCTGTCCTTTAAGTTAGAATCAGAAATTATTTAGTTATTTCAGGCTAGTATAGGTTAGGTCAGGTAGTTCAAGTTCTCGTTTTCTGCATTTGTTTGCCCTTGTCATTTTTTCAAAATAACTAAAGAACATTTGTTTTCTAAATGATTAATTTATTCCAGGTTAGTTTAACTTATTTTAATTAGACAATCTAGGTTAGTTCCGATTTTGTTTTTTATTTCTGTTATTAAAATTAATAATTTTATTTTTATTGCCTACTTATATTCGGATATTGATCTGTAATTGTATTAGTCTTCTTTTTCTATTCTTGAAAGCATCTAAAATCTGGCAACGCCGCAGGATAACCTTCAATATAACCTCAATAATTAGCGTTTTAAAATCTATTTTTCAAAAAAAATTGTGAAAAGTTCGCAATTTTTTTCTTTTATTTTATTATTTAAAAGTTTACTTTCTGATAACATTTAGGAAGAGCAATTGATAATTTACTTCTTTTTCCATGGTAAACTTAATTGTAGTTCGAATGTTGCCTAGATGTTTTAAAAAATCACTAAGTTCATGATCATTGCCCTTCCATACGACGAAGGTATCATCGACATATCTCAGCCAGACTTTCGGTTTCACCGTTGCCCTTTCTTTGGCATGAGTTTCGAACTATTCCATAAGTATATTGGCAACCACTAGAGAGAGTGAAGAACCCATCGGATACCCGACATCCTGAGCGTAGAACTTGTCCTTTACTTGAAAGTAAGCACCACGCAGGATATACTCCAAAATGTCCATCACCCCGTCCAGTAGTAAAGTTGTTCGATCTGATAATGTAGTATCATTTGAAAGTCTAGTTTTGATTATGTCTAGTGATTTCCCTAATGGCACATTAGTATACAGACTTTCCACATCAAAACTTATTAGTCTATCGTTTGGCCCTAGATTAATGCTACCAATAATGTTTACGAAATGTGGGGAATTTTTAACATATGTGTTCACCATACCTTCTAAATGTTGTATGATTTTTAAAAGAAACTTTGTCAGTGCATTTGTTGGAGATCCTCTGGAGCTAGTTATTGGTCCCAATGGTATGTTCGTTTTATGAATTTTTGACAGTCCATAAAGATGTGGTGGCTTACTGTAGTGTGGTGTGCGCGCCGATCGTAGGTTATCAGGTATATGGTATTTCCTTAGTATTCTGTAGATTTTTGACTCTATAAATGTAGTTGGGTCTCGAGCTGGTAGTCTTTATTTTCCTTTTTCCAGGATATCTTCAACCTTTTGGTCGTACGTTACGAAGTCCATGATCACCGTTGAATTTCCCTTGTCCGCTTGTAGAATCTTTATGGATTCATCTTTACGAAGTTCTTTTAAAGCAGATGCTTTTAATTTGGAGAGATTTTGAACGGGATTTTCCTTGTCTTCCAAGATTGATTTTATTTTCCACCTCATCGAAATGGTTTTCGCCGACTTGATCGTTTCTACAGAGCTTATAATGTCTAAAACAGGTATGATTTTAAGTGCTACTACGAAATTAAGCCCCTTGCTTAATAGTTGTTCTTCGGCTGCTAAGAGTATTCTTGAAGATAAGTTCATAATGGTTTTTCTTGAAATTGTTTCAGATAGAGTCGGTTGTTGTGTTTTTTAGTTTTTCCAGTTTATTCTGGTATTTCCTCGCCATATTTTCTTTCAACTTGTTGCATTTGTTGTCTATTTTATAGAAAATTGGTTCATAATAATCTGACAGAGTTTCTGCTTCGATTTCTTCATAGCGTTATGTAGCTTCATCCAGAAGAAGGGCTTTTCGCCATCTGTGATAATTTATTTGTGTTCGTATTAGTGCTTTACTAGCATTGTTCAGAATACGGTGTGCTCTGTTACCTAGTATTGGTGATTTTAATCTGAAACCAATAGGAATGACGTTGATGTCACGGACTTGTAGCAAAAATGAAGATTGGGTTTCCTCCTTGGCAAGTTTGATCCTAATTTTCTCGTAGGCTTTAGTTTTTTCGTTGATACCGGGTTCGTACCGGGCTTCCAACGTTTGTTTAAAGGCTGTAGACAATGTTGAAGATTGATTAAAATGTGGTTGTCGGACTTGCATTGTCTTTATTTTTGTTTGTTTTTACGATGTTTTGATTAGGTTGTATCTCTAATCGTTATCAAATATAAAATGAATGTTTTGTCTTAAGGCTACGAGCTTATATAGGGACTGTGTCCAATGAAGCGCAAAATTTCGCTTCACAGTACACACCTCAATGATTTGATGTTACGAAGAATTGGTTGCCAAAGATTAGGTACCTCAACAATGGCTTTATTGAAGATTCCATTATTATCTTTACAATACAACCTAATCGAAACGTCGTAAAAACAAACAAAAATAAAGACAATGCCAGTCTGACAACCACATTTTAGACAATCTTCAACATTGTCTACAACCTTCAAACAAATGTTAATTCACTGATATTCTTGTGACTTTATTCCTGGTGGCGTGTCCCTGTTGTCTATCATCGTCAGAGTATACACATATTATGTCACCAATATTTCAAATACGTTTATATTAACTTAAAACTATATCATGTTATACAGTGTGTCCCACGACGAATGGCCGCAATCGATTTCTTTGAAATTTTTTAAAATTTGGTATTTTACTAAAGTCGATGGAGGCATTTCGGCTAAAATATTTTCAAGATGGTGGCACTTCCGGTTTCTTTCTTATTTGAAATGAAATACCCTATATGGATTTCATTACTTAAATCTAACTGCTTTTGACTTATTTTAAATTTTATGTCGAAAATGGCGTTTGCTGCTCTAAATATAAGTATCAATTTATCCTGTACGAAAGCTTTTATTATTTAATTGAGGTCGATTTCCTTCTAGAAGGGGGACTATTTTATTGTACTGTGTTGATATTTTGATAATAAATAAATACAGGGTGATCAAAAATTAATATTAAATATTAGCTTAAAGAAATCGGTAAAAGTAAATTTTTTTATATGTAAATCACCTATTTTTATTTTGGCACCGTTAAAATAATAACGCATAAAAGGAAATCTATTATCAGTGATGAAAATGTCAAAATTGTAATCCTGGTATATTTTGCAGCTTATTCTATGACATCGTTAAGGTAAATGGTTCTAGAAACAGGAATCTCGAAAAGCATAATACATAGAATTCTGTTGAAACACAATTTTTGTCCTTATTTAACATCTTAATTGAACACTTACGAGACACTGATTTGCCGAAAAGAGTACAATTTTGCGAATTTATATTAACGATGATAGAAGACGACCCTCGATTTTTGGACATCATTTTGAGTAACACAAATCCTCATGCAGTAAGATTTGAGGAATTTTCAAGGAACCGAGCAATTTAACGTATTTTGTGCTCTAAGAAATGATGGAATAATAAAACTACATTTTTGTAAAGAAAACTTCAATGGTAATTCATAACCAATACAAAGTTAATTATGTCCCCATTTTAAACTATATATTAACTTTTGTAGAAGGAAGATCTTTACATATTGTTCCGGACGGCCGGTCTTCAAACAAATTATACACACTGTATTATTTGAATAACTTTTTATTGTCAACCTTACTTTTGATACTTGTCAAATTAATTCAAGTTGCGTCGACAAGCTCTCAAACTACACTGACTAAGAAAGCCGATCTGGACCCTTTATATATCCTTTTGGTCGATACCGGAAAATTCCCTAATTCTCTAGAAGGATTTCCATACTACATGAGGTAATCAAAATAAGAAAAAGGAATAATCCGGCGATTTCTAGACCTTCCATCATAGGCGTTCCATGTTAAAAATAAGGAAATCGAATTCTCTAAAAAGTTCCAGACCTTGTTTCATAGTCGTCTCCTGAGGAAATTAACAAAGGTAAAATTACTGAAATAAATTATAAACTCGTAGAAAATATACCTAAAACCCTACGAACTACAAACACGAACTAATACTATGAAGTATAAAATGCTACAAAGTTCGTTACATTAGAAAATATTCCTAAAACTCTGCAAACTACGAACACAAACTAATACTATGGAGTATAAAATGCTATAAAGTTCGTTACATTAGAAAATATTCCTAAAACTCTGCAAACTACGAACACAAACTAATACTAAGAAATGTACAACGGTATAAAGTTCGTAACAATATTTTAGAAGAGTTAGACAATCAATATTTAAGCAATTTATCTCTGTCGGAACACAGTCAAGTTTTTTACTAACACTATGGGGCCCCACAGCACAGTGGAAAGGTGTATATGGCGGCTCTGTTCAAAATTCATATACTTAAATTTTTGAGGTTGCTAAAGACGATTCTGCAATTAGAATTATCAAATATAAATTTTTGCAGAAGTTTCGTGTAAAAAAAATACCTTCTCTAATCAAGTGATTTAAATCAAAACACCGATTGCAAATATAGAATTATTAATGCTCGAAAACTGACTTGAAGAATGCAAATTTTTAATAAAATTAATAGCAAGGATTTTTGAGTTTTCAATGAAAATGTTACAAAAATAAATGTTAAATATTTATTCTTTTGAAAATTTTATGGAAATAAATTAATTGAAACGAGAAAAATAGGTAGTTAGGTTTCAACACGAATAAAATGCATGTTGAATCAAATAAATGTTAGCATTGAAAATGGGAAAAATTAATTTATTGCAAAATTTTCTGCGAATGCCTGCAATATTATATGAATTCAATTGATAGAAAAGTGAGCGGCAAGGGCCTTCTAAATGTCAATTTGTCAGTTAACGCGTACTGGCCAATAATTTTTTAATTTTTTATGACATGTACACATAAACCTAAAGCTAACTTTATTATTTTACATTTTTTACAATAATATATACGCAATAATACATGAATTAAATTTCAAAACACTTAAACTATAAATATTACATTTTTTAATTTTAATTAGATGGAAAATTTATTTCTACATCCATCATACTTATTGAAGATTTCTCTTTATGGGGCAACTGTCATAGCTTTCATGCTATTTGAAAGGGATCGAAATAGTTTCAAGTTTTTTCATTGTTTTTTCTCTCGATCATTTTCTAGCAAATGAACGTCAAAATTCTTTAACATGCTTATTTGACGCCTCTTGGGCTCTTTCCGATAGCAACTGAGTTGACAAAACTAGAGAGGCAGAGTATAAAGCGAAAGGCAAGGGCACTGAGGTAGACTTAAAGATGTGACCGCGTGTTGTAGAATTATTCAAACATTCAAGATTCATTTCATTTTATGAATAATGCCTGATTAGGATATATTTAATACAAGTTAATAAAATGCCTAAGATTGAACATGTCAAAGATTAAATAGGCTAACAGATTCTCTAAAAATACATTCGTTTTTGGCGCAAAACTGCAACTTGAGCAAGAATGTTGTCAATTTTTTTGCAGGATCTGTTACATACTGAATTACTCTATCGACTCATATAGATTTAATGACCGAGCAACAATACTTTTTATTTCTTGAAAAAAAAAATTATTAATGAAATATTTTACGTATTTTATTTAATCAGTATCAGCAGTAATTACATTCTTGAAAATTTTCCATTTTTCAGAAGAAAAATATCGGTACTCAGACAGCTTAAATATGAACTTTAACAAAATGTACTTTTACTTATTTGCTATGTCATGTAGTTGTTACCTGTGAGAGGCTCACTTTCTTAATGAATAATAGAAACAGATGCATAGCTGCATACTTACCGATGCACTTATTTGGGGCTCAAAATATTCCTTTAAACATCTGTAAGAAAAGAAAGTCAAAAATGGATATTTTATTTTTCGCATATTGACCATACCTCCCCGGCAGCGGTTCCCAATGTGCACCCCACAGAACCGTTCTAATTACCCAGTTCTTACAAGCACCATTTTGTGACAAGTGGATTGGCAACAATGGATCTTTTTTGTTGCCTCCTCATTCTCCTGATTTGACTGTCTTAGATCGTTTTATGTGAAGAACTATAAAAAATATCGTTTATCCAGTAATAACAATGGAGGAACGTATTGTAAGGGTAAGGGACGGATTTCAACATTTATTTTCAGATTAAATTAGAGTGGTCACCCATGACGAATTATTTCTAAGATGCGAAAAATATTTGAAAGTTCAAGGTGAAAATTTTGAACATTTATTAAAATAAGTTGTTTCCCTCTGTAGGTAAGCTGTTTAGCCTTTTTGCAATACAAAATTGTTAAATTGCCAAACTTCAAAAACTGCAGATTTTTGACATATACAACCTTACACAAAGTCGCCCTTATTTTTAATGTTAAATAAGATAAGAGTATAAAAATAGGGATTTTATACTTAAAAAAATTTACTTTTAACGATTTTTTCAAGTTAATATTTAATGTTAGTTTTTGAACACCCTGTATTTATTTATTATCATAATATCAACACAATTCACTAAAGTAGATCCCCTTCTAGAAGATAACAAATCCCAATAAAATAATAAACGCTTTCTTATAGGACAAATTGATAGTCACGTTTAGGCCTTTTTGACATAAAATTTAAAATATGTCAAAAACAGTTAGACTTAGGTATAGGACATTATACATAAAATGTGTTCATAATTTTGCGTGAAATCTAAAAGTGAAATAGCATATAGGGTGTTCTATTTAAAATAAGCAAGAAGACATCAATTCCCGTTAGAACAGGAAGTTTGAAAATATTTTAGCTGAATTTCCCCATCAACTTTAGTAAATTGGTATATTTTAAATTTTTCCAAAGTGTATTTTCCGAAAAATCGATCGCGGGAATTCGATGTGGGACTTACTGGATATACTCTTATTAGTCTGCGAGCTGAAGGGCAAAAAAAATATTTTTAGCTGCTCAATTTCACTTCGTTTCGTTAGGAACGTGTTTTCTAATAACAAAATGAAAAGTCAGACAGCGCGACTGCGTCGTTGTTAATAGCAACGTTATTATTTAAAAAAAAGATGGAAAATTTAAATTATTTATAGTCGGCTGATATTTAAGTGGGGCATTGTTTGTGATTGGATAAACATAAAAAATAGCGTCAGACCCGTTACCGATGTCACCTGAATCGTCAGATCGATATGTAACTGCTTAAAAAAAAATAATTTTTCAAATTAATTATAGCCATTTGAAATTGATCTGTTATAGAAAACAGATAAACATGCATAAAAATAAACGTCAGATTGCATAATGTTGTCGCAAAAGTCGTCAGACTACGATGCGAGAGCAGAAACCTCGATGCGCAACTTATTTATCGACGGCTGACGACTTTTGTGGCCACTCCAGAGGTCTGGCGATTATTTTTATGTACTTTCATCTATTTTCAATAAAGCTACGAATTGCCGATGAGATGACTAGACTTGCAACAATATGCAGCTATTCTTCAAAAATTTGTATGTAAAATGTATGAATTCGGAAGAATAAATAACATTAAAGTAGCTAGAGTAGAAACTTACACGAAGGCACACAAAAATAAAGAATAATGCAAATACTTTGCAAACGCCAAGTAACGGTTTCGATGGATTACTGCTTCCACCATACGAAATAGAATTTCAGCAGTAGTTTCTGTGTACAATACAATATCCCATTTCAAATGGTTCGTTGGCGACCAATTTCCTACTACTATTCAAGATCAACAAGCATGGAGAAGATCTCAAACGGCATACTTTATAAATATGAAAAACACACACACACATACACTATCTGAAAAAACACTATCGTATCATCAATGGGATACCCATTCAATCAATAATACTCTATTCCGTATTCCGCAATTATAATATTTCTTTAATACAATAACCATTCTATCATTGTTCCCCAAAGGTATATTACCATTGATTTAATGATAAGAGTTCATTGAATTTCAGTGCTGTAATTAAATATAGTAAGTATTGGGTTCAAAAATATATTAAGGTTTATTTTAAAAGAAATCTGATCGTTAACTGAATTTTATATTTTATTTGAGGAAACATAAGTGGATTTGTGCAAAAACTGTTAATATTGTCTTAATTATTCTGTTTATTGAAAAAAACATTCGTGAATGTTGAATAAATAGATATGCTGTTATTTTAACATTACGAACTTTTTGCTTAAAACTAACTTTCATTGGTAGAATGTCATCGTCGCTTTAGTTTTATTAACGTTCTTTTTGCTTCAACTTTTGTTTAATATGATTTAAAAAATAATAATTTTGATCAAATATTAATAATGTTTAAAAAATATTAACTTTTTTTGAATCTATCCAATAAAATTTATTTATCTAATTATATTTAAGTTTGGGACAAAATAATACACATAATTGTTGCAAAGGTCTTTTAGTATTACTTTTTTATATGGAATTGTATACTATATACAGTATGTTCTATTAATACAAGGATGGGACATATCTCTCTCTCTCTTTTGTTGAAGATAAAATGTTTTTTCATAAAATTTGTCTAGCTCTTAGAAAACTATAATTATGAAACTGCATAGGGTGACTCAAGAAAAAAAGCAAAACCACATACCTATATATTTTTTAAAATTGCACATCATCACCCATATTCTTGAGTTTGAGGGAACACTCCTTGATAGAACGTTGCTAGGGTACAGCTAATCACGATCGCCGTACCTGGGAAATGTTTTACCGTGGAGCATTCCCTAATTTCAAGAATACGGTGGCATGTATATTATGCTATTTTTAAATTGTACCTAAAATTACAGATATACTTTGTATAAAGTAATATGTGTCAAAATTCAATTGTTTTTAAGATATAGCGATCCCAAAAATTCAATTTTTACACTTTGATAGTATCTCCACGGTGCCACTTGAAGAAATGTGACTTGCACACTCTGTCATAATTTCTCATTATGCTCTATTCGAAGATATAAACTTCCGAAAAATCTGAATTTAAAAATTTTTGGATTTGCGGTCGAACCAAAAAAAATGAGGAAGTTGACATTTTCGAATAGGCAGGAATATTTAAATCATTTTGCCTCAAAAATGTTACAAGCTGTCAAATGATCTCGAAGACAACTAAATTTTGACATATAGTACTTAATAAAAATATGTCTAGAATTTGAAGAATTGGAAAATAGCATAATCTACATGGTTTTAAAAAAAATACGTTTTAAGTTTTTCCCACTTTGTAATCTACCCTCTATAATCGAAATTATCTATGAATTATATCTATTTAGTATCTGTTCAACTATAATTAAAATATGTTTTCTCTATGTTCAAGAGAAATCGAAATATCTTCCCTTCATGCACTAATGGACCACCCTGGTGTATATCTATAATATATATATATATATATATATATATATATATATATATATATATATATATATATATGAATAGTTTGGTTATTCCGGGTTTCAATCCGACAGAACAGGAAAGAGAACTACCGTTTCTGGATATCCTACTGAAAAGAAAAGAGGATGGCTTGCTTTCGCACACTGTCTACAGAAAGCCCACTCACACCAACGGGTACCTCAACGCCGATTCACATCACCACCCTACCCAATTATTTGCAGTAGTGAAAACACTTGCGTTTCGATCGCAGTCCCTTACAGATCCAGAAAATTATCACAAAGAAATGAACATACTGCAAGACGCCCTAACAAAGAACGGTTATAGAAAAAAACATATAGACAAGGCTCTAAAAAACAAACACTTGGCCCCAAAAAATCGCGAAAACCAAGAGAACAGCTCCAAAGCTTTTGTTCCTTATGCAAGAGGCACCACAGACAAGATCGCAAGAAGTCTCAGGAGACACAATATTGAAACCATTTTCACCACAGACCGTAAAGTAAAAGATCTCTTGCCAACACCTAAAGAAAGAATCCCTCTAAAAAACCAGGGAGTGTACGAAATTCCATGCGGAGAATGCAGCTCATCTTACGTAGGCCAAACCAACATTAAAATAAGCGCCAGAAGAATCGAACATATGAACGTTGTCAAGCAAAAAACAACTTCTTCTGCTCTGGCCCAACACTGGTTAAACACAGGAGATAAGATAAATTTCTCGGGAACAAAAATGCTATCGAGATGTGAAAACCAGTGTACAAGTGTTATAAGGGAAGCCATTGAAATTGCAAAGAGGCCCAACAACTTAAATAGCAGAGATGATAGCCAACGTGTGCCTAATACTTGGAAAAATCTGCTTACAAAACATCAACCAGTACCACTTAGTAACGAAACAGATTACAACTCGGCAACGCAACCACAAACACTGGCAATAGGGCCGATGACGCGCAGCAGGTCTCGCCACCTGATGGTCCGTAACCATTCGGAAAACGAATGCGTCTAACGCGCACACGGTACCAACAGCACCGGGGTCGCGGGAGTCAATTCGCTCGTGGACGCCATACAGTGAGCTTTGAAAATGGTGAATGAGATTTCACCGAAACGTCAGCTGCCTTACAGTCCTGAGAGGGACTTAGCACATACACGGGATGCCCGAAAACCTTCGATTACATATATATATATATATATATATATATATATATATATATATATATATATATATATATATATATATATATATCAGCAATTTGGAATAAATATTATATTTTTTATGCCAATCAATAGATACCGATACAGAAGATGGGACTGGTATTCCAAGAAGTGCAGTCCAAGAGAAATTAGATCCCTCTGCACTTCATGGAAGTCAAGAAGAGGATAGTGGTAGACATCTCCAGTGATGGGGATGTGATGGATTATACAAAAACATATTTTTTCGAAACGTTCAATATAAGTTCAAGAAATGCGATAAAAATAGAATAAAAAATGAAAAATATATAAAATAGTTCATTAAGTTCTTTATGATCCGATGTTAATAATATTTTTAGATTCAATACACCTCTACAAATTCGATGAAATTATTTGAATCAATTGGCGTTTTATTGTACAGTATTTTATAACACTACAATTTGTTAAAACGGTACTTGAAATTACATATAGCCATCTGAAATCGATATACAAGTATGTTATTGAAAATAAATGAAAATGCATAAAAATAATCATCAGACCTGACAGAGTGGTCGCAAAAGTCCTCAGCCGTAGATAAACATGTCTCGCTTTAAGAGTTCTGCTCAAGCCAGTCCGGCCGCTTTCATATCGCAGTCTGACGACTTTTGTGACAACACTGTGTAGTCTGACGATTATTTTTGTGCATGCTTACCTATTTTCTATAACATATATCAATTTCAGACGGCTATATATAATTTGAAAAATTCATTTTTTTGACACTGTTACATATCGATTTGATGAGTAAGGTGACATCGATAACGGGTCTGATGATATTTTTTATATTTATCCAATCATAAACAATGCCCTGCTTCAATATCAGCTGGCTATAAATAATTTCTGTTTTTCACCTTTTTTTTTCATTAACAATGATATTATTATTGACAACGACTCGGTCGCGTGGTCTAACTTTTCATTTTATTATTAGAAAATACGTTCCTAACGAAACGAAATGAAATTGAGCGGCTAAAAATAATTTTTTTTTTTGCCCTTCAGCTCGCAGACTATATGCGTAGTCTATAAACTCTGACTCACTTTTTTTATTGTATTTTAGCCTATTTATGGACCAGTACAAGTAATCGCGATATTACTAGCGACGTTTTATAAACTATATTTCGTATCATATTTAGGACAGAGTTATGAAGACTTGGTAAGAAAAGTTTCTTATTTTTATATTCCAAAAAAAAAACAAAAAAAAACATGGATACTCACAAAATAATGTTATTTTACTATTTCAGGGCGAAAGGTTGCACGAACTTTTATACAATCTGGAATGGTATACCTGGAATGCTGAAAATCGTAAAACATTTATAATACTGTTTATTAATTCATCCAGAATATTATCAGTTGGTTATTTATCCTTGAGGCTTAATCATGACTTTCTAAAAAGGGTAAAAACTAGTATTATTTTTTTCTACAATTGAGGAATTCTTATGCAGGCGGTCTCTAAAGAGTCTTTAAAAACGCTAGCGCAAATTCCTACAGCTAAAGTATGAGGATTTATTTTGTTCAAAAAATTTATCTTGGTCAAAAAGTTGACAGATTCCGAAACACAAAATGTCAGAGTTATAATTTTTAACTTTTCTTTTTAAGTATTCATCTTAATAAGAGCTTGATTTGTACTAAATTTGGTATTTTGGGGTGTTTTAGAATGAAAAATCAAGATCTGATTACAGTTTCGGTGTACATTGCAGAGGGCGTCACCAGCAGCAATTCACCTATATTAAAGCTGTATTACTATTTTGTGCCCCGATATATTAAATTTATAATTTAAATTTCTTAATGCTTGACCCGTTTAATCCAAAAAAGTTTCATCCCAAGAAGAGTATATAAAGAAAGTTTGATTGATTGGTAATAAAGAATGAGAACTTTCATGGCTCCGGTCAAGTTGAAAATCATTGTTCTTGTGTTCAGACCGTGTCAAATTGGAATTACTATTCGACGTTTTATTTATAATTGCCCGAGGTATTTTCAGGAACCTTTACTCCTCGATATTAGATCACTGAAACCAGAATTCAGTGTTACAATCACATGGAGTAAAGATCCCTGAAGATGCCTCGTGCAATCGTAGGGAAACGCTGGATAATAAATCAAATTTGACACGCCCTAAACCCAAGACCCATGATTTAATAGTATTGATTTAGAACACATCATCCAATTAGGATTTTTAGTGCCCACGAAAATTGTTTCATTTGAACTTTTACATGACAAATTACTATAGTTGGATAACTAACAAACAGACACATAATATGACAACCAGACCGGTAGACAGGCAAACAATTATATAAATATATATTAGCACACCTTTGATAAATATATAAGCGTACATTAAGGTCCTTTTTACTTAAAACGGGTGAGAATGAAAACGTTAGTAAGCAATAAAGTTAGTCCTAAATAGAGGAAATCCAAGAAGAAGCTTTGAGGAATGCTAATATCTTCTTCGTACTTGAATATGAGAGTTTACTTTGAAGGGAGCCTCTTACGTCGTGATTTGCCAGGCAACGGAAGAACTTTGTGCAAGAGTCGAATATTTGCTTGGTTGTGACAACAGTGTTGCATTGATAATAGATATGGGTTTCTGAATATTCGATCAGGTATTCATGTGTTAGTTTAATGTGTCCCATTCTCAACCTAGTCACCAATGATAGTGAGAATCTAGGGCTATCCTTCAGATCAGGATTTAAGAATAAAATGACTTTAATTTCGTATAATTTGTTCTCTTCCTATTGGAGATCCAAATCGAGAGGGCAAAGAGGTTTGATCTTAAATTTGAAGAATACTTGCAGGTCTGTCTTGCATAATCTGACTGTTTTTCCCTGATTGTAAATTTTCTTTAGATTATACTTAATCATTAGGACCAGAAGATAGGTGTGACCAAAGGTCTTTAAGAAAGGTACAAGGAGTTAGAAACTTCATAGAAAGAGGGAAGAAAAACAGCTGCAGGTCTTGTATTGGTTTTAGAGCTATCAGTATTTACGAGTTCATGCTTTTTATATTTATAATAAATAAGCCCTGACGAATGTGCAGTTTCATGGGGAAAACGTAGATCTCTCGTAAGTAGTAGTATCTGGAACCAGATAGGAGGGGGATGTAGAAAGAGTTTAGAATGGGACATGAAAGATCTGATTTTAGGGAAGTGCATAGTTGATGCATTGGATTTGTCTTTTATAGAACAGGGACATAGTTTCTGACTCACTACATAGAGTAATAGCAGGACTTATGTGGAAAGCGCCCAGCGTTATTCGCAGGTCACCGTTGAGAATGGAGTCTAATTTCGTAAGTTGATAGGGGGTAGCAGAGGAGTAAGTAGCAGACCCATAATCTAGTTTGAAAAGAATAAGAGATACGAAATATTTCAGTAGGGTAATACGATGTATAACCTATTAAAACGCAGACAAAATACTCAATATATTTAAAATCTTTGAGCATTTCCTCTTAAGAAAATTATAGAATAAAGAATTTATAATAAGGAGAGAAAAGAATTGAGTCTAAGTTTAATAGGAATGAAGAGATTTTGAAGCAAGACCTAAGTTGGTAAAAGTGAAAAACGGCTGACTTAGTGGAAGAGAAGGAGAGTCCTATGAAATGGGCCCAAAAATGGAAATTGACGAGGCATGATTGAAGTAACCTTTCGCTTGCCATTTTGTCTTGAGGGGCATGGTATATTAGAATATCATCGATAAATAGACACAGGGAAACTTGGGACAATAGCTGCAGCTATTGTTCATGACTAGAATAAAGAGGGTAGGAGCCAAAACTGAACCATGGGGTACTCCAGAATATTGTTGAAATAAAGAAGAAAAAAAATTGCCTAACCCGAATGAAACGATCCTTCAGGAATTCCTCGATGAAGCGAGTCATCTTGCATTTAATGTTGCATTCATTTATGGCGTGTATAATACCGTTCATATCTACAACGTAAAAGGCAAATATTAAGTACAAAAACACTACCGTTAGATGTTGGTTATTTTGAAAGCCGATTGGGATATCGATTTCAAGACCTATCAAATAATCTAGTGTGGAGCGTTCATGTTTAAAATCCATATGTTTCTTCATAAGTATACCCCTTAGAAACCAGGATAAACGTAAATTCACAATTATCTCCAATATTTTGTATAAGTGACTGGTCAAAACAATAAAGCTATAGCTAGAAGAAAGTTTTCTTGGCTTTTCTGATTTGTAAATTAGGATAAGGAATGATTCCAACGAGAGGAAAAAATGAAGGTTGACCAAATTTGATTATATATGGAAGATCAGCAATACCATGCGGAAAAGATTCGTAATGTAAATAAAACTTACTCTATCCAGACCTAGAGTAGAGTCCCTACTTCTGTTTAAGAAATAAATATTTTAAATAGACGTGTTCCATCAAATATTGCTGTTGTTGAAAGACGTCTTCGAGAAATTGTAGTTTTGCTTTAGCAATGATTTATTAGGGAACCGGAAGTTGAGGAAGAAATTTTATTACGAATTTAAGAAAATTCGACTCTGAGCACTAGACACTAGGTTTGAAACTGACTGAAGATACAGTGTGTCATCCATTCCACCTCCAAATAGTACATGAGCCTTTTATCACTCGATCTCGAATTCAAACTAGCCTTTTGTCGATTAATTACATAATGAACGGAAAGCACATGATGTTGATTTTCAAACCTACATGCAAAAAAGGTTGTGAACTATCGACATTAATTTAAAATTGACGTATAGGTAGGGATAATTGACAGATTTATTATTGGTCCTGTCGTCTTACCACCTTACTTAAATGGTTTGAATTACCTAGAGCACCTAGCACATTTGCCAAATTTGTTTAATGATCTCTCACTGGCTACTGGACAAAAACCTTTACACTTCATATTAAATATTAGAAATCACGTATATGAGAGTTTTCCAAATCGATATTGGCCCTACAGCACGTTCAAAATTTCTTAGATCAGTCTTAAGCCTAAATAAAGTGTTAAGGTTGATTACAACGATTCTAAGTACGAAATAAAATATTTAAATTCGATTGTCTTACAAGAAAAGTACCTGAAGTGTCCGGCTTGGATTTTAATAAAACTTCAATATATTGTAGAGGGTACAAAAATAATCGACAAGTATTTTTTTTTCAAATAACAAGTAATTTCCATTTTGTTTTGTAAATATATCTATACTGGAACTTGGGATTTAAGAAGAAAAGTATATGGGGGTGGTTTACCCTCTTTTACTAGTAATTTTTAGAAACCTTGAAACCCATCACCTTAAGTTACTTATGGTATTCGTGAAAACTTTCTAACAAGGAATTTTCATTTTGTTTTAGAAAGATATCTCTGTTACAACCTGAGATATCTAAAAAAAAACTCTGTTTTTAGGAATGAACTTTAATGGCGATTTTTAACCCGTTAAAATGAATCTCTGCAGATAAAAAAAATACGTGTCTCTTATTTTTGTACCCTCTGCCACATATTGAATTTTTATTAAAATCGGAGCCGGACACTTCAGGAATCTTTCTTGTTAGATACGGCAACTGGAGGTGACATCTACTATGTGAATATAACTTTTTTAGATAAAAGGTGTCAAAGAACAAGAATTTTTAATTAGAAATTTAATATATGGAGGCACAAAAATTCATGAAGCTGGTAACGCCCTCTACAAAGTAGAGGTTTAATTTTATGTTTGATATCATTCCGAGTATTTGAAATATCAGTATGATATTCCATCGATAGATATAATATTACGTTACTATATTTTTTAATGCAGGGACATATAGAAGCCAGATTTTTCGATTAATTTCATATTTGGTTCATTACAACCATTGAACATGGTAATAATTTCACATTGAATATGTTTATGTTTTTTAGACAATAAGATTATTCTACACCTTCGGCAGTGTGATGAGATCGGTATCGTCTTAAAAGAAGAGATGGCAGAGTCTCTTACTTTTGGAAACTTTTGACCAGTAGTTTGCTTTAAACTATAATTGTTGCAATGTTAAAAATTTTATTCCCATTCATAAGTCGGGAGATATATCTGATATTAATAAATTAAGATCGAATTCTCTTTTGTACAAAATAATATAGTCAGTAAAGCACAGTTTCACTTTGTTAAGGGTATTAGTGCAGTACTAATTTTTTGGAAAATATATAACAATTTAAATGAAAAGAAAAAAAGTCATAGCAGTCTTTAAAGAAAGCTTTTGATACTGTAAGTTATACAAAGCTTCTTGAGAAATTGTTCAATTATGGTACTAGAAATTGTTATGATTAACTAAAAGACTATTTATTACACAGAAAGAGAAAGAGATAGAAAGAGAGAGAGATTTATGGATTAGGACGCATTATTACTGTGTTTTTTAGCGTTCATCATTTTTTCCTCCTTTTGTTCCCGACATCTCTAGCGAACGCAAACTCTTTGTTACAGTTTTAGGAAGAGAGGAAGGTTAAGGTGGTGTGAGAGATTTCGAAGTAGAGGATAGGTTATTTATTTAGGTAGTATTCGTGTGTAAGTTTAGTATGGCCGATAGGAAACCTGGTTATTATGGAAAGGTCTAGTCTTGCCAGACCAGGAAGAGGATTATCAGTAAAGAAGTATCTTTTGATTGTTTGTAACTTATTGTTATAGTCTTGCAGGTCCCAGTCGACTTCAATGAAATAACAGGCTATGTTTTGAAGGAAATTTTTAAAATCTTGTTGATGAAATATATTTTTATTTTGTCATGTTAGTTTTGATGTGTGGTGAATATCTGTTTTAATATTGCCTAGAATTCCTATATGGCATAACACACGTTGTAGAGAGTTTAGAAGAGTTTTAATTTCTTGGGTTATTGGGTGATTAATGTAATATGTTTGAATAAGTTGAATAGAGTTGAGGGAATCTATGACTATAAACAATTTTGTCTTGGTGGTTTTTATGCAATATGGTTTTAAGGATTGTGAATAGTTTTGTAATAAGAATGGTGATTGATTCATGAAATGAATATACTTTTTCAGCATTTTTGGGGTGATATAATGCACCAAGTGATGTATTCATTTTAAAACCATCAGTAAATATCAGTTCATGATTGCCAAATTTTGTATTATTTGCTGGTATATTGACTGGATCAGTGTAAGATTTACTTTTTTTTTATTTACAAGAAAGGGTTCGTTATTACAACTAGTAGGGGTTCGGCTATAAAGACGAAACAAATAGACTTTCATCGTTCATCTATTGGAGAGAGATCTCTGTAAAGTTAATATGAACGAAGGTGGCATATTTATTTGGAGGAATTATGGTATTAGGGGTTTGAAGAATTGTTCGTAGCTTGGTATTGAGGGGTGAAAGTGGACTGAGCTCGCATAGTTAAGTAGTACTATTCTGTATTCCAGAGATGTATAGGATACAGTTTTTTTTTTCAGATATGAGGTAGGAGCTGATGAGTAGATTATATTTCCGTAGTCTGTTTTCGTGAGAACCATAATTTTATGTATCTTTAATAGAGATGTAGCCGTTCCAGTGCTTGTTGAATATTAGTCTAAGAGGGATGTGTTCTGAGTTGAACGGGATACTTTATGAATTCATGGTTAGCCTGGGGCTAATGTTGCATTTTCTTTGGGAAAATGGATGGAGAGCAAGGTAAGCCAATGGAATGAGACAAGGAGATGAAGTCATTTAGGGTCACCTCTAGGGTATGTTGATTGTCAGTGGAGTGGTACAGCTGAATATCATCGGCGAATAATCTAAGATGGATTGAAGGAGGGATATATCTTTCGATAATATTTATAGTTATTAGAAAGAGCGTTGTGCTAACAGAAGATTCCTGGGGGTGCCATAGTACTGCGGGAAGGGTTTCAGAGGAAATTATGACTTTGTAGCTAAGTTTTTATAGGAAGTTAGATAAAAAATTGAAAGTTTCCTAAGAAAAGCCATTCTAAGAGGTTGTTGAGGATATATTCCTGTTTAGCATTCTCAAATGCTTAAAACATATTTAGGAAAGCTGTTGTGGCATGAGACGTTTGGTTATAGGACTTATGGATATTTATACCAAATCCTACCAGGTAGACTGTTGTTTATTTGTATCGTCCAAAAAAAAATTTATTTTAGGATTGAAAGTATATGTTTCTCTAAATACCAGGTTGATCTAAAATATACTACCTTTTGTAATACTTTGCTTAGGCGGATGGCCGGAGCTGTAGGTCTATAGTTGTCTGCTAGTATATTCGGTTCTTTTGGCTGGTGAATTGGTATTAAGTTGGCATTTCTCCATTCAGTAGAGAATTGGTCATTGTTTTCCGTAGTGTTGTAAAGAGTTAAGGCCTGAGTTAGGAACATATTTTGTCATGGAACTATGTATTCTATTTGGTCCTGGTGAACTTTCTTTGTATTAATACATATAGAGAACACAATTAACAAACTATATAATTCATTCCAAAAGGTTAATTACGGTACGCCACAAGACATTGTTTTGGACCTTTATTATTTAACTAGTATTTAAACGATATTTTTTTAATTTAAATGTCAATGGGGGTATTACAATAGACACTGATGATACTAATTGGAAATTTTGGGAACATATTAGTACATAAGGCAAATATAGGGTTAAAACGAATCGATATTTGGCTTCGTCATAACCTTTTCACTTTCAATATCTTAAAAACTGTTGCAATTGAAATTTTAAATTCAAATTCTGATCCGCTAATCTCGCCATCAAGAATGAAGAAACATATAATAAATGTTACTAGTAAAGTTAGAAAAACTGTGTATAAATGTTTAATTTTAGGAGTTATCCTAAATAGAGATATAATTAAAAACATATATTACGCATTTACATGGAGTATAATAAAATACTGTAAAATGATCTGGTGGGTTGCTTATAAGACAATAAGGGATCCTGTAGAAAAAGCGCAAAAAGCTGTTATTAAAATTATATTTAAAAATCAAGAAGTGTAACTGTTAAAAATCGGTAATTTATGTTAAGTTGGCTTCATTTTGTATATAATAGGCATGATGACTGTAATGAAGAATCACTGAAATTATGACTTAAAGTAATTATATAGGAAAGAGATTCTAAAAAACACACTTATTTTTAGATTACAAGTGAGATTATATTTATTTTAGTAAAAATAAAAACAGAAAACATAGAAATCAGCCATATTAGATCGAACACCAATCAGAAACGCGTGACGTCACGCTTTCGTAAACATCACATCTGTCATCATTGTCCAAATTTGTCTTTATTTGCATCATTTATCAGATGTTTTGTGGATAAAACTATCAAATGCATGAGTTTCATGCGTCCAAAAGTACAACAACGTCATGAAATAAGGATTTATCGAGGGCAACAGCTCAAATTTGCCAAGAATCGACTTCTTGATGCCGGTAGTGAGGTTGACTGGTGCACTGTTTTAAGTTCAGTTTGGACAACTTTACCTCTGAATTTGTATCATATATATATATATACTTGTACTGATTTATCAGCTGATTTTGGAAAGGGTGCTTCTAGATCTTCAATTGTGTGCAAAGCTAAAAAATAAAAATTTGTACTTATGAACAAACTGTAACTATGTACATATTATTATGTACTATAATTTTTGCAACAGACTATAATAATAATATTATAATAATAACAGGTATCACAAAGATTGTTTGGAATCATAACTACCTATAATATTATAATTAAACGGGTAAACAGAAAAGATATACACTTGAATTCGATAAAACAGGTTACAGGTATAAAAAATCAATGGGTACATACCTGAACTTCCTGATGAAGTGCCTGCGAGTTCTAAATGTTCTGTAGGTGTTTTTATTTGTGCTACATCTTTCTCACTTTCTTCAATTAAACACCTTCTTTGTTTTTTGAGAGCATAGGGCCGCTCAGCGGTGTCAGAATTTCGTTTGCTTCTGCTTAGTTAGCATTCAAATCTTGTGGGTATATACCCTGACTTCATACGCACTTGTAAAACTGAACCCACTGCATGGTACTGTATACAATTTTCCATATTATTTGGTGACTGGAAAAAGAAAAAGCTTTTAGTTAGGAACTTTAAATATAATACAGTAATGAAGAAATGAAACCCAACGTCAAACGGGATTGACAGTGTTATAATGGAAAATATGAATCGAAACAAGCAATAAGATGCAACTTGTCAAGTGTTTACGAAAGAGTGACGTCACAAACGGACGCCATTACTATTCTAGCGTTTTGGTGAGAAATTTAAATGGTATTTTAAAAAGGTCAATTTTTCATTAGAAATATTAATTTTTTGTGTAAATAAAATTTATTTTGTAACAAAGTAGGTACGTACAAACATCGTGGAGTATTTTTCCAAAATCACCCATCATGCCTATTTCTTATTTTCAAGCAGAAACGTCAAAATTTTATGTTTATGGTAAGTGGTATTTATAATAGTCATGTAAGTTTCGTTATAAATTACTCTAATTATTCGTTTGAATTACACTTGAATCAACGATTGTTATATTACTAGTAATTTAGAGTAGCTAGTCTCTAGCTAGAGCTTGTAGTTGAATTTGTTAATTTTAGTAAATCTGTATATTTGATATTTTGTGATAATAAAATTTACTTCAGTACTTGCTACACGCATTTTTATTATGGCTAGGTAGATATATTTTTTCAATATTCCTCGTAATTATGAATAATGTTTCCTTTTTATGTTCTTCAGACAATTATGTTATTATATAAACCAAAAGTAGATAATATACTTGCAGTTGGGTGTATAAAATACAATTATATATGAGAAACTTAGCTCTCAACCAACTGAAAAAAAAACCTTATACTATAAGGACAAACGTACGCTGTTCTAACACAGTTAGAGACAAAGCACTATCTCAGATTGCAGGAATACCAGGAAAGCGTGGAAGCCTTTCCTATGGTAGTGCACCGCCATCTGTAGACCGGTTTCGCACTTGTTAGTTCTCGTCAGTACAGAATAGGCTAGCGCACTTGAGCATCGGAAAGGTAAATCTTTAAGCAGCTTATATTAGACAAAATATGAAATCCAATACAAGTGGCGCCATCTCTCAGCATTCCACGCAATCTGATTGAACTAACCTAATTTTTTATTATCAACTGAAAATGCTGTCTTCTTGAAACTAAGCTTTACTATTACGGATGGTCCCAAAAATCAATACATAAAAGTAGTGAACATAACCCGATTCGCTCGATCCCCCCACTCCTCGACCTTGACCTTGACCTTGCTTCACCCCTCTTTGGCCCCGCCCACATGTCCTTGTCATTGACCTTGAAAGTGCACGTGTGCTTTGGCCTTGGCTTTGTGTTCAAGGTTGTGTGTGTGTGACCTTGACCTTGACCTTGGTCGAGACGACCTTGACTTTGTTGAAGGTCATCTTGGGTGTGTGACCTTGAAGTAGTTATTTGTGCATTGTAATAGTGTGGGATGATCTTGAAATGATTTTGACCTTGCAAATTGTTCTATAAATTGTGTGAGTCTACTTGCATTCATTCAGTGTGAAATGTCAGATACGGAACTATCTAAAGAAAAAATTATAGAGCAAGTCGGCAGAGTAATTTGTTTATATCAGAGTAATTTAAAAAGTTTGTGTGATTTTGAAGAGAAGGATCTAGCATTTTTTCCTCTCGAATATTTAAAAACTTGCGTTGATACGCTGAGTTTACGGCAAATTTGGGATAAGCTGCCAGCGTCATATCGGTGTAACAAGGAACTACAGTTAAGCTTACCCTGTTACATTCACTATGAACAAATATATCGTCATCATATAGATGGGCCACCACCAGCAATAAAAAAGTGTCGTGAATGTAAAAATGAGTGAATAATATGAATAGTGCTTTGCAAGAGACAGTAAAAAAATTGGGCGATGAGTTCACTGAAACGGCTAGTAATTATTTCAATGATGCAATGAAAAGTCGAGCAGAATGGGCGTCGCGCTATTGTGATTTGGCTTATGAATATGAAAAGGCTGCGAATGCATGTCGTAAATATTGCAGCAAAACAATAAATTTACAAGACTTTGTTCGTGAGATAAAAAAGTTGGGGTTTAGTGACTGTTTGGAAAAACTGATTAGGTTCATTGCAGATCCGGTTGTGTTAGATGAAATTAGAGTGTAGGACTTAAGTTTAACGTAGTAGTAGTTAATATGGAAAGTTTAGTGCGAGAAATGTACGAGGAATTTCTAATTTCTGCAGCCTGTTCGGAATTTTACGCATATGAAATGCAAGATTCGGAGGCTCAGGACTTTAGTGTATTTTTTAAGTATATGGACCATGCCGAAGTGTGTCTTTTAGCTAGTATAGTTTGTAAGAATTTTCTAAGAGATAAAAACAAACAATTATTATTGAACAAATTAAGGAAATTAGGTTTAGGTGATAATGTTAAACGCATAGAAGAATGGCAGAAAAAAAATCAATGAATAAAGTACATAAAATGTAGTTATTTGTTTCATTATATTTTGTCCTTGAAGTTATCCTTATACCAATTTAAATGTGTGACGTCATTTGACCTTGAATACTCCTCCCACTATTTCTATCGTTAAGCTACCCCCACCATTGTTACAATTCGACCTTGAAACCCCGCTATAAAGGTTCGTGGGAGAAGAAGTGACTTCAAACAGTCGCAGATATCAGTGGCATAAACATCAAATATTGTGTTCGTGTAGTGTTCTGAAAGTGCTTTTATATTCACGGTAATTTTTGGATTTATATACCATTTTTTTCAATAATGAGTATTGCAAAAGAAACTCTAGATGAAATTAATGAAATGTTTAGCAAAGATTTCGAGGTTTTAGAGAGAAAAAAGGTTACCGAAATGATTGTAGGCAAAGTGTATAAAATTGTAAAGATGGTTTCAATGACTACACGATTTGGTAAAACTCTTTTAGTGGCTTTACACGATGACGGTGATAATAGCACATTTGAGACTTTTTTACCAAAACGTGTGGCCGAAACACTATCTGACGATATTGTAGATATTATGAGTAAAACTAAAGATAAATACACTCTAACTTATTTGGGGCAGGGCACTAGAGTTTTTGGAAAAAATACTCGAACATTATTACGTTTTGGCTCATTGGAGTAAATTGTATGTAAATTGTTTGAAAAAAAGGATGTAATTAAATTTAAAATATAGTTGCACATATCAGAATACTTATGCGTGTTCATTATTTCTGTTAAAGATGTCTGCTGATGCGACGACGACGACGACGACCGCCAACGAATGTGTAGATAGATACATATTTTGGTTGGGGAGAGAATTAAGAAATAGGGCTCACGATATGTTAGATAGCGTAAATGATTGGTCGCATATTGATGTAACCAAAGATCAATATAAGAACAAGATCAGGGATACAATCAATTTTATGGCTGGGGCACACTTGTGCGACAAATTTTTATATGGTTCCATAGACATGGATACATTTTGTGCTGAAATGGTTGAAGAAGAATTAAAAGAATACCTCGTCAATATTCCACATTTACCAGGTGAGCTTGCTGCAAAATATGAATTGGTTTCTGCAACAGCAACAGCCCAAGACGTTGACGATCAAAATAGTGTCGGATGGGATAGAATTTTGAGCAACGAAAACGAAGACATAGAAAATTAATTTTTTATAATTTTTGTATTTGTGCAATTAAATAACTGTAAATAAATATCTGTTACAATCACAGTTTTATTTTATTTCTTTTATAAACATACCAACCCAGTAGATCATAGTCAGTGTTTCTTTTTCTCAGCTGAAATATTTAATATAAGTAGGGCAAATAAAAATAAAATAGTTTAGTAAAGATTGAAAATGAGTCGAGGAAACAACACAATTGATAAATTTGGTCGTCAGAAATATAATGAAAAATATCATATATTATCTGGGCCACAAGGGATTGGTTTTAAACTTACAGCGGATGGGCAGTATGATATGGGTGGAAAAATCACAACCAACTTAGGCGAACCTAAAGATGATGACGATGCTGTGACAAAACACTTTGTTAATAGAAAGTTTTACAATTTTGCAGTTGTAATATGTGACATATTTCACAAGGATGTCCTCCCCATGATATACAAAAATAATAGTGAGCTTAAAACAAAAATTGAAGTTATGCAGAAAATACTCTATCATCAGCCTTTAAATGACTCATTAAGCGCACTGTCGTACGACTCGACTTCAAAAAAAATCTAAAAAAAGCAGGTTAAAGAATAGGAGAACGCACTCCGAGTGGCATAGCCTTGAAGATAACGTCGTAGTCGTCGGTGAATTGGACCTTCCCTCCAAGAATATTGAAATGTTATTTATGTGTATCATGTTTTATTGTCATTGTTTTTAATAATGAAGATTGAAATAAAAAACTTTATTTTACAATATATTGTTTATTTATTTTACATTTTAAATAAAAAATATAGTCATACAATATGTTATTTAAACAATATTAGCTTTATCTATCCAAGAGTTGAAGTGGTTGGGAAATCCTAGCCATTTGACAAATAATTGTTCGATGTGATTTTTCTTGCGTTGTCTAAGGACCTTTTCTACTAGATAAACGTCAGGACTGCTTGTTTTTTGTAGTTCTGATTCGTAAAAACACCCTCTTATAGGCTGACCTTCTAACGATTCCAACAAGTAAGTAGGTGGATTTGTAACGTTAACTTTTACAACTTTAAACAATTCGGTTGACCAAGAGGGCGTATATCCTTTCTCGAATAAGCTTTTGTACTTGCTAATACGCACAATGTCACCCATGGAAAACTTAAATTTTTTAGGTACAATTTTTAAATAATCATATGCTTTAATATGTGTTTTTTCTTGCACGTCTGCAGGCTTCATTCCAATGGTGCGATGTTTCGAATGGTTATAGGTTTTTGTTACTGCCGATAATATATGTATCCATTTGTAAGATCCTCTTGTCGAGAATTGTTTATATAAATTATTTTTTAAAGTCCTTATGACTCGCTCAACAATTGCAGCTTTCTTTGTGCTGTAAGTGGAATAATGATTTATATTATATTTTTTCATCAGGGCTGGAAAGTTTGTATTATAGAACTCCTTTCCTTGATCACTTTGCAGATTTGTTGGTGTATATGATGCCTCTTCAATGATGCTTTTCATCGCATTAGTAACTTCTATACCAGTCTTGTTTTTTATGGCTTTAGTATAGACAAATTTCGAGTAACAATTTATACAGACCAAAATATAACGATAACCATCGTTTTCATCAGCATACTGTTGCATTTCAGCCAAATAAATTTGCCACAAATCTCTGTATCCTTTTATTATCGTGCGCCGTCTTACAAAATTTTTTCTAGCCGTTCTATGTAGTTCATTAACAATCTTGATTTTTTCTAGACTGGGCTCCATATTATTAGTAATACTAAAGGTTTCAGATCGAAGGAAGAACTGAATAATATCATTAAATATTGAGCTTAATATATTATATCTTCTTCTCGTAATTCCTCTATGATTGATAATATTTCATTTTCGTGTCCAGTGTGACCGGCCATTTTGGAACTCCACAACAAACGTAAACGATCCACCAACTCTTTAGCTTTGTTCCAGTAGACATATTGAAATTTTTTCGAAGATAATTTCTTTTTTGCGGGTAACTGTAGTTTTTCCGAGAGATTTTTTCTTGTAATAGTACCACCTAATTTTGTGCCCATTATCAGAGGTTTAATAATTCGTAAATATTTGTTCCATCTGGTCTCCCGTAAACCATCACTTTTTTTAAAATTGTTGTAGACAGCACTCGTTGATTCCAAAATTTCCTTGTACGTTGAAAGTACATTATTACTTAATTGTTGTTGTTCCTTGCCGACACTTGGGGGTGTTTTAAGAAATAACAAATCATAAAGTGCCGGTGATCCACCATATTCTGCAATATTTTTCCCTTTCTTGTATAAGACAATATTTCCATTTCGAAAACGCACCTCTAAATTACCAATAAAATTTTTGTTATGATCTGTTTTTGAACCAAAACGTACACCATATACAGTATCGTATAGAGATGGTTTCGAACGTAATCCTTTCAGGTGTGCGTTTAAAGTATCGGAAGTTGTGGTGTCAGCGGATGCGAGAGATGTATTAGTTGATGTCGAGGGTGTATCAAACACCGATTGGCTAATATCTTCTTTTGAAATGCGATGCTGCTGCTGCTGCTGCTGAATAGGTGTGGAGGTTTGAAAGGAATGTGTAGGTTGGGGAAAACCTGATATTTGAGTCGACTGCACTGATGTACTGAGACTATGTGGCTTTGTAGCTGGATAATGTTGTTGCTGTTGTTGTTGTTGTTGTTGATGTTGTTGTTGCTGCTGCTGCTGACGTTGCTTAACCACATCAGATATAGTTGTCAATGGCTTAGAAATGGGTTCGTAAAACTTTTCCAATTCCACAACATTAAACTCTTTAGCCGCTTTAATTTGTTTAAATTTTTTTCTGACGGCATTGGTAGCTTCCACTAGTTTACGTTTTAAGTCGATCGCGTTATTCATGATGTTAACAAAGGACGTTTCAACAATCAAATGAGCGTTTTCTCTTATTATTACAGTAATATATAGCTATCAAATCCTTTGCGGTATCTTCCCGATTTCACATCACTGTTTTTATCAATTACTAAAAATCCATACTTATTATCCCAACATTTTGAGCACATTTCTTGAAATTGAGTAAAAGTTAGATCCGGTGAAACGTGGTCGGAAAATATGTGTTTCATATTCAACTCATCTTGTTTAAACATAATAATAAAATTGGCGTTGTCTCGCACAAGCTGTTTAGGCACTCGCGAATATGTTTGCGCTAGGTAAAAGGAGTCGATATTTTTATGACGTCCCATGCTAAAGTACGATCTTATAACATCTTGTTTTTCACATATAACATCATCAAAGATAAATATAGAGTTTGGTTTTGCATCGGACGGTTCCACAATATTACTGGAATCACTAAAGGCATAGTAGCCTAAACCTTTGATGGGCGCTAAAATTTTCCTTAAATACTCATATTTCGGTTGATACAGAGATTTCGAGTAAATATAGACATTTTCGAAACGTAGCCCAAGGGGGTGTGTAAGCAGCGAAATCATGACATTAGTTTTTCCACAATTGGATGGACCAATTAACAGGCCGCGAATAGAGGAAGGAAGTAGAGGACCGTGTCTCTTCATTATCTTCTTTTCAAATCCAAGTCCGACTTTTTCATCGAGATTGTCAATAGGAAGTTTTTGTTTAAGATCGATAACGCGCATCTTAGGAAAATTTGATATTTTATAGGCAATTTTTCACAAAAACTGTCATTCAGATGCCGAGCGTCAAACGAAGTGGACGGTCTCACGTTTCCAACAAAACTGGATACGGTATTGTGAATTCGTTAATAAATAAATTACCATTCGAGGTACACATTCCTGGTTATCAATATTGCGGACCCGGAACAAAAGTAATAAAACGTGTAACAAGAGGTGATCCAGGCATTAATCCTTTGGATGCCGCATGCAAAAAACACGATTTAGCCTATTTACATAATAAAGACAACATAAGTGCGAGACATCGAGCGGATTACGAGCTCGAACAAAGTGCTTGGAATAGAGTAAAATCGAAAGATTCCAGTTTAGGTGAAAAAACAGCAGCTTGGTTAGTTACAAACATTATGAAAGGAAAACAACGTTTTGGTATGGGTGTACCATCATCATTATCAACAAAAAAAACATCTAGTAAAGGCACGCGTCATACAAAAAGGAAAGGTGTTAATAAAAATCGACATGTTCGGAAAGCCAGTTTCGGAACAGCTATTCGACAAGCAGTTCGAAGAGAATTATTAAAAGCCGGAAGTAAAAATGTGTTGGAAAAAAATGTCATGAATGCATCTAAAATAGCTCTGTCGGCAGCACGTAGATCGGTAAAAGCGGCAGGTGGCAAAAGGAAGGTTCGTACACCGAGAATAATACCGATTCCTAAAACTGGTGGAATATTACCATTAATACCAATTTTTGCCGGGTTATCAGCTTTGGGTTCATTAGCCGGTGGGGCAGCGGGAATTGTGCGCGCCATAAAAGCAGTAAAAAAAAGCAGCGAAGAAAAAACCGGTGCCGGCCTGTATTTAAAATCGAAAGGAAATGGTTTGTTTCTAAAGCCATATCGTAAAGGTATGGGATTATTTTTAAATCGTAGATCAAAAAACTAATTGAATCCCTACATCGAAGACCACTATCTAACATCGATATAGAAAAATATGCCAAAAAGAAAAGAATAGGACACTTTCGAGGCGTTTATATGAGGGATTTATTACCTAGACAAGGTCCTCGACGTTACGAAGCAGCAATAGTGAATTTGGATAGTACGCGTGGTGCAGGGACTCATTGGGTAGCTTATAGAAAAAATAATTCTAAAGTAACATATTATGACAGCTTCGGCGATTTACCCCCACCGATCGAATTGGTACGATATCTACAAACGGGATCGGAACCATCAAAAATTATTTACTATACATACGATCGTCAGCAGGATTTTGGAACAGTCTGGTGTGGACATTTGTGCTTAAAGTTTCTTGTCGAATCATCAGCGTAAAAGATGTCATCATCATCATCGTCACCATTAACACCGCAAATGGATCGCAATAACTATACTAAAATGTTGCAATCACTGAAAGCATTTCATCTAGCCGGTGGATTAAGGAAAATGACCGTGAAACAGTTAGAAAACATGCCCAAGGAAGTAATGATTGCATTAGCCCCAAATGAAATTCCATTCGTTTGGGAAAAGTTGCCCGAGCACCTTAAAAGCGATATCGATATATTAAAATATTATTTCAGCAGCAGCAGCAATTTAAACGAGGTTATGACTGATGAGGATCTTACGGCTAGAAAAATATTTTGTTGTTATTGCAAAATCAGCGATGTGCGCATAAAAGCAGAAAATAGCATAAAAACATCACTATCTAATGCAGTGAGAAAAGGTGTGAAGATGAATCTTTTTAAATGTTGCCGCTAAGAATAAAACCGAGATGTGTGATGTTTTAATGGTTAGTCATGTCTTATACGTTCACACTAACAGGACACTCGAGCGTCTTAAGCGCCGATTTTTATCCACCAGTCGAATTAAATAGAGAAAACAAATATGGTCTGGCATTGCTGGGATTTTACACATACAATTCAATTTTTAATGTGGACGAAAGCAACAATAAGTTTGCCTACATGAAGGAGGGTTACACCACCGAGCCGATACAATTGCAGATTCCACCTGGGGCCTATGAAATAGGTGAGATAGGTAAAGCTATGTCGGAGGCTTTGAGGATTTCAACTGAAGAAAAGAACGATGGAATCTTTTACTTGGTCGCTAATAATAATACGCTGAAATGTGAACTGAAATCCCAATATACTATAGATTTCCGGGGAGAGGCGAGTATCGGTAAAATGTTAGGATTTAATCATACAGTGTTAAAAAGAGACAAAAAGCACGAATCAACCGAGATGGTGGAAATAATGAAAGTACGCATCATACGCGTAGATTGTAATATAATTTCCGGAGCATATATGAATTCGGTGGAAGGTCATACCTTGTTCGAATTCGATATCGACGTGGAGCCCGGTTACAAAATCAGTAAAGAACCACAAAATAATATTTATATGCCGTTAATGCCGGCAGGACGTCAGTTTATCGACAACATTACTCTTCGCATCTTGGACGATAGCGGTGATCTAATCAATTTTCAAGGCGAGAAAATAATCGTGAAATTGGAACTGAAGAAACTTTCATAGAAATGGGTTTTTGCTTCAATCGTCAATTGTGTGTGCTGTCGACTAAGATGGGGGAACCGCCGAAACATAATAAAAGTAAAAGAAGAGTTAACGTCAAGGTTAGTCGTCGTCCAGACGTTAGATCACAAACATCTCAACAGTTATCTGCCGAAGACTATAAATTTTTAAAATCAATCGGTCTTAAAGTGCGAAAATGATTTCCACCACCAGCGATAAAATAGAGGTTTTCTCCGAGCCCATCTTGGACAATTCCATTATTAGTCTAGAAGAGCATACGTATAAACCATACGGATCTCCATCATTCAACAATTCGGATGAAGTCCGTATCCCCATTAATTTTCAAGATATTATACTGGATATCGCCGAAAGTTACATATATATCGAAGGAAAATTTAAACCCATAGACGCAACGAAAAGATGTTTTTTATCAAATAATGCCCTCGCATTTTTGTTCGATGAAATTCGCTACGAGATGGGAGGTGAGCAGGTCGCCGTGGTTCGTAAACCTGGAGTTACGACGACATTAAAAACCATGGTTTCATTCGGAAGTTTGCAACAAAGATCTCTCATGACGTGCGGATGGGGTCTCGACGAAGCAAACCAAGATATCGTAGACACGGCAAGTAACGTATTCTCCGGGAAATTACCCTTAAAATATCTTATGGGATTCGCCGAAGATTACGCAAAAGGTGTTTTCAACGTAAAACAAGAGCTTATTATGATTATAGCTCGCACTTTTACCAATTGTTACGTCGGCGAAGTAGAGGCAGAAATTAGTATCGACAAAATCGAATGGAAAATTCGTCACATCATTCCAGACGACAAGCAAAAATTGAAAATACTGTCTCGCATTAATAAAGGAGGAAACAATGCCAGTATTCAAATGGCATATCGTAAATGGGATCTGTACGAATTACCAGCTTTAAGGCAAACATCTTCCGACGTGTGGGCCTTGAGAACGAGTACAAGTCTGGAAAGACCGCGCTATATAATCGTCGGGTTTCAAGACAGCAATAATTGCGACAAGAAAGAAAAAAACGCAACCCAGTTTACCCACGCCGACGTATGCGACATTAGACTGTATCTGAATTCAACCGTTTATCCATACGAAAGATGGAATTTAGATTTCGCCAAGAAACTGTACGCAGCAGCCTATTACAATTACGAAAACTTCCAAAGCAGCTACTACGGGTGCGAAATAAACGATCCGATGATAACGTTCGCGGAATATATGAAAAACCCCGTTTTTATTATCAATTGCAGTCATCAACCAGAGGCGATTAACTCATCGACAGTGGATGTAAAATTGGAGTTCCAAACGAGAAAGAATAAATTCCCCAAAGACACTAAAGTGTACGCATTAGTTATTCACGACTCATTTTTTAGTTATAATGTATTAAACGGTTCGGTGACCAATAAATCTATATTTTAATGTATCTATTATATGTAACACAAAATAATGTTCTTGAATCAATAAATTTGTAATGAGTGAAGTAGTAGTTTTATATTTATTTGAAACCCAACCAAAAAAAAAGCTGGCGGAAAAGCCCGCTCTTTAAGAAAAGAGTACGGGAATTTAGAAAATGGTGGTTTATTAAGTGGAAAAAAGAGCTTAAATAACACAAGAAAAAATTTTTAAGGCAAAATATGAAAACAACGATTTAGAAAATTTGTAGGAAAGTAACGGTTAGGAATAGGGAAAAAAGTTATAAGAAAAAATTATAGAGGAAATCGAGTACTATAAGCAAGCATTTTTCTCGATAGTAAAAACGTAAAAAAAATTTTTTCAAAAAAAAATTGAAAAATGGTGAATGCGCGCCAAAGTTGAAGTTTTGGAGCAAAATGATATTAGGAAATTAGAAAGAGAATTTTTTTCTACATATGGTAGTACTTTTCAAAATTTGGAAAGATGAAATTTTAAGAAAAGGGTTACAATAAGTTAGTAATTTGGATTTTTTAAAGCGCTGTAGCTCGGGAACCGTTCAAGATAGAAAAAAAATAAAAGCACTTCGATAGCCCAAAATTTTGAGGAGAATGCGATGGTGTAAAAAAAATTATAATTTTTTTTTTTTTTTGAAAATGCTGAATACGCGCTGAAGTTGAAGATTTAGAGAAAAACGGTATTGGGAAATTAAAGAGAGAATTTTTTTCTACATATTGTAGTATTTTTGAAAATTCGAAAAAATGAAATTTGAAAAAAAGGGTTATAGAAAGTTAGTAATTTGAATTCTTTAAAGCGCTGTAACTCGGGAACCGTTCAAGATAGAGAAAAAATAAAAGCACTTTAATTACCTAGAATTTTGAGTGGAATACAATGGTGAAAAATTTGGAAAATCTTAAAAATGACAAAAAATTTAGACGAAAAAATTGAAATTCTCGAGTTAGGAGGCTAGGGCCGCCGAACGGGAGTATGTGGAAGTTGTAGGGGAGGTTTTTTTTTTTTTTTTTTTTTTTTTTTCTAAGTAGAGAAAGTCTAGTACTATATGCTAGAAAAGTGGAGGGGGGTAGTTTGTGTCCATAACAGAGATACGGTGAGTTATAAAATCATATTATTCTCAAACTTATATAATGCATATATGCACTCCACCTTACCCCCTCCAACTTTTTGAATGTATATAGAGGCCGGTATTAGAATTATTTCATCATTACACATTCGATCGGCAAGATGGAAGATATACCAAAAAGGATCATTGGCATTGTCAGGCCATTCGTGCCCGGCAAAATATGCAAGTGTGAGGAGTGCGGGGGTACCGCACCAGGAGCGGCACCTTCGGCACCGCCTGCAACGCCGACACCACCAGCGACGACGACGGTGCCGCCAATGAGAAGACCAAGGGCTGCACCTAGGTCGGTGTTAATATCGTTGGGTATTACTCCACGGTAGGCACCCCACCCTCCCCCCAGGCCCTTTTAGGGCCACAAAAACGGTCCTTTTCAGGACCACATTATATTTTGATCGTAGTTTAGTAATCGTCACTTATGGGGCGAGATATTCGTTTAACGACGATTTGTCTCGTAGCTTAAGTGCCAAGTTATATGCTTGAGAACCTATGAAAATGTTAACAGTTCAAACAAGGTTTCTATTATTTTTTTTTTTGTAATGTATTCTTCACAAAATATTAAGAATAAGTCTTATTGTCTAAACAAATCTAATTCCTTATTTAAAGTTTTTGAAAAAATCAATAATTCTATAAGCTCTCACCAATACATAACATTTAGAATCCGTTGGTGGGGTGGGGGTAGTTCTATATATATGAGACTGGGTCAGTTACACAGTCATATATTCATCAACCCTCATACGATGAACATGGAGGAAGAAAGACCCGCCAGCCGAGGCTCATCCATCTTTAGTGATGACACCGTAGCCGACAACGTTGGAGACCTGCAAGTCTTCGACGACGACGACGAGGTGGATTTTGAAATTGACGTCCTACGTTGGGACGACTTGGATGAGCCGATTCCGCTAGTATATGACCATGATCCGGGTCTAGTGAAATTAGACGACGCGGGTGATTGGGTCTTACAAAGACTCGAAACTCCGTCGCCGCAGCCAGAGCCGGACTCGACGGAAGATGCGGTGCTGGAAATTCCAGCATCACCAACACCCGACGACCCACAAGGCCCCTGCGATTCGTCAAGCTGGTGGTCGACCAGCGAGGATGGGGCACCATAAGCCCACACTCTCCCTGGCCCTTTTTAAGGGCACACAACAACGGTCCTTTTCAGGACCACAAAATACTTTGATCGTAGTTTTAGTACATATTAGTACTTTGTTACTAATATTGTATGTATAGAATATACAATATTAGATACAAAGTATTAAAACTTTAAGTGCTGGTGGAACCCAGCTAAATCGTTCGTTCGTATTTGAGACCACAAACAACTTTTGGTCTCAATACGTAATACGACATTTGTTTTCACCCCCCACCATTAATTTGTCTCTATATATACGACCACCAATACTTATTACAATCATTTTAGTTCAACATGTCAGCGACTCAACAACAACAACAACAACAACAACCCATCCAATGCCCTGTGGTAGATTCTACCACAGAGAATTGTTTGGAGTGGGAGCCGAACGATCCTAGATGAGACGAACTTTGGCGGTTCATCATCGAATACACAGAGGACAGCACCGCCACCCCCGCTGATGATGACGGGCCGTGCGACTCCACAACTCAATAAAAGAGTCGCATGTTTTACAACCAAACGGTCCTTTTCAGGACAACAAAATAATTTGATCGTAGTTTTAGTTGGTTATAATACTTTGTAACCAATATTTTATGTTTTTTTCATAAAAACATACAATATTGAGATACAAAGTATTAGAAGTTCTGGCGACAGAACCTTAACTTCATAAACCGAACCATGTTTTAGCATACTAGTAAATATTATCAGAAAATATTTACAACTATTGCTATTGCGTAATTTTAGTGGATTATTCACTCTTTTTTATTATTACCTAATATTATGTGGGACAGGGCCTATATGAAATAACACACAAAAATAAATTTTCAAATCATTTTTATTCTCATTATAAAATATAAAAAATTTGATCAAACACTTTTTTATTAACTACATTATATATATATATATATATATATATATATATATATATATATATATATATATATATATATATATATATATATATTTACAAACTTAATACTATAAATTAGAAGCTAATCTCTACAACTACCTAACACCTACTACATAATTTATTAAAGTCCTCTAATTGTCTTTTTAACCGCGCAGATTTCACCTTTTTTATCTCTAATTGTCTTTCAAGTTCTATAATGTCACTGGCACACTCGTTCACTTCATTCACTAAGCGTTTTTTCATGGCGTAAATGTCTGTCAATTTGGTCTTCTGAGAGTTGGTGAAGTCTTCGACCCACTCCGGTTGTGATGGCTCGGAAGAAGACGCGGTTTTATTTGGTGAAGACGATGACGACGACGACGACGACGACGAAGCAGCGGAAACTTCATCGCCTTCAAAACACCGCTTAAACCGCTTCTTCATGGGTTTCCGGCACCCCAATATCGGCGACAGTGGCGCTGGCGCTGGGGAAGACTTCACCTCCGACACTATTTCATTCTCTACGCTGGCCGGTGTTGGTGGCGTTGGTGGTGTTGGTCCATCGGGGCCTTCTATGACTTCCACTTCTACTGACAATGGCTCTTTTGGTGCTGTTTTTAGGAAGTCGGGTAATGGAACAGGGGTGGAGGGACGATTAAAGTTAAACTTTTTCTTCTTCCCTTGTCCCACACTTTTAATCGCCGAATAAAATGTTTTTTTATCGGCGATTTCCGACTTCCGCATAGTCAAGAGCTTTTTCAGTTTCGAAGCTTTCGGAGAAGATTCCCTAGGCCGCGATGCTTTTCGCACAACCACATCACTAATCACATTTATCTTTGGCTCCTTCTCCTCCGTCCAGCATTCCAGGAATTGCGCTGCCGACTGAACTAACTCTTCATCGCGACCATCGTTGAGGGCTCGGTCTTCGGCATCTTCATGCTCCACGCCATTCCAGTTCTCGAACACCCCCGGACTTAACACTTCTAAACCACTCATGTTATCCAGCATGCCTTGCTGTGAACCGCAGGTCACGTCAAGAGCATCTAAAAGAGACCGTACACTAGACATTTTCGATATTCAAACTCACACAATTAACTTTTTCTTAGCACTGTACTGTTTGCTGTTCTGACGAACTGTGAAGAGCTCGAGCCAGCAAGTCTGCTTTTATGCCCATTTCCCCCACTACACCGCCTTTATTCCTTTTGTTCGATGCATTAAGTATAATATTTAAACTTGTCAGATGCAAGGCCAAGGCCAAGGCCGACGTAACCGGCAATACCAGGGTCGTTTTCAGGGCTGTAATTTTCATGGATTTTTTTTTTGTCCCTGTCAAGGTTATTTTAAAGAAGCATATAAATATAGTACTAAACTTGTTAGATGCGAGGCCAAGGCCAAGGTCAAAGTACCCGTCAATGTCAGGGTCGTTTTCGAGGTTTTAATTTTCAAGGATTTTTTTTGGTCCTGTCAAGGTTATTTTAAAAAGTAATACATAATTAGAGTACCGCGATTGAAAAGTACAACATATTCAAACATCATGTTGCCAACCGATGAACAACCTAGTGAAGCAGCCAAAACATACAGTCATATACCAAAAGCTTTTTATTTAACTTGTCATCATTGTAAAAGACTAGGTATCTGCTGGCGAAATGATCTTACGTACGACTTCAACTACATTGACCTTTTCAGGGTTAAATTTGTACAATGCGGCTTTTGTGGACTAGTTTACTACCAGTTCAAGGACATTAATGAACGTGCCATCCAGAGAAGAAATTGGGTCATAGAAGAAGCTTACCTGTACAGAAGAAATTAACATGTATTTTATTTCTTAATTTTTAATTTTTTTGTTTGTTATTTTTTTTATTTTTTTTAATAATAAAAAGTAAACTCAATCTTTTGTTATATTTTAATTTTTTTTTCAATAAAACAATAGTAAAATGAATCTGTATGTGTATTTATTAAACATCACCTAAAATACGTTTTGCAATCCATATTTTTCTGCAGAGTCCGTTTATTAATGAAATAGAACCATATATTAGGGTGAAATCTAATGGTTTCAAATCAGTCTCACATAACAATGTCAGAAGTAAACACTATTGATAAGTTCGGTCGCAAAAGAAAATTTAAGGATTTTAACTTTATGCGAGGTCCTTCAGGAATAGGTTTTAAACTTACACCTAATGGAGATTACGACATGGAAAGCAAAAGATTGTGCTATTTAGCAGAACCTCTTGAAGGAGACGATGCGACCACACGAAATTATGTTGATAATAACCTTGCTCAGTGTGTGCAAGATACGCAGAAAGCTTTACATGACTCAACAATTGTTATTAAAGATATATTCAGAAACCAACTTGAAGGTTACGTACGCAAGAAATTAATTGAAACCGGTCAAGAACTTAGAGGATACATTGATGATACTGTTATTGCAATATATGAACTTAGGCAAGACGAACTGCGTGATGAACTTAACTCTAGAATGTTGAAAATTGAAAAGACTATGGAGGATCTTGTCAGCAAACCTGTTTCACATTAAACATTTACTCGTAGACCTGTGCGTTTAATTTACTATTAGACAAATTTTTCAACAATAACTTTTACAGTTTGTTATTTGTCGACACTTCATTATATTTATAATTTTAAAATAAAGGTTCAATAAAAAAGCAATCAAGTAATGAATACATGTTTTTTATTTAAAAAAAAAAACATTACAATACTATCGTTACATATTAATGTTGTATGTTTAATAGAAATAATAAAAACAATACAAATAATGAAATATGGATTTTCCAGATTACGTGCTGTCCTGACTTAGAAATGATTCCAACACGGTGACTAAATTTGCTAAGTTTTCTTCCGGGTCTGTTTTGTAAAAATCTATGTCTGCATGCCCCCAAGGTAGAGTTTTGGTTGAACTGGGAATTACATAACGTTTATCATCGCTATGTGACAATGCTACTTTATTTATTATGTTGGTATAAATGTTATGTAATTCACTTCTAAATGTCTTCATCTTTCTTAATATCAAACCACCCCGTTCAACAATTCTTTGGTAGTCTTCCTGATGAAGGTCTTTCTCGATAACACATTTTTTGATACCTTTGGCTTTTTTTAATTCATTATTAATGGACTTTACATAATAAGCCTTCGCGCCGGTACCATAAAAACTTATTATCGGATCACCAGGAAACTCATCTTTCATTCTACCAACTACAGAATTACTTTTAATTATGTTGAAATTATTAATTTCGGGGTAATTTGATGTATCAAATTTTTCGGGGTTTTCTGATATAGTCTGATAAAAGTTTTCCGTATACACTTTTAATATAAGCGAGTCAGTATCGGTGTAAAGTAACGAAGCATCATCGCCAAACTTGGATTTAATAAAATTATAATAAAAATCGTATATTACAGTCTTTGATATATCTAATATGGAAAAACCGATATAAATTGGTTTATTGTACAATATTTTAACTTTATTCATATGTATAGCAACAAAGTTCTCGGTAAATATCGAGCTACTATTGAAATTGGGGCGGGATATTAGTGCTCTAGCTCCATTTCTGCCTACACTGTTCTCCCAATGTGTTACTAATTTTATATCCTTTCGAGTTTCCACATTTTCCATAGTTTTACCAAATATCGCGTTATTTTTTAATTTAAAAGTGTCCTTCGCAAATTTTGTGGTGGCCTTGTTACGTAAATTGGTATTAAAATCAATATACGATTTTAGCCATTTTGATTGCTCAAACTGTAATACTCGATGGGTTTGCATTACCACTAAGCCGTTGGCGATGGCTTGTTTTAAAGTTCTATAGTGTACAATGTATTTTTTTTTATCTTGTAAATTAGGAATTAATTTCGGTAATTTAGCGTTTTCTGTTGGCGGTATGATATTTTCTACTAGAAATGGAAGATCAGAATGTGCATCATGCAACTCAGTCGGATAATGCACATCCACTTCCAAAACGTAGCCATGTAAACTATCATCACCAACAGCCATAATATTTAAATCCAGAATTTCGCGCTCGCTTAACCATCGAAAACCACCATATGGTAATGCTTGTGACATACTATGACCATATAGATTTGTAGCATCAAGGTATGTTATAAATGAAGAAGGTTTTGTTGGGTCATAGTCTGGTAAAAAAATATTATTAGCGATGTGCTTCCTTTCTGTACACTGGCTTATGCCGCCGCGTATACCTTTCTTAAAAAAATGTATCATGTCTATATCAGTTAAGAGCTCTAACTCTACTTTAGTCATACGTAGCATACAATCAAATGATAAACTTGGAAGGGTATAGTAATGTGCTGGATCAAGTTTATCGAATTTTAAACAATTATTCCGAAATTGCTCAAAAACATCACACAATAGCAACACATCTGATTTTAAATACACGTCCGAATAGTCCCCCAAAGTTTTACACCCAAACAAGCGCCATACTTCTTTTGCTCTTCTATAGCTTTCATCGCTAATATGTTCTTCCCGTAAATTATCATAAAATTCATCTTTACTTGGAAGACATGTATTTTCCATTTTTTCTATAGAGTCAATAAAGCTATAGGGAAAAACACCCTTTTGACGCATCAAATTAAATTGGTTGATATTTGAAAAATGTTTCCGCGTTTCAATAAAATCGTCGTCGTTTAAACCGTTGCCTAAATTTTCCAAAGACGTTGACAGAAATTTAAAACTATCAATAAATCGCAACTTTAAATATTTCCTCTTGACTTTTCCACATTTACTATCAAAATAATCGTGCACATAAATGCTTTTGGTAAATGATATGTACTTTTCCTTACTTTGAGCCAAAACACCAATTTTATCCCCATATTTACATAACTCTTTTATAAATAAATGGCTGTCGTAGCCGCTTAAGTTATGAAATATGATAGGGATAAAAGAGGGTAATTTATAATTTAAATTACAAACGGAATGTGCAGCACCAAATCTTTTTGCACCAGTTATGTGACAGTGGTCTCGTACTTTAATCTCACCCTCTTCAAAAGGGCCTTCACATATACCACATATTTTAGCATCATTAAACTCCCTTTTTTCTTCAGGCGTTAACGGTTTCATAGGCTTAATGTCTTTTAAATATGTGTTGTATAGAGCCCTTAAATCACACTCGATACGATCCACAAAGACTTGAGCTGCATTATTCCCCCGAAATAGCTCAAATTTCGAAAGTGAGTCGTCAAAAGAGCATTTAATTAAATAAGCAAAAGAATATGGTTCATGTTTAAAACTTTTTACAGTGTAAGAATTTTGTGGGTTTGGTTGTACCGTTTCAACGGGTTTTAAAACAGATTCGAAATCTGCATAAACCACGAATGGAACGCGCATTTGCTTTTCTATACCCTCGAATTTTAAAATATTTTCCGGCACACTCTTTCCAAATTTATCGATTTTTAAATCCACTGAGGGTGTTTGCGTGAAAATGTGGTTACAATCGTAGCTTTGATGTAAAGTTAAAGCTGACGGTGTACTAAAATAAATGAGGCAACCATCACAGAAATATATTTTATGTTGTTGACAACTAATTTGACTTGAAACTAAACGTGATAAATCCCGAATCCAACAATAATGACTCTTTGAACAAGTCGTATCACAAAAATGTTCACCGCCATCTTTACTACTACAGTCTTTTGTAATTAACAATAAATTTACATGCCTATCCAACTTTTTTGACGCATACCTCAGTGGACCAATAACTTCATGTATTACTTCATTATTTTCATATTTAGATTCCAGACCGTATACGTTAATTGATATGTTGTTCATTTCCTCAAATTTTTTAATGTCACGTAATTTTACTGGAAAATCCATACCTGTTACATTTAGCACTCTAGAAAAATGGGGGTAGGATGTCTTCTGTGAAGGCTCTGCTGTTGGAGGAAACAATGCTGATGTTACAGCCCACGCAAAGCAAAATTCGTCCTGGTTAATCACATTGACGACAGCTCCTTTCTTTTCAATAGAACACGGTAACTTGATGTATGATGAGCCACCCATAGGCATATACTTGTTGATACCAACTTCCAAGTATAAAATTCGCACAAGAGCCCATCCTATAACAAGAAAAATAATATATAAAAATCAGTTTAATATATCGGGTTTTGATTTTTCCATACCTGAATCTTTCTCCTGGAACTCTGTCGCCTGCGTTTTTATTAATTCGGTGAAAGAATGGTAAACGGCATCCAAATCACTTTCTACACTAATTATTTGATTAGCAGTGTTGAAGGATTTTTCACTGAATATTTCTTGTGATGGAAGCATGTACTCGCCAACAGCTGTCATGTTAACTTTTAAAGCATGATGCACACGCAATAAATTATTAACAAGTTCCACCACCTTGGATTTAATGTCTGCAAAGAACATTACGTAATCGGAATGCTCCATATCAACCCGATAGGTTGCAATTCTCCTTTTGAAGGCACATTCAACGAGTTGCACACCATGACATACCGGCAAACATGAATTATTTTTATGTTGTTGTGTTCGTTTATGCACCGACATATGATTTATTGGAACATCTACATTACATGTAGCGCAATTAATTAGCGGAATCGTCGATGTATACTCTTCAATTCGGAGCCGTTTTCCTCCAGGCACTTCATTAAATCTCGCCGCACACGATTCTCTTTGATGACGTCTCATATTATAAATATTAGTAAACTTAGAACCGCAATTTTCACAAACATATGCCATGATTTGTCAAATATTAACACATGTACTACCTATACAAGTCAGAGCCAACTGATGAATGAAACTGCCCCATACCTTATATAAAACCATTCAAGGTCACCCCCAACCACGTAACATATCTTCAAGGTCACACACCCAAGGTGACCTTCAACAAAGTCAAGGTCGTCTCGACCAAGGTCAAGGTCAAGGTCAAGGTCACATACACAACCTTGAACACAAGGCCAAGGCCAAAGCACACGTGCATTTTCAAGGTCAATGACAAGGACATGTGGGCGGGGCCAAAGAGGGGTGAAGCAAGGTCAAGGTCAAGGTCGAGGAGTGGGGGGATCGAGCGAATCGGGTTATGTTCACTACTCATAAAGTATACGGAAATTACATACAAATTTAATAATGAAATTTATTTCTCAGAACATATCTAAGTAATAAATTAAGATGATGAAAACAGAGAAGAGAGTTAAGTTTTCGAAATGAGATTTCTCAAGAAGCACTGAAAATCGGATTTTTACTGTTAAATAGCTCAATTTCGAAGTTTTAACAGTTTCGGGTTTTCAATTTTGTTAGATACATTACTGAATGTCAATTCATTTTTGTGAAATGCCAATGTAAAATATATATTCCATAGCTCAAAAAACTTTAATATTCTATTTAAATATGGCCAACAGCATACATGGAGATTTCGATGAAGCTTTTTATCAAAAATCTTAGAAGAAAGAATAAAGTTGCCAGGATAAAAAATATAGCATAAAAATATAATTTACGACTAGTAATCTCGAATAAGAAAAATTTTAAAGTCTTCTGTGGAAACAGAGAAAAAATTATTTCAAAATGACCTTTTTTGATTATTTTTCGACCTTTAATTGATCGTAGTTCGAAAACGAAACATTTTTCGAAAAAATTGCGGTACGAAAAACGTATTTATTTTTGCCCAAAATACGTGATAAATGTCTTTTGGTACTGATTTTTAAATTTTTTTGCAATTTTGCAGGTTTTTTGTTAATTAACTAATTACCGACCATGGCGATTCATCGGTACAAAAAAAGTTTTCAAGGTTTTTTTGTTCGCAACAATTCAATTCATCGATTAGAAAAGGTGTCATCCTGACACCTCTCCGAGGTGGGTACTAAACTCTTTTTAAGCGGAAGAAGGAGGTTCTCAATTCGTCGACTATATATGTTTTTTTTTATGAATATACACCGATTACTCCGGAACGACTACACCAATTTGAATGAAATTTTTTACTTTATATTCAGGAAATTGCTGCAGTGGTTTCATATTTTTTTTTTGGACGAAATTGGTGCAGTAAAATCCAAGATGGCATTGACAATATGGCGACCAAAAAAATTATTTTGTCCGATTTTCTCCAAAATTGGTATGGGAGAGTTTTCGGGGTGCACATAACGAATCTGGATTTATTTTTAAAAAATTCAATATGGCGGATCCAATATAGGGGACGAAAAAATCAATTTTGTCCGATTTTTTCCAAAATTGGTATGGAGGAGTTTTCGGGGTCGCACATAACGAATCTGAAATTATTAAAAAAAATGAATATTGCGTATTCAATATGGCTTATAAAAATTCATTTTTTCCGATTTTTTTCAAAATTGATATGACAGATTAACGATTGTACATCTCTCGATTTTGTCTAAAATCAGTATAGGAGGATTTTTGTTAGTGTTAATTACGAATTTAAAATATTTTTTGAAAAACTCAGTCTGGCGGATTCAATATGGCGTCCTAAAAATTTTACATTTTTCGATTTTCTCCAAAACTGATATAGGGGGTTCTTAAGGGTGTAAATTATGAATTTAAAAGAATTTTTTCAGGATTCAATATTACGAATCCAATATAGCGGATTAAAAATTTAACATTCTTCGATTTTGTCCAAAGGTGGGACTGAATTGTTTTTGAGGATGTAAATAGGGAATATAAAATTATTTTAAGAAAATCTAATATGTCAGATGCAATATGACGGTCTAGAAATTTTAAGTTTCCTGATTTCATCCAAAATTGATACTAGGGGGCTTTGAAAGGTTTAGATTTAGATTGGATTAAGACGTTAAAATTATTTTTTTGAAATTCAATATGGCGGATTAAATATGGTGGGTTGAAAATTTTACCTTATTCGCATTTTTTCAGATTTGGTATTAGGGGGTTTTAGGGGTCGTGTATTATGGATATGAAGTTAATTTTTTACAACTATTAGGTTGATAAGATACAATATGAGGGACTGAAAATTTTACATTTTCTGATTTTGTCTAAAATTGATATTGCGGGGTTTTTAAGGCGTATACAAATTCAATATATAGTATAAAATATATCGAAGTAAGAAACTGGTCTCAAGTTCCTAAATATCGATATTGAAAGGTTTTGGGGACCTATACTACTAATGTAAAATTAATTTGAAATTTAAGAGAGTGGATTTACTTTGACAGACTAAATATTTGTCTGATTAATTTCACTGGGATTTGGAGAAATCTAAGAATCAAAAAATTTTTAGTGGTTCATTTTAGGGTGATTTATTACTTTGGATAAAATGAGTACATTTTGCCACCTTGGAGTCATTGCGAAGTACACTAATCTCGATTGGTACTTAGTTCAAATAATTTTTGGATATCATAATGAATTCAAAACTAAAAATCGAAAAATAAAATTTTTGTAAAAAAATTGAGCCGACTTCTAAAAGTGCACTAAGAAGTGAAAAATAACTATAAATTTTGATATGAAATTAAAATTTCTGAAGTCGGCGTCAAATTATTTCTAAATGAAATAAATAACTATTAATATAAATAAATTATAGTAAGAAAGCAATAACACATAAAATATTTTTAAGCTGTTTGGGTGAATTACATTTTGTCAGGTATTAGTTTGGCGCCGACTTCAAAAATTTCAGTTTCATATAAAAATTTATAGTTATTTTTCACTTTTTAGCGCACTTTTAGGAGTCGGTTCAATTTTTTTTACAAAAATTTTATTTTTGTTTATTTTTAGGGGTGCACCTCTCTTCTATCGCAATATTATAAACTGAATAGATAAATACCACCGAGTACAATTCATTACGAAATAAAACTCGATGAATATTTCAGATGTACGCCAGAATTTACGAAAAAAATACATTGTAGGAATTGTAGGAAAGCAATTTACCAATATGAGAAAATTATTTGTTACTCCTATAAAAACCAAAATACGTACATTAGGAAATTGAAGAAATTTTTGCTGAGAGTCTTATTTTATTTGTTAAGGAGTGCATATAAATATATATATATATATATATATATGTATATATATATATATATATATATATATATATATATATTATGCGGCTTTCATGGATTCCTCCGTGTGAAAAGCAATAGCAGTGGATATATCCATATTATGCCTTTGTAGTGCTGAAATCACATTCAGCAAACATACAACTATATGCAACTCCGTGTGTGAATGAAGTAAAATGCATACAGTGAATGCAAACTTCGCTCCATCATATCCTTTCCCTATTAGAAGTTGCACAGTTCGAACAAATTGCTAAGGAACACAGTTTATCCTATTCCACCACCATCGAGATGATGGCCTACCTGTACCACCATACCAAGAAGAAAGTCAAAACTTACCCTCCCCGCCACAGTGATACGGCAGCGGTACAGATGAAAAATGTACCGAAGCCGCGATCAGTATTTGCATGCTTCCTTCCGATCTGTCCTTTGCAAAGCCAGGTGCATGTCGGTACTCTGATGAGTCTGGTAGAGACGAAACATGTACCTCTGCCGTATCACTGTGGCGGGGAGGGTAAGTTTTGACTTTCTTCTCGGAATGGTGGTACAGGTAGGCTATCTTCTCGATGGTGGTGGAATAGGATAAATTGCGTTCCATAACAATTTATTCTAACTGTACAACCTCTAACACAGAAAAATGGTAACCAGATTGCTACCTGTTATGACAGCAACCAAAATTTTATAAAAATATCTAAATACTTCTAATACGCCATCAAGTTTGTCGGTATGATGGTACAGGTAGGCTATCATCTCGATGGTGGTGGAATAGGATAAATTGCGTTCCATAACAATTTATTCTAACTGTGCAACCTCTAACACAGAAAGATGTCAACCAGATTGCTAGCTGTTATGACAACACCCAAAATTTTATAAAAATATCTAAATACTTCTAATACGCCATCAAGTTTGACGCACCCTGTATTTATTAAAAAAATTTATGGCATACTAACAATTACCTGCCACTGAATTTAGTAGAGTAAATACAAACAAAACAGTTCATCAAGTATGTAAATTTAATTGAAATAATAAAAAAGAAAAAAAAATACATTATATTCCTAATAAAGAAAAATTTGGGTATCCTAAACGAGGTAATAATGAGCTCCCTAATATAAAAACTCCACAAACCATATTAATGACAAAAGCAATAACTTTTAGTTTAACAATAAATGTGATGGTGTAGAGCTAAAGACGAGAATATGAAGCAATTTAATACTAGTAAGAGATGTAATTTCAATATGAGATTTTATTATCTTATTTGATGTTTTTAAAATTCCAAAATAGGGGTTTACGAATGTGTTTTGTGTAATCTAGATCAGAGATTTTCAAATTTTTTGTCCCGTAGGCCACTAGCCACTTTTTTTTGTTTTTCGTATACAAATTATTGATAATAAATATCTGGTGGGTAAAAATCTAAATGTATATGCAAAATCAAAGTCAAAAAGAATAATAAAAAAATGCATTAAAAATAAACATGCAGAATGATGGTATCAGAAAATGTAATACTGTCTAAGTTTAATCAAAGTTCAAATTATCTTAAAGATTATTATTAAAACAAGAATTTTTTAAAAAAACCAAACTTGATACTGTGTCTCGAAATTTAATTTTTTTACTAACTTTGCAGTATATAAAACAGAAACAAATTTACTTTTTTACATCAAAAATTTACAAAATAGATGAAATGGATTAAAAAAGCTCATCAGACGTTATCTGAATACAAAGAAAAATGATACGTTTTCAATTATCAGTTAAAACATGGTTTGTGCTTTAGTTAGTTATATCTAATAAATGTCTGAAGATAAAATCTGTTGCTTAAAGATAATATGTTGCCAAACATTATTTTAAGATAAATTGTCTTCTTGTAAGACCGATATAATAAGATAGGAAGAATAGTCGAGCTCCTTAGACTTGGAACAGATCGATAGGTGGAGTCAAAATTCTACAAATAAACTTCAAATACGCCCAACTTAAAATATTAAATAATTAAGACTCATTTGTAGTCCTTCTGATAAAGTGGGTTGGAACTCGAGTATCCTTTTTTCATGGCTTTTGACCCCAAAATGTTTTGCAGAGTGTTTGTGTCGAATTCCCTCAGATCAGCACTCTATCAGCTCAAGAATTTATACATTGTCGAATGGGAGGTACCTACTAGGTATCACCCTTTGAACCCAAAATTGATAATATCTATTTCGAGACAACTCCTTAAATTTTTTGTCACAAGTTGTTCCAATCGATTCTTCTTGTAATATGGCATTCGATTCGTCAAAGTCACCATGTGGGTCAAAAAAATTAAAAACTTAATACGGGTGTAAGCGTAATATCGATTGAGCTATACCTCATGTCATAATCGACAATTGGACTATTGAAGAAATTGCAGAAAAATGGTGTTATTTAAAAATGTAGTTACTTATATCCAGAGTCGCAATTTTGATTGCTTTAACTTGTTTATTAAATCTGTTAATATTTTTGAAAATATTTAGTTATCCCTTTTCTTTTCAAAAATCTGAAAACTAATGAACCTCTGAGACTCATATTATAATAGACGGATTAAACAAATCCGTGTATCTGGGTTGCCTTCTTTGTAGCTCAGCTTCAAGTTTATTTATGTTTGCTATAGCCCAAGGCGTTGCTATGAAATCTGAAAGTTTTTGTAGGCTACAAGTAGTATGACCACAAATCGAATAGGCTTAAAATTTTCTTGAACCCCTATTTACATCTTATCAACACAATTTTTTTTTCCATTGACATGGACTTCTTGCAGGTCGCAGTCTACCCCTGTGGATCCATATCGACCAGTTTCAGGATCGATGATCTATAGAGACAAAACTAAGATTTAAATTAAATTAATTTCACAGATATTATAAATATTGTTGCACTCGGTCCGATACAGCTCCACTGACGAGACCATGAGGTGGTCGAAACGCGTATGGAGAGAGGACCAGAGTGGCTTTTGCAAGAAATAAACTGTTTGTATATATTCTTTCCTTTTCTCTGCCAAAAGGAGAATACATATTTAACAACTATTTAAATACGGCAGATAGATTTCTTTATTTCTTACTGAAATAATGATTTTTTAAAAAATAGCCAGGTTTCGTATCCGCACAATAACTATTGTAATTTATTTCTAATTTTTAGATCATTTGAACTACAATAACATCTGGAAACTAAAGTCGTTAAAAGAACAAAATAAACAAATAATGTCCAATAATCAAGAAGATCTTTCTATCGGTAAAATGACTAATACTTTTTAATTTCGAAACGAACTAGAGTAGGAATTTAACAAACCACCCATTTTTTACGTTAATATAAAATTTAAAATTAACGGACTTGCATGTTAGTTATTAAAAACAAAATAACCTAAAGTTCCAAATGCATGTACGCTACAAACTATCGCACTCGCAAATGTATATACATTTTAAAATAGATCAAATTAAATTTTAGTGAAGGTTTTTCTGCCTCTATTTTCCTTATATTTACTGTAAGACTGAGATTTTATTTAATATAGTGAAAACAACGAGCTTACTTGGATTCTCATGACTTACAGCTATAGTGTGATATAAAGGGCCTAACGAGGCTTAGGCATCGAAAATTTAGGATCAGTAATTATAAATATAATGCCCTCTCTCTAATAGTATGTGTATGTATGTGCGTAAAGGGGTCTGTAGACTGCGACCTGGTAGATCTATTACGCCCCTCTACTGCTGCCCAGTAGTAAGAATTATCTTATCCGCTAAAGCAGGTCATCCCGTCCTATTTCTCTCAGGAAACTTAGGATGTTGGACGGCTTCAAGGTGGGTAGCTCTCCTTCTGCGATTTGATATGTTCCCAAGAACCGCATCCTAGGATTTTCTAGAGCGTTGCCCTCTGAAAGGATATGAATAGAGGTTTCGTTCTCCTCCTCACAGAATCTTCCCTTTCTACCAGTCCGAGTTTCTTGAGGTGTCAATTCAGGTGGCAATACTCGGTCAGGATCCCTGTCAGAACTATGAGTTGGTTTTGACTTAAGCTTATGCATTCTTTGACTTTATTAGTCTTACTCAAATCATTTAGTTCCTTTAAGCATTCTCAGACCATCTTGGAACTGATAACTTGACATTTCAGCGCACTGATGGCTGCTTGACTATACGACAAGATGATAATCTCTTGGCCATGATAGTTTTTCTCCTTGTTAAATTGAATACATATCCTAATGGCATATATTTCTGCCTGGAAAATGCTTGGTGACTTTCTCAAGCTTTCGTAGTGTCTAGTGCCTGGTCCATACACTTCTACTTGAGTTCCCTCCGTTGTTTTGGAGCCATCTGTATACCATATAATGGATTTCTTGATCAGTTTTTCAATGATGTTTCTGTCCCATTCGCTCCTGCGACTCAACTTTGTAATGAAGTTTTTCACAAAGCTGAATTTCTTTTTCATTTCATCTTGGGGCATGTCCCAGATTTGCTGATTCCTGGATAAGAGAGGGGCCTTCGTTTTATGACCTCATCTCTCACCACCCTATAAATCGTCCTCTTCGCCATGTTCTATAGAAATATATGTAGAGGTGTGAGGTTTAGGATTACTTCCATGGCGGCCGTTGGGCAGGTTTTCATTTCCCCGGTTATACATGCACAGGCCAGACTTTCGAGAGGTTAGCTCTCGCATTATTCAGACTGTTTTTTTTTTGCCTCATGTGGAGTGTTGTCAAAAGCCCATTTTATATCAAGAAAGGCACATATTACAGTTTCTTTCCTGTTCAGTGCTTCTTGAATCTCATCTGTCAATTGTATCAGTGCGGTTTCAACGCATGTTGATGAGGATGCAGTGGCGCTCGTTCAAGAATTCCTGTTCAAATATAATTATCTACTGCTTTCTCCATCGTTTTTAAAATAAACGATATGAGACTGATGGGTCGCAGGGATTTACGGTGTGTAGTGTCTTTGTTTTCCCGCTTTCGTAATGAAAGTGACTCTCGCACTTCTCCATATTTCTGGTATATAGCCCAGTTTCAGGCTACTTTGACTGATGTGTACTATGTGTGGTAAAATCTCTTTTTGCCCTCATTAGAGCTGGGCTGGGATTATTCCATCAACTCCTGGAATTTTAAGTAGTTGAAAGATATTCATTGCCCATTTTAAACGAACGCTACTGCATATGTGTCTGGCCATTGCTGTAGCTTCTCTGCTGGGCCTTTCGCGATATTCTGTTACAGCATTCGCGATACTAGGCTTGCTTCCGGAAAATGAATGTTGAGAAAGAGTAATGCTCTTTCTTCCTCGCTCTCCGTGAAGCTGCCGTCTGGCTTTCTGTCATTGCTGTGTCGACCCCACCCTTCGTCATAACTTTGTGAAGTCTAACTACGAAAGGTGTAATTTGAATTTCTTCACAGAATATCTTAAAGCTGTTTCTTTTTGCTTTCCTTATTTCCTTGTTGTAGGTTGTAAGTTTCTCGGTGTAGCTCTACCAGAGTCCTCTGTCACGCTTAGCCCTATTAAAAAGTCTGTGCGTTTCTAATCTTAACTATGACAGATGGACATTCCACCAAGGTGCATCCTTACAACTTTTTGCTTATTTGTAAAGGGTTGCTCGATTCATAAGCTCCGAGTATTGCCTTATTTACTGCTTTCGAGTCACTTTCCAGCTCCAGATAGTGCTTAGCGGGTCCTCTGGTCTGAAAGCGTGCTAAGTTTGTTTTCAGATTGGTGCTGTATTTTTCCCAATCTGTTTTCCTGGGATTCCTTCTGAGGACTGGCCCAGAAGGATAGGTTTCTAAACTGAATGTGATTATTCCATGATCTGAATGAGAAGGTTCATTCTCCCTAATAGTAGTTGTACCTCATTTTAAAATATCATATTGAAAATCAAATGTACTGGAAAATTGTGTATTATGAGTAGAAAATTGGCAGAAAAATCAAAATCAATAAATAATAAAAAGCCAATGAGATAATGAGGGCTGGTTGACTCTTAACAATTTTTTAATACGGGCTTCCAATTTTGACAAGACAGAATCGCCTCGCTCAGTGAATAGATCATCAACCTTACTCGTATCTTCTTCAGAATTATAATACCTATTTAAAATGCCCCCTAATATTGATAAATATCCCTAAAAAAAATTATTTTATTATTTTCCACATTTTGGAAAATTGATAAAAAATGTTTTTCAGCATCTTATATCTCGAAAATTAAGGATTAAGAAATCCAAATGATTACTTCATCTTTTCACGAAAAAAGTCCCCTTTCGTTTTGGTTATGAAGTAATTAACTCTCTGAATATTTTTTTATTTCAGAAAACCTATTTCCCAAGATGATGTTGTTTCTAAATATTTACCAATACAAGCCTGCAGTATATATAACAAAGGGCTTGATGATTTCATGGATAATTATAATGATTATACAGTTTTATTATTTTGCCACAATTTTCAACTTAAATGTTTTACTTCAGTATGGACCAATATTACTCTCTGGTTTTATTGTAAGTATCAGGAAAACACAACATTTAAAATTCCTTACGCAGACAAAAATATTCTTTTCGACTAAAAAAGACGAGAGCATAAAATGCATATTCTCAAATAAATGGATCATTAGGATAGATATTTGTTTAAAGAAATCACGTATTTTTAATTTAAAGACTCTCTGTTTCTATTTTTGGCCTCTAACTCATAAATAAAACGAACGAAATCAAAACATTGAAAAAAATTTGAGTATCTAATTTTTAGTTTTTTGTCGCTTTCCTTCATGAAAAAAGCTCAGTACCTCAGATTTAATAAGTTAGTATTACTCGGTGTGAATATTAAATAATTGGTCCTGAAATAAGCAAGGAAAAAATATACAATCATCCAAAAAGAATACAAGAAACTAATAAGGGACGGATAGAGGGACGTAGAGAAAAACTACTGTGAGGGCATATGAAGTACCCCTTCAGTATCCTGTCTCTATAAGAAGAGCACTGGCTCCTTTAAATAAGGTTAAACCACGGGAAGTGACTAAAAGTGCACCTTCCAGGCCCAAATCAATATGAAGGCAAATTCGAAGAATAACAAAAATCTCCCTTAGCACATCATAACTAGAAGTTAGTCACATATGACGGCGTAAAATGGTCGATGGAAACTTTTATCCCTTAAAGTCACCCGGTGAGGATGGTCTTACTACCAAATTCCTCCGACATTATAATTAGTCATTTGATAAAACTATTCCGCTCGTTTTTGAGCTTGATATCGATGCAGATGGCGTGGAGGGAAACAGAACTAGTCATTATTCTCAAGGTAGGATATACTGCACAAACCCTGTCTTTCTGCCCAATCAGCCTGAGATTGTCACTAGAGTAAAACTGACGCAGAGACTAATATATGTTGAGCTTAACAATGTAACTGTTAAAGCACTGTTAAGCAGGGGCTGACTACAAGGAGGAGGTCTATGATCTTTGTTGTGGAGCCTTTTAGTAAACAGTCTGCTGAGGGAACTAAATGAGACTGATTTGTATACACAGGTTTGCGCTGACGAATTTGTCATTTCGTACCCAGGTTATGATATCCGGGACCTAGAGGGATCAATAATAAGGATCCTCTGGATCGCGGAACGATGATGCAACAGGAAAAAGCTCCGAATAAACCAGGACAAAGTCAAGGTAATACTCTTTATAAAAAATGTGAGACTTATCACAATAACATTAACGGGAAAGACCCTTCAATTCAAAGGAACAGTTAAATACCTGGGAAAAATTTTGGATTCACGACTGAGCTGGAATGATCATAATGAAGCTCGAACCAAGAAGGCTATATGTGTTTTTGGGCTTGAAAATAAACCTTTGGGTGTACATGGGAGCTGTCGCCGAAAGGGGGTATCTGTTACGGTGAGCCGCCCCATAATCAACGCCGCTATTGTATGGTGGCTTAGTGCCAATTCTAAGAATCGCTTGTATGGGAATAATAAGTGCGATGAGGACCGTCCCATTAAGGCTCTGGAGATCTTAGTGAACATAGCTTCTCTCCACTTATACACATAGGACGTTTCAGATGTCTAGAATATCCCAGAACTGGAATGGGAGTCTATTCAGGTCTCGGGGAAAGCGTGGTAGAGAAAAGTTCATCACTCCTCATGCAAACAGAATACATCGCACAGCTTTTGGAACTCAACTACTCCCTTAAGATACTTTTACCAAGTAGAGAAGATGAAAGAGCTGGAGCTGGAATATTCAACAGACGCAAAGGAATAATAATGTATGACAATCTTTGCAATGAAAATTTATGTTAGTCTGCAGCATGGGCATATCCACTAGAGGAACATTTGCTCAAAGAGTAGGGCTGTGATATGAGCATTAAAGTTTAGTGTCGTAAATTCGTGACTGATGTCCAACAGCAAGGATGTAAACAATCTGATGGACGCACAATTGTTGTGTGGGTTCCAGGTCACTCGGGTTTAGAGGAATGAGGAAGTGGACCTTCTGGAAAAGAAGAGGTTCGCGATTGAATTATATGAGCCCAAACCAATTCTATATGTTCCAATTATCGTCGGTAAAAAGAAATTAAAATTGTTACTCGAAACTAAATTTATTAAATCGGTAAGAGAGACTTCTGAAGGTGTGCCAAGAAACATGAAGCTGGATCTAGCTTACGGCTTAGTAGTAAGCTGTTGTAGATGTTGAAGATGACCTGATGTACGGATAGTATCTGGAAAAGGATAAAAGTGTTAACTGTCCTTAGAGACGGCCAAGCACTCAATGGATTAAGGCAGAGATATTTTGGAGGTACAATTTTATCACTAGAAGCCATTAAGCAAGTGCAATCAACGAGGCTGCTTGGATTCGCAAAAACGATCGGCTTCAAATTGCACGCAGCCACCATGGGATGTAAAGGGCCAATGAGGATTAGGTATCAACGATCAAATATCACCAGCTTTTATTCATTCATTCATTAATTGATCCAATTGGCCTTGATAATATAAATTAAAAATTCTGCATGAAGATCATACTTTATCTTTTAGCAATGAAAAAAAAAATTTTTTTTTCCGAACTTGGTTAGAAAATTTGTAATAATCAGGAAGCGTTGATATTGACAATATTTTGTTTGATATGTAAAAATAAATTTAAAGGTACAGGGATATCAGAATTCACAGAACATATCAAAACTTTTCTATCCTACATATACTATACTTATTTTTTACCGAACTATCACTGTTTTCTGCCTATCAAATAAAAATAAAAGTGCTAGTTTAAACACACCAGGATAAACTTTTGGTTAAGTATTCTTCTTTTACGAGTGTAGCAGACTATATTTCAGGAATAATAAAAGAAAACAAATATTTATCATTGAAAATAGTTCTACTGTTTTTCAAAATATTCTCCGCTATGAACAATATGCTTTGAAAATTGTATCACCAAAACACGGTTTTTGATCACATCAATCGCCTCTTTTTGGGTAAAAAATCGTTTATCACGCGGGTTAGTTATACACACAGTATATCAAAAAGCAACCCACATGGACAGATACCTGAATGCAGATTCTCACCATCACCCCTCACAAATATAGGGCGTAGCCAATACCCTTATATCAAGATCCCTTCGCCTAATTGATGACCAGAGAATAGAAAAGAAAATGTAACACATAAAAAGGGCTCTCAAACAAATCAGCTACAAGACGCCAACCATAAATAAGGCAATAAAATTGTAACAAAAACCAACGCAAGAAACAAGGCCACCTACCGAGGATAAAAAAATCACCATACTTCCTTACACAAAAGGCACAACAGAGAGTATCGGCAGATTGCTCCGGAAACATAACATATCTAAAGCCTACAAACCACACAAAACAATAGGCTCTTCTTTAAGAAATCCAAAAAACAAAATCAATCTAGAAAACCAAGGTGTATATAAAATTTCATGTGATACCTGCAATAAAACATGCATAGGCCAGACCAACGGAAGAATATCAGTGAGACTAGAACAACATAAACTCAGTATAAGAAACAAACAGACAACATCGGCACTTTTCCAATACCAGCACGAAAGAGGACACAAAATTGATTTTGACACCTGCCAACAAGTCGCTAATATAGAACACTACAAGGCAAGATTGATTCGTGAATCCACCTAAATTGAAAAGAACGACACTCTGAATAAGAGAGACGATGCCCTTAATCTTCCTTCTACTTGGAAAACTCTCTTTAAGCAGGAGGATTGTACCGACACGCATGCCACGCTTAAACTGACACCAACGGCGGCACTCGAAAGGGAGGCGGAACCAACGCCAACCAACTGTTACTATTTGCGATCGCGTTTAAAACACGCTGCACCTTGAATTTATATATATATATATATATATATATATATATATATATATATATATATATATATATATAAAGGGAGAAGTAGTCGCGACTGACTATTCAAGGAACAATATTCCAAACTAGGGTTATTGAGGATGTAGTCTCTTTAAATTTGTAGGTCTTGGTAAGGAGAAAAATCCTTTTTTGATTCTGTCGAGTTTTCGAGAATTTATTTATCTCTTCTTTAGGACATCTCTACACAATTACTAATTAAATAGTTAGAGTATTAACCTAACTTATAATTATTAAGTAACTCACCACTGTTGTTTAGATATTAAACAAGTACATGTTTGAAAAACAGGGGAAAAAAACCCAACATTAGTACTTAAATTTAATTTAAAGGTTTATTTTTGATGGAATTGTAAAAATTCTAGAGTTCGAAAGCAGCCAAACATCCTGCTTGACTATTCCACCATTTTCTAGTAACACCTGTCATGTGTCAACCGGGAAGTGTAGTGGATGGTGTAAGTAGTGGGGGAAAATACGGATACCGTAAACAGTGGTGTAATCAAGCAAAATATTTAGTAAAAATAGAAAAATAAAGTTAAGAAATTACTTGTTTCATATATTTTACATAATATAAGAGAATTTAATAGAAAACCTATTCGTCTGGACATGGACTGTCTAGGAGGCTCAAATACTTTTCTTTTTCTAACTTTAAAATATAACTGTAAATGACACTTAGATTCTCGGTATCGCTTTTTTTATTCATGGTGTTACTTTCTTGGTTAACGTGCACCATTTAAAGAAAAAGTCTTTGGTGATTAGCAGGAACTCTTTCCAGAATCTCAGTGCCATCACAGTTAATAAGGTGGTCTTGATGAAAAACATGTTCAGCCAGAGCACAAGAGGCAAACTTCCATTAATGTTACTACGATGGGAAGTGAGTCTGCCTTTGAGGCTTCTGAAAGTCTGGTCTATATACACTAGTTGACAGTTGGAACAGGGAAACTTATAAACTATGCAGGAGGTTTCATTTAGCCGTAACGGCGTTTTAGTTTTAGAATAAATTTTAGAGAGAGTAAGTAATTGTTTTTTTTGCTATTTCTGTATTTTTAGAAATATTCGTCAATTTGTCAGTAATGTATAAATGTATATGTGGTAATGTATGAAAAACTGAGTTTGTACGGTTACATTTAAAACAGTGTTAACTGGGTTTAAAAAATATCAAACAAGTAATTTTGTAACCATATTTTTCTATTTTTGCTAAATCTTTTGCTTGACTACATCACTGTTTATCGTATCCGTATTTTCCCCCACTACTTACACCACCCACTACACTTCCCGGTTAACACATGACAGGTGTCACTAGAAAATGATGGAATAGTCAAGTAGGACGTTTGGCCGCTTTCGAACTTTCTAGAATTTTTGCAATTCCATCAAAAATAAGCCTTTAAATTAAATTAAAGTACTAATGTTAAGTTTTTCCCCTGTTTTTCAAACGTGTCCTTATTTAATATTTAAACAACATTGGTGAGTTATTTAATAATTATAAGTTAATGCTGTTGTTTCGAGCTGTTTCAACTCCACATATTATGTTATCGGTTGGGATACGTGATGGTGCTATCGCGAAATTAAAACCTTTTGTTAAAACATTAAAGAAACAGCTAACGGAGGAGCCAGAAGTCGTATACAACTTATCTGACAAAATATTGACACCAGCTGCCAAAAGTGTTTTAACCAAAGGTTTTAATTTCGCCATAGTACCATCACGTATCCCAACCGATAACATAATATGTGGAGTTGAAACAGCTCTAAACAACATAAACAACGAACCAGCAGAAACTATCTGTCAAGAAATTTCAGCCGTTTTGCGCAAAGCAAAACCTCCAAAAAGTAATCTATCTGCAGAAGAACATCGAGCCTTACAAGACCTGCCCAAAGATACCTCGATCGTAATACTTCCGGCTAACAAAGGAAATTCGACAGTGGTCCTAAACAAAACAGACTATCATGAAAAGATGATCGCCCTATTAAACGATTCTGCCTACAAGCCAATCAACAGAGACCATACCACTTATCTAGAAAAGACCACCAAAACATTGATCAGGGCATCTGCACTTACCGAAGAAATAAAGAAGAAGATCACACCAAGAGAAAAATCACCCATATGTTCTAAACTTTATGGCTTACCCAAAATACACAAGCCCGGAGCCCCCTTGAGACCAATTGTAAGCTCTCTTGACTCTCCAACTCAGGTCCTAGCAAAACATCTAGCCACCATTCTCCAACTCTTCGTCGAAAAAACGGCCTCCTACGTTAAAAACTCGCAACATTTTTGCGAAATAATCAAAAACATACGTTTACAAGAAAAAGAATGTCTAGTTAGTTTTGACGCAACATCACTTTTCACACAAATACCAGTTAAAGAGGCTCTTTTTGTAATAGAAAACAAAATATGCCAAAATATATCATCGAATTAGCTAGACACTGTCTTGATAACACCTATTTTACTTATGAAAGCCGACGATATAAAGAAGTCGAGGGAGCCCCGATGGGATCGCCGCTGTCTCATGCACTCGCTAACTTATTTATGGAAGAATTTGAATCAAAAGCTTTGGAGATTTCTTCACACAAACCATGACTGTGGCTACGTTACGTAGATGACACATTCGTTATCTGGCAACATGGGGAAGAAAATCTCAAAAGTTTTCTGGAACACATAAAGAATATACATCCCAAAATTAAATTCACCATAGAGACAGAACAGGAAAGAGAACTACCATTTCTGTATATCCTACTGAAAAGAAAAGAGGTTGGCTTGCTTTCGCACACTGTTTACAGAAAGCCCACTCACAACAACAGGTACCTCAACGCCGATTCACATCACCACCCCGCCCAATTATTTACAGTAGTGAAATCACTTGCGTTTCGATCGCAGTCCCTTACAGAACCAGAAAATTATCACAAAGAGATGAACATACTGCAAGACGCCCTGGCAAAGAACGGTTATAAAAAAAAACATATAGACAAGGCTCTAAAAAACAAACACTTGGCCCCAAAAAATCGCGAAAACCAAGAGAATATCTCCAAAGCTTTTATTCCGTATGTAAGAGGCACCACAGACAAGATCGCAAGAATTCTCAGGAGACACAACATTGAAACCATTTTCACCACAGACCGTAAAGTAAAACATCTCTTGCCAACACCTAAAGAAAGAATCCCTCTAGAAAACCAGGGAGTGTACAAAATTCCATGCGGAAAATGCAGCTCGTCTTACGCAGGCCAAACTAACCGTAAAATAAGCGCCAGAAGAGACGATCATATGAACGCTGTCAAGCAAAAAACAACTTCTTCTGCTCTGGCCCAACACTGGTTAAACACAGGACATAAGATAAATTTCTCGGGAACAAAAATGCTATCGAGATGTGAAAACCTGTCCAAAAGAGTTATAAGGGAAGCCATTGAAATTGCAAAGAGGCCCAACAACTTAAATAGCAGAGATGATAGGCAAGGTGTGCCTAATACTTGGAAAAATCTGCTTACAAAACATCAACCAGTACCACTTAATAACGAAACAGATTACAACTCGGCAACGCAACCCCAAACACTGGCAACAGAGCCGATGACGCGCAGTAGATCTCGCAACTTGATGGGGTCGGAACCATTCGGGAAACGAACGCGTCCGACGCGCACACGGTACCGACAGCACCGGAGTCGCAGGCGTCAGTTCGCTCGTAGACGCCATACAGTGAGCTTTGAAAATGGTGAATGTATATATATATATATATATATATATATATATATATATATATATATATATGTATACATATATTCTTTGGTTTGCAATTTAAAAAAATAAACAACTTGTTTATGTTGACGTTTCGCCCATGATTATGAGCTTTTTCAAAACGTTTATTATTACAAGATTCCTTGAAAATTCATCTTTCAGGTACAAGCAAAATAAATTTAGTGATTCCCACAACTTCATTAACATAAGTTTTTTTCAGATATGGACAGCAGTAGCAATTACACTGCCCAACTATGAAGCATGGTTGTCTATAATGGAATCTTTTAGAAGCGATTTACCATTGGACTCAAATAAAACACCCCCAAAACTAATAAGAAAAATTTTTTTAAGAATGAAAAAATTCGAAATAGTTTTCTTATTCGATTTACTCCTACATATGGGAACTTTTGCATCATTTGTGCATATTGTACTTAGAGCTCCAGAAGCCACCGTGATTATGGGCCTTATAGTGAAGTCTTACGTACCAAAATTAATAATACCTACAATATATATTTATGGAATTTATACATTTACGTTAACAATATTTCTATGTTTCGTAATGTATTATAGTATAATGATTGCTTGTCTGATGAAATGTCAGATGATTTTTTTGAATGATTACCTTTTACGTACCTTTAGAAATGCACCGAAATTATTAGAGAATGAAAAAAACACTTACGTTAAAAAGCATCTTAGGATAATCATCATGTGGCATCAAAAAATTATAAAGTAAATCTTGATTTGAAATGTCTAGTTGCAAAACTAACTTTTTTTATAATTCTTAAAGAGGGGTCACCACTGAACTAATTTTACAATAATTTATTAAAACCTATTATGAATTAATTATAATTAAAACACTATAAGTTTTATTGTTTCAGTCGCTTAACTGAGGTCAACCCAGGGGCGGATCCAGCCCCTCTCTTTGGAGGGGGGGGGGTAATATCACAAAAGTACAGTATGGAAAGCGAAAACACGTTGTCGATTGGGGGGAGACACACCGGAAACATTCCCATTTCTAGTGTAAAAGGCAGAGTCGGGTCTATTTTTCTGAATTTGAAGCTCTTAGAGAGATGGTGATGCCAGCAGCATACACATTCCTAGTATAAGAGGCAGAATCGGGTCTATTTCCCTGAACTCAAAGCTCTTGGGAGGGAGGGGGGCGATCGCAAGCATACACATTCCTATACTCTATTCAAGAACTAGAGAGAGTAATTAAATTGTTACCGAAACCTCCAACGTACCTGTTCCAGTGCCGCAAGTAACTTAGGACTACCGTGAATCAAATTATATTTAAATATTATTAGCTTTTATAAATTTATTGCATCACTACAATTTCTAATAGTTCGATTTAATTTCTGTCAGTGAACAAAGTACACCTTACAGTGTGTCCTTAGTGATTTATCTTGTCTGCGCTTGTTTTTATATATTATTTGGGATTAGTGAGATACCCAAAAATTTATTCTTCCACCACTATATTTATTCCAAAATTGTTAAACCAAGGCATTTTTTCTCAACGAAAAACTTCCGATTCCGATAAGTGTTTATGATGTTTTAAGATATCAATATCAAGATAATAATGTTAAAAGCTCTGTATTCCAAAATGACAGAAGTTGGAAAATCTACTATGTACCGAATACTGAAGAAGAAAAAAACGAATGGAATTGTTAGTAATTCCAAGCCACATCTCAGGTAGACGAAAAACCTCGTTGGAAAAAGAGATGAACACTGCAATAAAAGGAGTTGTACATACATTTTATTATGAGAAGCAGATCACAACCGTCGACAAAATTCTAACTAAAATCAATAAAGATCGGGATTTACCTGAAATTAAAGATCTGAGCTCTGGAAATTGCTCAGGGAACTGAATTTTTGCTAGGAAAAAACAGATAGGAAATCTGTTCTTATAATCGTCCGAAAACTGTGCATTGGAGAAGGAAATATCTCTCTCAAGTAAAAGGTAGAGTTGCTAGAAATAACAAAACTTACAAAATTAGTAATTTAACTGAATTTTTGAAAGATATTTTTGAATAAAGTTACTGCGGAAAATTGGGAAAAATCCATATAATAGAAGAATAAAGCAAAATGTAGAAACTCGATCTCATGATCGGTGAGATAGAGGAACCAATTATAATTAATTTGAACGAAGATAGCTTCACTGACTTTGATTACGAATTAGATACGTAATGTTTACCAGCATTAACTCAATTTTTTTATTTTAGTTTGTTCCCCTCTTTAATTATATATATATATATATATATATATATATATATATATATATATATATATATATATATATATATATATACATATATGTATATATATATATATATATATATATATATATATATATATATATATATATATATATATTTAATGTCAATTAGACGTATTTTTTTTATTTTATTATTATTGTATTATGTCTTTTTCTTAACCGTATAGAATTGACACTTTTATTTTACGTAATGTTTACCAGCATAAACACAATTTTTTTATTTTAGTTTGTTCCCCTCTTTAATTATATATATATATATATATATATATATATATATATATATATATATATATATATATATATATATATATATATATATTTAATGTCAATTAGACGTATTTTTTTTATTTTATTATTATTGTATTATGTCTTTTTCTTAACCGTATAGAATTGACACTTTTATTTTATTCCAGATTTCCATATAATAAAGTCACGCACATATTAAAGTATATGTACTGATCGTCAAATAAACAGAAAATGTTCGGAACATGCTATGCGCCATTTTGGGTAAAGTGAAGTTATAACAACAGTGAATACGCTGTCGCCACTGAAAAATTATAACGACTAAACGTAATCGTTTACTTCCCACTAACAAGGTTTAAAACAATTTGCATACCTTTCCGAAATTTCATCGACATAAGTAGTTGAACGGAACGAATGGTAGAAAGAGATAAAATGACAGTGTTACGTTAGAACCTTATCCAACTTTTCCAATTCGTGTCAATTGATTGTTATGTGTGGATGTCTGCCATACTATTGGTCGGTCGTAAAAATAGATTCAAAATTTTTATTATTTTTTGGTTGTTAAAAATAACTGGTCATTAAAAAACGCAATACGTTGACGAAACCGTTTCTTTAAAACGTTTTATTTTTTGAAAAAAACAGTTGAAATGTTAATTAGGTGGTACCCGTTATTTTCAGTATTTTCTAATTAAAATATCGTTAGAAAGTTGAATGTTTCGCAAATATCATGTAAATTTGAGATTATAGACATACAAAATTATTTCAACAAATTCTGTTCATATCTCAATAGTATGAGCGTGCTGTTTAAAAATTGTTTTCCTACCGCTAGTTCTAATTATGGATTTAACATAAACACTTGTGTCCATATATCCAGAAACAGTCGAGTATCTTACTTTGAAATAGTTAAGTGTAACATTATTGTTTTCATCAACACAACTTATTAAAAATTTGAGAAATAACAATTGGTAAGATATTTAAAACTTTTATTCAAATAAGTAACATTAAATTTTATATTCAAATAATGTAACATTTTACTTCCTTACGCTATGTTAAATACTATACTACCCTACAATTAAATAAATATTATTATGATTATAATTTATTAGGACATATAAATTTGAACCCTACCGGCCAACAAACGAGATCCTTCAGAATAAAAAGCTTATTTATAGTATGTTTGGTCTTTAAGCCCCTACAAATCTTCACAAAATAATAAAAAAAGTATATTTAAGGTCCAATGTGAGATCTGCCAGTATCATTAATGGAGGTCTTCTGGCCGGACTATGTTTTTCGTCCCTGGTCGTATACAGTTTCTCTATCACCGGTCAAGTTTCAGGTTTTCTTTCAAATTTCGTTGTCAGGACAGGTAGTCTTGCAATAAGAGGTTGGATGTTTAGTGAATTCATACAATAATTGATTGGTGGATAGCTAGGACGATGGATTTTAGTCATACTACATAGAGCAGTAGTTTCTACCGTTTCAAGTTTTATGAGTGCTGGTTGTATGTATGTCTATTAAAGTCAGTATATTGCTTTGTATATATGAGTTGTTTTTCTTGATATGCCTTTTTCTTTGCATATTAGACTCCTAAGGTATGTGGCCCTTTGTATACATTTTGGTTTAACAGTTCCAAAGGGCCAATTTAAGATAATTTTGTGATCTATATTTACACCTAAATATTTGACTGATGGCTTGGTGCATATTACTTGGTTGTTATATAAAATAAATTTAATCCAGGGAAAAACAAAGATTATTTCACAATAATAACAACAATGACACTATTTTTTGACTTTTGACGGTTAATTTGACGTGCCAAAATGTCACTTTACCCAAAATGGTGCAGAGCATACTGCGGACATTTTTCATTTGACAGCTCCATTACCATCTATCATCCATTTTATTTTCAGAAATCCGTGAATAAAGTAAATTAAATTAAGATGTCAATGCAATAGAAATAAAAATAAGTAGGTCTAATTTTAACTATAACATATAAAAATTAATTACATTTGCATACCTTCTTAGTGTTTAATTGTAATTCTGCAAATGGTTTAAGAAATAAATAAACTGAAACGTCAAATGTTCTAAAAATGTTTTTAATTAATAATAAACTGACCGAAAGCCCCAAAAAAATTTTAATATTGTATGGACGAATTTATTTTTTATATATGTTTAATTTCTTATATTTTTGACAATGAGTATTTTGTAAGTATTTAAATTATAACTTAGAATTTTTTGAGAGAATAAGGCTACGTTTTAGTCTGAATGTACCTAAAACGGTTTTTATGCCAAAATTAAAAATAATGAAAATTTAGTTGTGATTTGTGTTAAATATGTCAAAATTATCTACATCAAGAAATCATAGGAAATAAAATAATATTATAAAAACTTTTTATTTTAAGTTTATTACCGAAATAATATTATATGCCATAAATACTTAGTGATAAAATAAACCTCCTTCCGACGCCTATAACAAGGATTAAAATCCCTTTTAACACTTCACACTGCCAATATCTATTATTATCCAATCCAAATAGTCCATTATTTTAGACCGGTATTTTTGATTATAAAATTTCTAACCTACTCCTATGAAAAATATAGGTGTCTAACAGATTTTGCCAAAGACACCAAACTAAAGAACATAGGTAGTTTGCGGAGAGAAAAAGGGTAAAAAATAATTTATTACTCTCTCTAGTTCTTGAATAAAGTATAGTATAAGAGGCAAAATGGGGTCTATTTTCCTGAACTCAAAGCTCTTGGGGGAGGGAACTGTTTTTTTAAAATAGTTTGGTCATTACTCTTCAAAAAAGGTACATTTAATTTATTTCGACAAAACCGGCGGTTTTCGAGATAAATAGATTTATATGTGAAACACTCAAAAGTCATTAATGCCAAAAACAAACAGGTAAAAATCAGGTTGTTATTGAATTACTATTGACGGAACTTGTCAAAACCGCTTTCAAGTAAAAATAATTTTAAAAATGAAAGAATATTCTTACGCAGAGTATGCTGATATGAATTTAATTTACGGTGAAGCGCTGTCAAATTCTTCGAAGGCGAGAAGACTTTCTGTTGAAAGATTTCCGGCTCGAACATTGTCCAAAAAACCTTTCAAAGGGTTGATCGAAGCCTAGCTGACACAGGTAAAAGATGAATAGAAAATAATTATTGGAGTTAACGAATTGAATTTTTACTTGTTTTATTCAGGGTTATTTCTACCGCGACGTAAATGGCACGAGACCCTCACGTAGAGGAATAAATTTTTCAAGATATTGCATACAGCATAAGAAAGCTTCATTGCAAATGCATTTTACAACGCTGACTAGATAGTCTCCATTGCGAATTTCCGAAAGTGGTTCGCCTGCAATGTTGAATGAATTTATTTTAAAATATTCAATAAAGTGAACAGTCCCGCCCATATAACGTCTCAACTGCAAGTCTTTCCATTCATCGGCGGTTAAAAAAAATATGTAATTCACAGATTGTATTTTTTTATTACTATAGCTTTTTCCACTTCACATTTTCCATCGATTACTGATGACATAGTTTTTCGGCATGGAAGTTTCAATACAGGTGCAACCACTTTGATTAATTTCTTAAAACCTTCTCCTTCCACCACACTAAAAGGGAGACTATCACGGCAAACCATTTTAGCTATTGCGTCAACAATTTGTTTGTTGTTTCAACCACCCGATCCATAGTCGATTTTTGAAAATGAGGCTTTTATTGGATTGAAAAGTTTCTGAGTAGCTGTTGAAGTTAAAAGCTCATTTGTAGGTTCTAAGATAGATTGATTGATAGGTGAAAAGTGAGACGTTAATTCTGCGAAATCCGACTAATCGTTGGAATTCTGCAAATAAAAATAATTCGTTACAAAATTCAAAAAACCTGACAGTTCTCTTTAAATTATTTTTATTATTTGACAACCGACGATCAAGTGAATAATTACAAATAATAAACAAAAACTAATACAGAAAGAACACTTACCTCTTTTTGTGCATTGGCGAGGATGACAGAATGTTTTCTTTTCATCTGCTATTTCAAATTTGTTATGTTACTGCAAGTTTCAACACTTTTGGACAATATTTACATATGGCAGTTCCTTCTTTACTTTTTATGTCAAAATATTGACGACAGCAACTTCTTTGTGCCTTGTTTGACATCATCACACTCAATCAAAAATGCAGAATCAGAAGAAAAACACCCAACGCAAGTTTTCTTATTGAAGCAAAGTAACGAATTTCAAACAAAACGCAGTGTGGTAACACAATATACTATCATTATCGCCATCTATTTAAATTTTCAAGTACCATCTTCGGAGATGCTATGCCAGTCTTGAAACGTATTATGTCGCATTACTTCCTCAACTGAAATTTACACGCTGTTGTTGGCAAAAATCGGGTTGTGCAAGAAAATCGATTTTTAATTAATCGATTTTTTGATTCGTATAATCGATTAGTAAAAATCGATTATTTTAAAAATAGTCTATTTTTTTCCCATCCCTACCTGGTAGTTAAGAATTGGTATATTGTTGTAATCCGGGCCGTAATTGTCCCAGCGTGCTCGGAATTACAAACAGATCTTTGCCACAAAAAATTACAGGCGTGTTTCGTACACAGTGCCAGCGGTTGGATTCATCAATGGGTTCGCTGCTACCTTTCCCAGACACCCTGTATTGACGTAACATATCATAATTTGCAACGAATATTTGAAGCGATTCCTCAGCGGAACGTGTCGGTGAGATATTTTCTTTTATTGTCATTATTCAATTAACCCTCCGTGATTTTTGATTTTCTCAATTCGTTGTCAATTACGACAATATTTAATGTACATATTCACCTTAAAAAGTAATGATCAAACTTTTATTTTAATGAAATTTAATGTATGATTACATTAAATTTAATGAAATAAATTCATGTATATTAATGTAAATTATCAAATTTAATGCATTACATTAAATGCATTTAATAGACCTTTGTGAAATTTAGTTCCAGCACATTTCTCTCTCTCTCTCTCTCTCTCTCTCTCTCTCTCTCTTTGTCAACCTCTGTCCATCCACTCCTGGATGTAGGTCTCTCTCAATTGTTTCCATCTTTCTCTATTCTTCGCCAATCTCATCCACTGTTTGCCCGCCACTGTCCTTATGTCGTCTACCCATCTTTTTTGAGGTCTTCCCGTGTTTCTTAATGTCTCCCTCGGACTCCATTCCAGGATTCTTCGTGTCCATCTGTTGTCCTCATATCGGGCTATATGACCAGCCCATCGCCGCTTCATCTTTGCATCCTCCTTCACGATGTCTTTGACTTTCGTTCTGCGTCTTATCTAGGTGTTTCTAATCCTGTCTCTCAATGATAGTCCAAGCATTATTCTTTCCATCGTTTCAAATTTTTTAGCGGATTTTTTGGTGAGGTACATGGTCTCTATTCCATACGTACATACTGGTAATATGCATGTGTCGTATACTTTTCTTTTTAGATTTATGGGAATTGAAATATTTTTCAGGATGTATGCAATTTTACCAAAAGCGGCCCATGTCAGCTGTGTTCTTCTTTTTATTTCAGCATTCTGGTTTGATTTCCCTAGTCTGATGTCATGACCCAAGTATACATAGTGTTCGACGTTTTCTATCCTCTGTTTCTGTATTGTTATGTTTGCCTGTTCGTGGCTCATTATTTTTGTTTTGTTGTAGTACATTTTAAGGCCGTCAGATGCGGATACGTCATTTAGCTGTTGTAGCATTTCGTTCAATTCTTGGAGATTACTTGCTATTAACATTATGCCATCACCAAATCTGAGATGGTTCAAGTATATTCCGTCGATGTTTATACCTTTGATGTCCCATTTAAGTTCCTTAAAAATGTCCTCCAGGACTAGGGTGAACAGTTTTGGCGAGATAGTGTCCCCTTGTCTCACTCCCCTTTGTAGTTTTATGGGGTTCGTTTTCGTCTTGTCGACTATTTTTATTTGCATTTTCGTATATGTTCTTTATGATGTTTATGTATCTTGAATCGATTCTTGCGTTTTCTAAGGATTGTGATACTGCCTTCTGGAAATCTACAAAAGCCATATGGAGCGGTACGTTATATTCGGTGCACTTCTCAATTAGTCTTCTTATGGTGTGTAGGTGATTTACATTTCAGTTTTAATATTTTTTCAGTTGGAATGTCCCAGTTTTGGAACTAGACCATTCATTTTTAACGTAAAGGCTTTGGTTACGTTTCGTCCAGCGAAAGAATACTTATGCGTCATCAATAATATCAATCTGAATTAAATCAAAATTAATTGGTCATTACAACGTTTATATTTATAAATACGTGCCTATTATGCCGATGAATGGAATTAAGTAGTATATTGAATATTCCGGAAATTTTCGGTTTCGCTATCAGGACAAATCGAATCTCATTACTTTATTCTAGTTTTTATTGCATGAATATTATAACAGATTAAAGTATTGTGAACAACATTTTAAAATTATACACGTGTGTCGAACATTTAGACATTGACGTCAGATTTGAAGATTAGAAATATTTATACCTCAAGGTTTAGATTTTTAATAAAAATATTACATACTTACCGGTAATAAATTATAAAATAATCTGTTTGAAATTCACTTGAATGATCAAAATTTCCCAAAAACACAATGTAAATAAAATTTTCATCTACGACTATCAATAAAATAATGTTTTTATTGAAGTCAAAAGAAAGTTTTTTTTCATAAAATGAAATAACTCGTTTGTCTTGCTTGTCTCTTTCTAACTTGCTCTACCTATAATGTCAGATTTTTTGCGAAGTATGGCTTGGATTAGAAGAAGATATTTGTTTCCCGCCCTTTTATTATTTTTATACAAATTAAGATGAACAGGTCTGAAATGTTTCTTTGATATGTTCGTAGATTGATGACGCTTGGGTATTCTCGCATAACATCACATTAATAAAATGAATGTTTTGTAAATAAGCTATTCCTATCGGTTTTTAGGCAACATAGGGCCATGCAAAATGCTGCTAAATATGGTTATGTTGTGTTAGGATTCACAGTGATGAATATTATATTATTTGGAATCCTTGTTGCCTATTCTGTAAGTAGTGTCTAGTAGAGGCTACCACTTGGTTCTATTTACTGGTAAAATAATATAAAAATTATGATGATCCAACAATTGAAGGGAGAGGCGAGGTTATATAAATATCGATATAATCAACACTTTTCAATAACAATATTTTTTACACTTTAACGGGCTATTGACAATTGATTTGCATGTTATTTCCAACCTTTTTAATGATTTACAGATGTTAATTTTGTCATCGATATTTTTATGACTTTATTCCTGGTGGCGAATTTCTGTTGTATACTACCATCGTCAGAGTATACACATACTATGTCGCTAATATTCCACATACGTTTTTATAAACTTAAATTCATATCGTTTTACAGTTTGTCCTACAACGAATTATCGCGATCGGTTTCTTGAAAAATTTTTAAAATATGGCAACTTACTAAAGTCGATAGAGGCAATCTGGCTAAAATATTTTCAAAATGGTGGCACTACACGTATATTAACGATTCTTCTTATATGTAAGCGGTCTCCCGAACTATTAGATATAGGATATTATACATAAAATATCCCACATAACATGAAAGCCTTCCGATACAAGTTTGATGTAAGTGTCCTCAGTAACTTTCTAAGAACTTTCCAGGACGCTTATGAATAGATTTTGTAAAATATCCCACTTAGTCTTTTAGGAAAGATTCCGAGCAACATAAAAGAATGTTACATGGAGGATTAACGTCAAACTAACTGTGAAACCTTCCTGCAAGTTTCTGGAAAATAACGTGCAGTCTTCCAAGAAAAGATAACATAATTTACCAAGTAAACAAAGTGGGTGCCTTAACGTAACTTTTCAGCAACATTTCAAGAAATCTTCATGCAATTTTCTGAAAGGTAACATGTAATCTTTTTTAAAAAGGCCCCGGCCTCTCAACTCAAACCGGATGCGAGCTGAACATCAAGCCCTCTCCCCCTTTAACAAGAATAAGGAAATAACAACAATACCAGCAGATAAGGGAAATGCCACGGTTGTAATAAACACCAACGAATACATACAAAAAATGTCAGAAATTCTTAAAGACGCGTCTTACAACCAAACAAATAGAGATTCGACAACATACCTTGAACAAAACTACGAAAGCCAAGATCAAAGACTCAAAACTAGACCCAGAAACTGAAAAATCTTTAATACCAAGGGAAAAATCAAGTAGATGTCCAAAACTGTATGACCTACCAAAAATACACATAACAAGTGCACCACTCAGACCAATAGTGAGTTCCGTGGAATCTCCAACACAAAACTGGAAAAATATTTAGCAATTATCATGCAACCAAGAGTCGAACTGGCCGATTCCTTCGTGAAAAACTCCGAATATCTGACCAAAATCATTCACCTCGAAGAAAATGACATCTTAGCAAGTCTCGACATAAAATCGCTATATCCAAGCATATCACTGGATGAAACTTTGGACAAAATCGCAACGAACGAAGATTTTCCAATCTACATAATTGAATTTGCAAAGCACCGCCTGAAAAATACATATTTCATGTTCAATAACCAAATATACAAACAAACAGATGGCGCACCAATGGGGTCCTCACTTTCATCAATTATAGCTAAACTTTTTATGATATATTTCGAACAGAGGCACTGCAAAAGGCACATTTAAAACCGAAATTTTGGAAACGCTATGTGGATGATATTTTTATAATATGACCACATGGAAAATAACACCTGGACGATTTCTTCATATACCTGAACAATATCCACCATAGAATCCAATTCACGCTAGAAATCGAGCAAGAAAAGAAACTTCCTTTTTTGGACCTGTTATTAACTAGGAACCTTAAAAAAAAACCTAGATCTCAGCGTATATCGGAAACCCACACATACTGAACGATATCTCAATGCAGTCACATCATCATCCCTCTCAGAAGCAGGCAGTAGTCAACACACTAGTATCAAGACCTCTCCGACTAACAGAACTCGACACAAAACAATACGAAATAAGACACTTTTCAACAGTTCTAGAATGGAATGGTTTCTCACAATCAGATACAAATAAAACAATAAACATACAAGAGAAAACCAAAGACCAAGATTAAACAAGAAACAAAGCCATAATCACATGCATAAATGGAATAATGGACATAATTGGAAGAATCCTAAGAAAACACAACATACAGCCCATATTTAAATCACAAAAAACAATAGCCAACATTCCAGGAAATCCCAAAGGTAAGACGAACCTTAAAAATCAAGGCGTTTACAGCATTCCAATTGCAGATTGCCATCAAACAGATATAGGACAAACAAACAGGCGCATATCAGCAAGAATTCAAGAACATAAAAATAGCCGCAAAAACAAACAGACAACCTCAGCTCTATTTCAACATCACCAAACATCCGGACATACTACTGATTTCGAAAAAGCAAAAAAAAAAATAGTACTAGTACAGAACTACAAAATACGCGATATAAGAGAGGCTCTAGAAATCGAAAAAGCAGGACAGCTGAATAAACGAGACGATGCTATACATATTCTAAATATATGGAAAACAGTAAAAAAAATCAAGAAACAAAACAACAAAGATCAATCAATACAGGAAAGACTAACCTACAAGAACAAAATACATCACACTCGGCATAGGGGAGGAGCTTGCGAAGCCGCTCGTCCAATCGGAAAGCTAGCCAGCTAAACAAAATTCGAAATTCATCAGAGGCCACCATTAGTTCTCAGCAAGTAACGAGATAAACCACACTTGCCAAATAAGATTTTGGCGAAACGTCGTGAAAACGATTTTTTTAACGAACGGATTGAAACCCGAAATAACTAACCTGAACTAACTGTAAGCTTACAAAGAAACCTTTCCCATTATATTTGTCATAGATATTATTTAGGTAATTACTGGGAGCTTCTATGAAAGCTTTCGCAAATATTGCTTGCAAGATTCCAGAGTACTTCCGTGTAAGGTAATAAATACCAAGAAGAAACTTTAAGAATGTTAAATGAGTCTTACACCTAAAAACTGTCTTACGTTATGCTTTCCTGAAAAGTTATCGTAAGTTTAGACGTAATCTTTCCGCTAGTATTTGTCACGGGCATTAGATAATTATTGGAAGATTCCACGTAAGCTTTCAGAAATATTGGTTGAGAGATTATAGGAAGCTTTCGTATAAGGTTATATATACCAACTGAAAACTTTCAGAAATGGATGTGGATCTTGAAGTAAGCTTACAAAATATCTTACGTTATGCTTTCCTGAAAGCAAACGTAATCTTTACATTAGCATTTATTGCGGACATTTTATAATTACCGCAGGATTCCACGAAAGCTTTTTGTAAGGTTTCAAAACTTTCTCGAAAACTTGCTGAAAGCCTACTATAATCTTTCATGTTGTATGGGATGTCACTAATTTTGCGTAAAATCTAAAAATGAAACAGCTTATAGGGTGTTCTATTTAAAATAAACAAGAAGTAATCAACTTCTGGTATACCCGGAGGTGCCACGATCTTGAAATTATTTTAGCCAAATTGCCCCATCGACTTTAGGAAACTACTAAATTATAAAAATTTTCTAAAGTCTATTTTCCGAGAAATCGATTGCGGTAGTTTGTCGTGGGACGCACTCTATATACACTTCTGCATAGTCTATAAATACTAACTTTTTTTTATTACATTTTAGCCTTTTTATGGACCACTACAATTAATTATATCATTGCTGGCAACTCTTTATAAAATAACTTTAATGTCAAGTTTAGGACAGAGTTATGAAGACTTGGTAAGAAAATTTTCTTATTTTTATAATCCTAAAAACCAAAAAGAAAACATGGTAATTCATAAAATAATATAATTTTACTATTTTCAGGGCGAACAGTTGCAAGAACTTTTGTACGATTTAGATTGGTATACCTGGAATGCTGAAAATCGAAGAACATTTACAATACTGTTTATTAATTCATCCAGAATACTATCAGTTGGTTATATGTCCATAAGGATTAATCATGACTTTCTAAAAAGGGTAAAAACTAGTATTATTTTTCTCTACAGTTGAGGAATCCTTGTATACGGTGTCTTTAAAGGGTCTCTATAAAACGCTAGAGCAAATTTCTTCAGCCCTTAATCAAAAAGGTGATAAATTCCGAAACACAGAATGTCAAATAGTTGCCAATATATATGTATTTTTCTTTTAAACAGATAAAGGAAATAATGGCTTCGAGAGCAACATTCGCAGGAAACAATTATCTATACAAAATATAAATTCCGAGACATATTGGCAGGATTTGTTTGAAGGTTGTAGACAATGTTGAAGATTGACTAAAATGTGCATTGTTTTTATTTTTGTTTATTTTTATTACTATTTATTTAAGGGTTAGTTCATATTAATTCATCTGAAGTGCCCTAAATGATGAAAAAATATTTGGAACCATTTTTTATCAACAACAAACAAAATTGACCAGTGAATATCCTTTTTTCGATGATATTAATCCATTAAGAGTTCAGCTTCATTGCAGAGACATACCCTCTTATAAGATGTATTTGTATTGGATCTGATACAAATATCTTTTTCATAGTTCTTGTAATTTATATGATGCAGAAATAATTGTTTTCGAATTTTTATAAATATTTTTTGGCATTTTTGACAGTTAGGGGTTGTTTTCACCCCCCATGAAAGAGTGAATGTGAATAAAAACGACTCATAAATATACTGCAATTACTACTTAATGATCAGCATAAATTCTAATTCACGAACACAATTTTTTTTCAGATATTTTATAACCTATTTCCATTTTTCTTGCATGGGGGTAGTTTTACCCTATCGAAGGAGCGAATTTAACATTTTTTGTGTCATTGATATTTTTTTGGCATTCTACGTAACTTAACCTTTAAAATGAGGTAAGATAAACGTGTTTATCTTCTTTCATTGGCGAAATATAAGATTTTAAATGCCAAAACTTTTATTCAATACATACAGTTTCCTCAACTATGATAATTAATTTCCCAAAATTTAAAAAGATGCTCATCTTGAAACTTTTTGGTTTCAAATACAGAGTCTACGAAATAGACTAATTTTACGGCCATCTTTTGCACTGGCGGTTTGAACAGATCTCTTTAATACCCTGTCTAAAATATATTTAATTTGTTGTAAAATCCTAATTTAATCCAATAGATGTTTCTATTTGATATAATTTTGAACAGATCTCTTTAATACCCTGTCTAAAATATATTTAATTTGTTGTAAAATCCTAATTTAATCCAATAGATGTTTCTATTTGATATAATTTTGTCGCCAAGGCTCTAAAAAACCAATAAACTTCTTTAATAATCTAAAAGAAATTTTTAGTTGCCTCTACAGGATTGAAAGTTTCATTAAATTATATCCAGGTTTTATTTTATATTTGATATCGTTCCGAGTATATGCAACATCAGTATGTTATTCCATCGATAGATATAATATAACGTTATGATCCTTTTCAATGCAGGGATATTTAGGAGCCAAATTTTTCGATTAATTTCATACCGGTTGTTTAATAAGTTTTCTCGTTCGATAAAAGATGGCGCTGTTATGTTCGTCGTTTTATTTTTCTAAAGATGTCACTATTATTTGAAGAATTCTTGTGAAGTTTCATGTAGATCTGTCAACTCATTCATATATTTACAGCTGTTCAAAGTTGATGTGCCACAGTATTTTTACGATGGAAAAAAGTGAATGTCGTGCAGTGATGACATTTTTAATAGGTGTGGCATGAAAAAAAATCCATAAACAATTATTAAAAGATTCGTCATCTTTAATTAGAACAGTAGAAAGACGGATTGCTGAATTTAAACATGGTCGTATAAGTCTTGTTTTGAGTAAAAACCAGCTCAGAGTTCTGACAGGGTTCTGACGGGATATTGCCATCTGAAGGGACACCTCAAGAAACTCGGACTAGTAGAAAGAGAAAAGTGCAGATTCTGTAAGGAGGAGGACCAAACCTCTATTCATATCCTTGCAGAGTGCGACGCTCTGGAAAACCCTAAGATGCGGTTCTTGGGAGCGCACCAAATCGAAGAAGGAGAGCTACCCACCTTGAAGCCGTCCAACATCCTAAGATTCCTGAGGAAATTAGGACTAGAGGACCTGCCCTAGCCGATAAGGTAACTCTTATGACTGGGCAGCAATAGGGAGGCATAATAGATCTACCATTTCGTAGTGTACAGACCCCTAACTCTAAGAACATACATATGCAAGTCTCGAATACGATCCAAGTGAAGGACGTAAGAAAAGCGCATCAACATTTACAAATAATAAAAGAAATTTTATGCATCGATTCATCACTATGGATGAGACTTGTATCTACTACCATGATTTTGAATCAAAACAAGAGGTTAAGGAGTGGTATGAACCCGATATTTCCGCTCCGAAGCGAGTTAGAGTCCAGATATCGACCAAGGAAGTGTTAGCATCAGTTTTTTGGGATGCAAACGGAATTTTATTCATAGATTATCTCCAAACTAATAAAGCACGAAATTTTGATTATTATTGTAACTTTCTGGACTAGGTGAACGTAAAAATTTGTGAGAAAAGTCCTGGTTTACAATAAAAAAAAATCATTTTTTCATCAGTTTTCCTCCCACACTGCTCAAAAAACCATTTCGAAGATAAATGATTTAAATTACGAATTGTTGCAACTTCTACCCTATTAGCCAGATTTAGCTCCCTCTGACTTCTGGCTGTTCTCATATTTCAAAAAAATTCATACGTGGGAAACGATTTTCATCGAACGAAGAGGTAATGGCAACCGTGGAAGCGTATTTCTACAGTGCTCTAGATTCTCACTTGGCGTGTGGAATCCAAGTGTATTGAAGTTCAGGGATATTATATTGAATAACAAAATGTATTTCAAACCATTCAATCGTGTTTTCTTATCGAACGACAAAATTTATTGAACAACCTATATTTGGTTCATTACAGTTATAGCACATGGTAAGAATTTGACATTTACTAATGAATATGTTTATATTTTTTTAGACAATAAGGTTATTCTACACCTTCGGCAATGTGATGAATTCAGTATCGTCTTAAAAATAGGAGATGATATAAAGAATACTTTTTAAAACTTTTGACCAATATTGTAGTTTGCTTTAGAATATAATTGTTGCAATATTAAAAATTTTATTACACTGAAATTTTTCAATTTCACAAAACTCAATTTTTGTAACAAAGCACTTCATAAGCACAAAATAAATTGAAACCAGGGTGATTATTCCCATACATAAAGCACAAAATAAATCTGATATTAATAAATGTAGATTGATTTATCTTTTGTCACGTTTTGCAAAATTATTAGAAAAATATGTTTACTCAAGATTACAATTTTTTTACAAAAAAATAATATATTAAGTAAAGCACAGGGTCGCTTTGTTAAGGGTGTGAGTACATGTTGTTAATAACTTTTTGGAAACCATGTATAAAAATATAAATTAAAAAAGAAAGTTATAGCAGTCTTTCTATATCTAAAAGTAGCCTTTGATACTGTATGTCATACAAAGTTTCTTGATAAATTGTTTCATTACGGTATTAGAGAAAATTGTTAGGATTTACTTAAACACTATTTATTACATAGAGAGAAAAAGAGAGAGAGGGAGATATGAAATAGGGACGCGTGACTACTGGGTATTTTAGCATCCATCATTTGCTTTCTTTGTTTCTTTCGTTCTTCTTATCTTATAATAAGTTATATATTCCGATATCTCTAGTGAATGCAATCTGTATGTTAGAATTTTAGGAAGAGAGGAGGGTTTCAATTTTATGTCCATGCTTTTGGCGGAAGGAATGTTGATCATATTTTTTGCGTGAGGTCATGATGTGGTCGACAGTTCAGGTGATGTAACAGATTTCGCAGTAGGGAATAAGTGATTTATTTAGGATGCGTTCATATGTAAGTATTTTATGATCGATACGAAGCCTGATCTTTATGGGAAAATCTTGTTTTATCACACAAGAAGGGGGGAGTGTCAGTAAAGAAGTTCTTTTGGATTGTTTCTAACTTATTGACATTCTTGCAGCTCCCAGCGAATTAAATGAAATAACGGGTTATATTTTGAAGATAATTTTTAAAATATTGGTGTTTCGATATATCATGGCGAGGATATCTGCTTTAATATTACTTAGAATTCTCGTATGGCTTTAAACCCATAGAAAGGAGGGAGCTATGGAAGTATTTTAGAAGAGTTTTAATTTATTGGCATATTGGATGATTAGTGTAATATGATTCGATAAGTTTAATAGTGTTGAGAGAACCTGAGACTATAACCCATTTTGTCTTGGTGGTGATTATGCAGTATTATATGGCTTTATGGATTGCGAATGACTCTGTAGTGAGAATGGTGGTTAGTTCATGAAGTGAATAAACTTTTTCAGTAAATATCAGTTCATGCTTACTAAATTTAATTGGTGTTATTTAATGATACATTGATTGGATCAGTATATGGTTTACTTTTTTTATTTACTAGGAAGAGTTCGTTATTATAGCTAGTAGGAGTCAGACTCCAAATAAGATACAAACAGACATTTACTCTATCTATGCGAGAGAAATAGTCGATTTTTGATGTATGTAAAGTTAGTCCGGATGAAGGGGGCATATTTATTTGGAGGAATTATGGTATTAGTGGGTTTGAAGAATTGTTTATAGTTTGGGATGAGAGGGCGGAAGTGGAGTGAGCTAGCATAGTTAAGGATAAGTTATATTTTTCAGTATTTCAGGGATGATATTTCGGATTAGGAGTATGGGCTGTTGGCTGGGCTAGTGTGAAATGCTGCGCCTTATAACTTTTTTGTATATAGGAGGTAGTTCTTTAAGGTAAGAGGTAGAAGCTGATGTGTAGATCCGTAGTCTGTTTTAGTCAGGACAAAAATCTTATATATTTTTAATAGAGATATAGGCATTCTAGTTGAGACCCTTGTCTAATATTATTCCAAGAAAGATATATCGTGAGTTGAGCGGGATATTTTGTAAGTTCATATTTAACCTGGAGTTGAGGTTGCATTTTCTTTTGTAGCAGAAATATAATAGAGATGATTTGGGTGGAGAGAAAGATAACCCAAGAGAATGAGAACGGGAGATGTGGTTATTTGGGGTCAGCTGTAGGGTGTGTTGGTTGTCAGTGAAGTGGTATTGCATGATATCATCGGCGAATAATCTAGAGTGGATTGAACGAGAGATACGTTTTTTGATACTGTTTACAAAATTAAAAAAGGGTCGATAAAAGAGCGCTGGGGGTTGCCGTTGTTTTGTGGGAGGGGATTTGCGAGGAAAGCTCGAATTCTGATCTTGTATATTCTTTTTTGAAAGGAGTGGTATAAAAAAATGGAGAGTTTTCCTAACAAACTCCATTCGAGGAAGGTGTTGAGGATATATTCATGTTTAACGTTGTTGAATGCTTTAAACATTTCTAGGAAAGTTGCTGTGGTATGATAACTTGGTTGTGGATATCTATACCAAGGTGGTCTCTTGTTAATTTATATCATCTAAAACCCATTTATTCTGGAAAAGAAAGTTTATATTTTTCTAAATACCAGGTTAATATGAAGTTTATTATCCTTTTTATGAACTTTCTAAGGAGGCTGGTCAGAGATTTTCTCCATTGAGTGGAGAATTGACCATTGTTCTATATACGGTTATAAAGTTGAAGTAGAGAGTTTATTTCTGAAGGTAACTTACGGTGTACCTGTTTTAGACCTTCATTATTTAGCTTGTATGTGAATATTAGTTTAAATGTCAATGGAAGTATTACAACACACGCTGATGATACTACCTGAAGAATCTAAGAATGAGTTAGTATGGAATGCAAATATGAACGTAAAACCAATCGATGTTTGGCTGCATCATTACCTTCCCAGTCACAATATCTCAAATACTGTTGCAATTCAATTTTTAAATTCAAATTCCGACCTAACTAATCTCACTATTAAGAATTAAGAAACATGTAATGATTGTTACTAATAAGGTTAAAAAACACTGTGCACACATTTTTAATTCAACGAGTTATCTTAAGTAGAAATATAATTAAAAAAGTATATTACGCATTTACATAGAGTAGAATTTATTACCCTATAGTAGTCTGGGGAGTTGCTTATAAGACAGCAAGGAATCCTGTAGAAAAAGGGCAAAAATCAGTTATTAAATTTATATTTAAAAAATCAAGAAGAAATTCATCTGAGGAAATATTTGCTGTTTTTTAAACACTCTCAGTACATGAATTACTTACTAAAGCACTAATTTTATATATGCATAAAAATGGAATAAATCTGAGTTGACTTAGCTGAGTTATTTTTTTGAAATGTAAACCCCTTAGTTTTATAATAACATCCTATTTAGCATTAAAAATAAGGACGACTTTGTATCAGGCTATCTCTTCCAAAAATTTGTAGTTTTTGAAATATCGGCAATTTAACATTTTTGAATTGTAAAAATCTTAAACGGCTCACCTACACAGGGAAACAACTTATTTTAATGATCAGTAAAAAACTGCTAGGTCTCTTGAAAATTTTGCAATCTTACTCCATGAGGATTTCAATCGATCCAAAAATGAGAATTACGGGTGTTAAAAATTTCAAACTTCCTCCATTATCTCTAAAACATTCCAATATTAATGTCATAACTTGGCTGGTTACTGCTGCTTGTATCTCCCTGGATCTATAGAGGAAGTATTTCTTTTACCCGACTTCGTAGTTCTTCTTTAATATCGATTGAAAATTGATATACAAATTTCTTTTTTCTGCCTCAAAAATAAAAATTTGGAGGAGTAAGATCCGATGTTCTGAGAGGCCAACCTCACAGTCATATCACAATATGATAATAACTATTTACAAATGGATCAGGAGTCAGAAACCTCAACCATTTTGTGTAATCTGTAACAAAGTTCTGGCTAACAGCTTGAAAGCAAGATTTCTGGATCATAAGTATAAACCTCTTGAAAATTGGTCGGTAATAAAAAAATTTATTGTTTCCTCTTTTCTAACAGATTTAAGCGAAGAAAGTATAATGGTTTTCGAGGCCTCATTTTCAGTTAGTTATAAAATTGCAAGGTCTGGAAAAGCACATGCAGGGGCAAAAAAAGACATCACGATGTGTATGCTTGGAGAAAAAGCAGCAAAGAAATTGACCCTATTCCCTTATCAAACAACACAGTGTCGCGGAGAACTATTGACTTGGAAAATCATGAGGAAAATGAACTTTTAAAAAAATAATATTTAATTATTTCGCTATTTAGCTAGAGGATCGATTGATGTAGAAAACGATGCACTATTGCTTGGTTATGTTCACTAAATTTTTAAGAAATCCATTCAAAAAGATATATTATTTGCAAAATCACTGAAAATCTATATGACAGGTGCATCAAATTTTGAAATGATCAATAATTATTTATTAAAAAATGAAATAAATTGGCCTTTTTATTTAGCTGTGTGCACAGATGGTCCTCAATTGGACCTTTACATCCTACCATATCTGCAGGTTATTTGAGGCCGATCGTCTTTGCGAATCCAAGCAGCCTCGTTAGTTGAACTTGCCTAACTGCTTCCGGTAACAAAACTATATCTCCGAAATATCTCTGCTTCAGTCCGTTGAGTGCTGGGCACTCTCTGAGAACATGGTCAGTTTCATCCTCCTCCAAACACCATCTGCATGTCGGGTCGCCTTCGACACCGATTCTATGAAGATGGCCCATGAGGTGACAATGTCCTGTCAACAATCCCACCACAATTCGCAGCTCTTTCTTTCCCAAGTAGAGAAGCTCCTTAGTACGCCGTGCGCTAGGCCCAGTTATCTGTTCCTTAGCACACCTCATTCCAAGAGCTCCCCTCTATGATTCAATAAATTTGCTTTCCAGCAACGATTTTAATTCCCTTTGGCCAATAGCAATTGGGACAGGTAATATTGATTGGAGTTCAAACGGTTCGGTTGCCGAACTCAACTTTGCCAAACGGTCTGCTTCCTCATTTCCGCGTACGCCCGAGTGACCCAGGACCCATACGAGTCTGACTGTGCAGCCTTTCCTTATCATACCATTTAGTACATCCTTGCACTCAGACACCAGTCGCGAAGTCACGACACTCGACTTCAGTGCCAATATCGCAGCCTTACTGTCTGAGCATATATTTATTACTCTATTCCTGTCTATGTCTCTCTCACGCTGCAGAATAACATAAATTTTCGCTGTGAAAATTGTCGCACTTTGTCCAAGAGCGTAGTACTCTGACTCCTGTGGTCCTGCCGAATACTCAAACTCGGAGGATTTTGTTCTCCTTCCGAATCCTCTCTACTTGGCATAAGTATCTCCAGGGAGAGGCTGGGTTTTAAAATCACCCATTTCATTTGTCCTCTTGTGTATCTGATATCTTTTTCCTGCAAACTTAGCCAATATTTTTTTTTTAATAAAATGATTTAAATTTGCCTTTACAAGGCCCAAGTATCATGTTTAAGGTGCTTTATAGAATAGCAGCCATGTGAAGGGAATTTAACTTTTGGATTCAATGTGTGCAGGTGAATGAGTACGAATATTTTTGTTCTCTCAACATGATTTTATTAAAAAATGAAATTCAACTTAACGAAAATATTAATGTACATCTCAAATAACTTCAATTAACGTTCAAGTCATTTAACTTCGGATGCTTCTTTAACTTTACTGGAGAAAGAAAAGTTCGTTGACTTATTCTCTAACAATTCAGTTAAAATTGTTTTTAAAGATTAATCTTTAACTATATTTTGGCTTAGTGTAAGAAAAGAGTATATTGTTTTGACGGAAAGAGCCATTAAAATTTTATTGCTCTCTTGTATACTATATCTATTTGATAAAGGATTTTTAACATACACTTATATAAAAGATAAGTACAGGGAGAGTCAACGATTGGATGAAGTAGGTTTGTGCCTTTTCGGTGAAATTAACAAAGAAACTATATTTATTGTTTGATACAGTTTATTTTTACGCAGATTTTAAAAATATTTAGGACTCTACAAGGTGAGCCAAAAAACTAGGACAGCATAAAGTTGTATTTTTTTAAATAGAACACCCTATATACGAATCATATTTTCGATTTAGCTTATAATTTTAAATCTCTTTTATTAAGGGTTTACTATAACAAAACTTTATAGTTTCTGAGATAATTAAGTTTAAAGAAAAAAAGTCACATTTTCAAGCATCAATTCAATCCTAAATAACGTTTTCAATTTTGTGACAAATATATTCAAATTTGGAATTTAGAAAGGCCAGGGACAAGTTAACATAATTTTTGCCTAATATTTGCAATAAAAGCTACAGGGTGTTGAACACATCGGCTCAAATTTGAACAAGTTTAAATGAATAAATATCTTTTTTTTTTAAATGATACACCCTGTATATTTTCATGTTATTTAATAGAGTAATAAAAACCCTAAAAGTTTTGTTCTATATATCCTATACCTATTTATAATAGTTTTTGAGATATTTCAGTTTTTCTTATTTTCCATACTTTTTTACAGAAATAGTCTTCATTATCATAGTGGCCATGTAAAATAATAAAAATAAACTACAGAAACAAACAGAATGTGGTTAAATATGATGAAATACATTATTCGTTATATTACAGCGGCAATAGTTTAATTAAACATAATGTGAAAAAATTAACACAACAATAACGACAAGGCAAATACATATTTACTTTTATACTAAATTGAAACAAAAAAATTACCTATTAAATACTGAGATTAATTATTTCTTTTTAATAAGTGTTCGAATAAACGACCCTCTTGTGCAATGCACAAATTTAGTCTTTTTTGCAGATTTTCTCGGACCCTGGACAAAATTAGTGGCGTTATTGTTCTACAGGTATCCCTAATCCTGTTTCGCATATCTTCCACTGTTGTTGGTGGATTAACATACACCTTATTTTTAATATAACCCCATAGGAAGAAATCTAATGGGGTGATGTCGCAAGACCTTGGTGGCCACTCAATGAAACCCCCACGTCCAATCCATTTTTGCGGATATCGTTGGTCCAAAAACGCACGAACTTCACGATGGTAATGCGGAGGCGCACCATCGTGCTGGAACCACATACTGTCGAGCTCATCCCTATCGAGACCCTGAAGCAGTTGGGTAGTTCTTCTTGTAGAAAGTTCAGGTAACTATCGCCATTTAGTGGTTCATTAAAAAAGTGGGGTCCAATAATTCGATTATGATGAATACCACACCAAACGTTTAATGACCAGTGGTTTTGATGTTGCACCTCTCTAATCCAAAATGGGTTTTCTGTGGCATAATAATGCATGTTGCGTCTATTTACTGCACCGTTACTTCTAAAAGTAGCTTCATCACTAAACATTACCTAGCATAATAAATTTGGATTTAATTGAATCTCCGCATTTATTGTACGACAAAAGTTTACACGACTTTCAAAATCCTGTCCATGCAATTCTTGGTGTAATTCCATGTGATATGGATGATACCTATATTTCTTGGTAGTACGATTAGCGGTGGATTGTGATGTTTCACATAATGCTGCTAACTGACGGCTACCAATATAAGGATTTTCCTGAACATTTAAACAATACTTGTAGTTCTTTTTCTTCATTAGTTACTGGTTTGTTGACCACTTTACGTTTTGGATAATCAACAGTACCAGAAGAATCAAATCTTTGCATTAAGTTTTGAAAAGTATGGGTATTAGGCTGGCGTCGATCAGGATACTTCATTTTGTAGATTCTTTGAGCAAGAAGGCAATTTTTTTGAGCCTCTCCTATTGTATAAATCATATCTATTAACTCTTTCTTTGGAAAATTCATTTTACAATATAAGATGAATGCAAAAAAAACCAAACTACACTACATAAAAACCAAAAGAAGCGATTACGGTTATAAATTTGACACACAGAAAAATGTTCTTTTACATTGTTTTTGCCATGGCTACTATGATAATGAAGACTATTTCTGTAAAAAAGTATGGAAAATAAAAAAACTGAAATATCTCAAAAACTATTATAAATAGGTATAGGATATATTGAACAAAACTTTTAGGGTTTTTATTACTCTATTAAATAACATGAAAAAAAAAAGATATTTATCCATTTAAACTTGTTCAAATTTGAGCCGATGTGTTCAACACCCTGTAGCTTTTATTGCAAATATTAGGCAAAAATTATGTTAACTTGTCCCTGGCCTTGCTAAATTCCAAATTTGAATATATTTGTCACAAAATTGAAAACGTTATTTAGGATTGAATTGATGCTTGAAAATGTGACTTTTTTTCTTTAAAGTTAATTATCTCAGAAACTATAAAGTTTTGTTATAGTAAACCCTTAATAAAAAATATTTAAAATTATAAGCTAAATCGAAAATACGATTCGTATATAGGGTGTTCTATTTAAAAAATACAACTTTATGCTGTTCTAGTTTTCTGGCTCACCCTGTAGAGTCCTAAATATTTTTAAAATCTGCGTAAAAATAAACTGTATCAAACAATAAATATAGTTTCTTTGTAAATTTCACCGAAAAGGCACAAACTTACTTCATCCAATCGTTGACTCACCCTGTACAGACACAAGTTAAATGCAGAACCTAATTTAAGACTCAAACTTTCAGAAATCGAACCAAATTGAGGGTATTTTTCAAGTTCTGTATTATTGTATTCATTTTATATTAATTCATTTTTGTAAATTAACACTTTAGTTTTAATAATGTTTCTCTGTAAATGTTTTACGACTAGATATTAGTTTTTCGTTGTAAACTGTAATTCAATATGGAAAATAAATTTTAGTAACCCAACCTTACCGTTTCATTTGCTATTCCTAATGACTACACAGGCAGTGGCGTAACTCAAAGCTCAGAGCCCTTCCCTCGCGAAATTTCGATGGGACCCCCATTTCAATCTAGCAGTATAATAAAGTTCAAATGCCAAATAAACTGCAATAGAGGTTATTTTAGACATTTATTAATTATAATATCGACGTTTAGATGTCAAGCTTCTAATCTCACACACCCCATGCGTGGCGAGATCGACGTTCGTTATACAGCAGACAGACAAGCGAAACGAGTTTCTAAAAGTGTATAGCCAAAACCCAAGTTACCAAATCCACATACTCCAGGCGCTGCGAGATCGATCATCGTTACATAGCAGAGAGGCGAGCGAAGCAAGATTTTAAGCAAAAACCCAAGCTTTCAAAACCGCATACCCTACACGCAGCTAGATCGACATCCACCACACAGCAGACAGGCGAGCAAAGCAAGATTTTAAACCAAAACCCAAGCTCCCAAAACCCACATACCCGACACGCTGTGCCTGTGGTGTGTTCTTAGCAACTTATGTGTTAATAAAGGTAATACGTCAACTTTCTAAGAACACATATAAAAATAATGTAATTTCATAAAAAATAGATCTACATTGATTTGAATGAAAGTAGATTTATTCGTACACATCAAAACAAGCAACAAATACATCAAAAAGTATTCAGTTTTATGTGTTATTACGAAGTCGTTCCAAACCTTGGGCCTTTTTATTTGCAAACTCTTCTATGAGTAGACTTATATCAAGTTTTTAAGTTCTTTCTCATTCTATAGATAATGTAGCTAAAGCTGCTTTCTCTATTTAAAAAGCATTGTAATGCAAAGGCGAGTAAATACTTTAGTTTCAATCGTCTTGAAAATCGCGAGTTTTAGAGCTTTTTAGACATTCAAAAAAATTACTCGTCTCTTGAAGATGCTTCTTTCTATTTTTTAAACATCCAAAGCGCTCTAGTATTCGCGTCCTATAAACAAATAAAGCATAAAAAATCTAAATGGTAATTGCGTTTGTTTCAACTTTACATGATTGTCAAATCTCGAGACTTAGAACTTTTTAGACGTTTGAAAAAAGGAGTTACGCGTTTTAAAGATACACAAGAATTTTTTTTTTTTAAACATCTTTTAATCTCGAGATTCGACAAACATTTAAATTTGAAATTAACTCAATTTTTCCAAGTTTTTCGCAACGCTTTCTGAATGGTTGAAAAGCAGAAATAGCGTCTTCAAAAGACGCGTAATTCCTTTGTTTAAGCATCCAAAAGCTCCAAGACTCGCAATTCTACAACAATTAAATTGTAGGTAATCATTTTTATTTCATTTACAATGTTTTTTAAAAGGGAAAAATTTTACCCCGCTTTTTAAATGGAGAAAACTTCAAACATATATCTCGGCTAAACGATCAGCTATGATTTCAAACAAAAAAGTTTTGAGCATCACAAATTATTACCCAAATCTCTATTGAGACTGATTTTGTTGATATTCTACTCTGAATTAAAGCATTTCCTGCAAGTCATGAGTATAGATACTAATACAGACTGTCACAGAGGCCTTGCGTTCAATGGATTTAATTAGTGAGCCTTAAAGTGATTTCTTAATATAGGTACATTTAATGTCAATCTAAACGCCCTGCGTTGCATACGTGTCCACTTATAATAAATAATTACTGCCACCTTGCGTTAAATGAATAGTAAACTTGCAAGTTTATTGGAGATTGATTAAATTGACTTCTAAAGATTTTTTTGAGTGAGCGGCCCCCCTTCCAAGCCCGGGGCCTTCTCGCTCCGCGGGCCGTGTGGAGCCTTCACTAGAACACTGTACACAGGGGGTTCGCCAATTTATTTCGGTTTTTAAAAGGGGTTCGCAAGAAAAAAAGGTAGGAAAGCGCTCGGAATACGCGAAAGCGAAATTTATGCTGAAAACATCTCACTCTCTGATAAAATGCGGATTTTCTGGCCCAATAATGTGAATTTGTTCTATGAAATATATATTCATTTGTAAATTAACTTTCATCTGTTAAAATAATTTTTCTCAAAAAATTTGCATCCTGCTATGTACGTATTAGGAATATTTTACAAAATTATATACATGTTAGGGGTCATTCGGCTGCATTGCTTGAACGGAAAGAAAATTATTTCCACCGACTTTATGATATTCCAAAATCATTGTTGGTAGAATAGATTGAAGCATATGGAAATGCAGAAAAACATGCCAGGACACTTATTTCATTTTTTTCTATAATTGGTAAAATTACTATTATCTTAAACATCTTCGCGGTAATTAGAATAAAGTCTAGGTGCAGTTGGTTAAACTTTATGAATTTCCTGAACATTATTTTTTCATAATGACCATGAATGCAGAGCAAATATAAAATTTGTTTATTTCTATAAGAATTTGCCCTCGCAAGATAAACTATTATTTCACAGTTTAAAAAACTTCTTACACATTTACGCTTAAAGTATACGATTAATTTGACGTATCAGACAGATCTGACAATCTTTTTCTAAAGTATTAAATGCATGGCCTACTGTTAATGAAAAATACAGCGTATGTTTTTGAATTTTTTAACTTAAAGTTCATAGTTTGATAGGTAATTCAATTTTCTCTTCGCTACAGTTAAAAAAGTAACGTACTCCATTAAAAAAAAAAATCGATTTACCAGATATTTCTTTTAAACAAGACTTGGCTTACTTTTATACTATCCCTGTATAACTTACTTCAATATTAAACGTAATTAATTACACATTTATTTCCTGACAAGCTCTTGCAAAAAAATTAAATTTTTGTTAAAATAGTTTCAATTAAGATATAAAATTTTATAATGGGACCGTTTTTACTCCCGAAAATTACGAAATAGTTATTTCGTCAAGGTGAGATAGATATAGAATATGAAAATACAACGATTTATTTAAAATTTGAACTTTGATAATAGCTAGTGATCGATTTGACAATATGATATCTTCAAAAATACTTTAGGCAGCCAGATTACTACCTGCTTATGACAACAACCAACAATTTTGGCGCACGGTGTAAAGGTATTTATTAAAAAAATTTATGATATACAAATAATTACCTGCCACTGAATTTAGTAAAGTAAATACAAACAAAACAGTTCATCAAGTATGTAAATTTAATTGAAATAATAAAAAAGAAAAAAAAATACATTATATTCTTAATAAAGAAAAATTTGGGAATCCTAAACGAGGTAATAATGGGCTCCCTAATATAAAAACTCCACAAACCATATTAATGACAAAAGCAATAACTTTTAGTTTAACAATAAATGTGATGGTGTAGAGCTAAAGACGAGAATATGAAGCAATTTAATACTAGTAAGAGATGTAATTTCAATATGAGATTTTATTATCTTATTTGATGACATGTTTTTAAAATTCCATAATAGGGGTTTACGAATGTGTTTTGTGTAATCTAGATCAGAGATTTCCAAATTTTTTGTCCCGTAGGCCACTAACCACTTTTTTTTTTGTTTTTCGTATACAAATTATTGATAATAAATATCCGGTGGGTAAAAATCTAAATGTATATGCAAAATAAAAGTCAAAAAGAATAATAAAAAATGCAGTAATAATAAACATGCAGAATGATGGTATCAGAAAATGTAATACTGTCTAAGTTTAATCAAAATTCAAATTATCTTAAAGATTATTATTAAAACAAGAATTGTTTTAAAAAACCAAACTTGATACTATGTCTCGAAATTTAATTTTTTTACTAACTTTGCAGTATATAAAACAGAAACAAATTTACTTTTTTACATCAAAAATTTACAAAATAGATGAAATGGAATAAAAAAGCTCATCAGACGTTATCTGAATACAAAGAAAAATGATACGTTTTCAATTATCAGTTAAAACATGGTTTGTGCTTTAATTAGTTATATCTAATAAATGTCCGAAGATAAAATCTGTTGCTTAAAGATAATATGTTGCCAAAGATTGTTTTAAGATAAATTGTCTTCTTGTAAGACCGATATAATAAGATAGGAAGAATAGTCGAGCTCCTTAGACTTGGAACAGACCGACAGGTGGAGTCAAAATTCTGCAGACAAACTTCAAATACGCCCAACTTAAAATATTAAATAATTAAGACTCATTTGTAGTCCTTCTGATGAAGTGGGTTAGAACTCGAGTATCTTTTTTTCATGGCTTTTGACCCAAAATGTTTTGCAGAGTGTTTGTGTCGAATTCCTTCAGATCAGCACTCTATGAGCTCAAGAATTTATACATTGTCGAATGGCACGTACCTACTAGGTATCACCCTATGAAGCCAAAATTGCTAATATCTATTTCGAGACCACTCCTTAAATTTTTTGTCACAAATTGTTCCAATCGATTCCTCTTGTAATATGACATTCGGTTCGTCAATGTCACCATGTGTGTCATAAAAATTAAAAACTTAATACGGGTGTAAGCGAAATATCGATTGAGCTATACCTCATGTCATGATCGATAATTGGACTATTGAAGTAATTGCAGAAAAATGGCGTTATTAAAAAATGTAGTTACTTATATCCAGAGTCGCAATTCTGATTGCTTCAACTTGTTTATTAAATGTGTTAATATTTTTGAAATATTTAGTGATCCCTTTTCTTCTCAAAAATCTGAAAACTAATGAACCTCTGACACTCATATTATAATAGACGGACTAAACAAATCCATGTATCTGGGTTGCCTTCTTTGTAGCTCAGCTTCAAGTTTATTTATGTTTGCTATAGCCCAAGGCGTTGCTGTGAAATCTGAAAGTTTTTGTAGGCTACAAGTAGTATAACCACAAATCGAATAGGCTTAAAATTTTCTTGAACCCCTATTTACATCTTATCAACACATTTTTTTTCCATTGACATGGACCTCTTGCAGGTCGCAGTCTACCCCTGTGGATCCATATCGACCAGTTTCAGGATCGATGATCTATAGAGACAAAACTAAGATTTAAATTAAGTTAATTTCACAGATATTATAAATATTCTTGCACTCGGTCCGATACAGCTCCACTGACGAGACCATGAGGTGGTCGAAACGGTATGGAGAGAGGACCAGAGTGGCTTTTGCAAGAAATAAACTGTTTGTATATATTCTTTCCTTTTCTCTGCCAAAAGGAGAATACATATTTAACAACTATTTAAATACGGCAGATAGATTTCTTTATTTCTTACTGAAATAATGATTTTTTAAAAATAGCCAGGTTTTGTATCCGCACAATAACTATTGTAATTTATTCCTAATTTTTAGATCATTTGAACTACAAGAACGTGTGGAAACTGAAGTTATTAAAAGAACAAAATAAACAAATAATGACCAATAATAAAGAAAATCTTTCTATCGGTAAAATGACTAATGCTTTTTAATTTCGAAACGAACTAGAGTAGGAATTTAACAAACCACCCATTTTTTATGTTAATATAAAATTTAAAATTAACGGACTTGCATGTTAGTTATTAAAAACAAAATAACCTAAAGTTCCAAATGCATGTACGCTACAAACTATCGCACTGGCAAATGTATATATGTTTTAAAATTGATCAAATTAAATTTTAGTGAAGGTTTTTCTGCCTCTATTTTCCTCATATTTGCCGTAAGATTGAGATTTTACGTAATATATTGAAGACAACGAGCTTACTTGGATTCTCATGACTTACAGCTATAGTGTGATATGAAGGGCCTAACGAGGCCTAGGCATCGAAAATTTAGTATCGGCAATTATAAATTAAACGCCCTCTCCCTAATAGTATGTGTATGTATGTGCGTAAAAGGGTCTGTACACTGCGACCTGGTAGATCTATTGTACCCCCTACTGCTGCCCAGTCGTAAGAGTTACCTTATCAGCTAGAGCAGGTCATCCCGTCCTATTTCCCTCAGGAAACTTAGGATTTTGAACGGCTTCAAGGTGGGTAGCTTCCCTTCTTCGATTTGATATCTTCCCAAGAACCGCATGCTAGGGTTTTATAGAGCGTTGCACTCTGAAAGGATATGAATAGAGGTTTCGTCCTCCTTCTCACAAAATCTTCCCTTTCTACCAGTCCGAGTATCTTGAGGTGTCAATTCAGGATCCTTGTCAGAACTATGAGTTGGTTTTAACTTAAGCTTATGCATTCTTTGAATCTCTTCTTGCCGTAATTCCCCAAAAGTATCCTCGTTTATCTCAATCCTCACAGCTTCGTCCAATAATTGGATTTCCTGCTTTCTTCTTCTATCTTTAATTCTTTCAGCATTACGCTGCTACTGATTCCACAGAAAGGCTCTGGCCCCAGAAATGGTATCTTAGCCCCTTTCCTCGTGAGCCTGCCTTCTATTTCATTCTCCTCTATCCCGGTATATCCCGGTACCCACATGAGGGTGACTTTATTAGTCTTACTCAAATCATTTAGTTCCTTTAAGCATTCTCAGACCATCTTGGAACTGATAACTTGAGATCTCAGCACACTGATGGCTGCTTGACTATGCGACAAGATGATAATTTGTGACTTACCTAAGCTTTCGTAGTGTCTAGTGCCTGGTCCATACACTTTTACTTGAGTTCCACCGTTGTTTTGAAGCCATCTGTATACCATATAATGGATTTCTTGATGAATTTTTCAATGGTGTTTCTGTCTCATTCGCTCCTGCGATTCAACTTTGTACTGAAGTTTTTCACAAAGCTGAATTTCTTTTTCATTTCATCTTGGGGCATGTCCCAGATTTGCTGATTCCTGGATAAAAGAGGGGCCTTTGTTTTATGACCTCATCTCTCATCATCCTATAAATCGTCCTCTTCGCCATGTCCTCTCGAAATATATGTAAAAGTGTGAGGTTTAGGATTACTTCCATGGTGGCCGTTGGGCAGGTTTTCATTTCCCCGGTTATACATGCAGAGGCCAGTCTTTAGACTTTCGAGAGGTTATCTCTCGTATTAATCAGACTGGTTTTTTGCTTCAGATCACTGCCTCATGTGAAGTGTTGTCAAAAGCCCCTTTTATATCAAGAAAGGCACATATTACAGTTTCCTTCCTGTTCAGTGCTTCTTGAATCTCATCTGTCAATTGTATTAGTGCGATGTCAACGCATGTTGATGAGGATGCAGTGGCGTCCGTTCAAGAATCCCTGTTCAAATATAATTATCTACTGCGTTCTCCATCGTTTTTAAAATAAACGATGTGAGACTGATGGATCGCAGGGATTTACGGCGTGTAGTGTCTTTTTTCGCCGCTTTCGTAATGAAGGTGACTCTGGCACTTCTTCATATTTCTGGTATATTGACCAGTTTCAGGCTACTTTGACTGATGTGTACCATGTGTGGTAAAATCTCTTCCTGCCCTCGTTAGAGCTGGGCTGGGATTATTCCATCAACTCCTGGAATTTTAAATAGTTGGTTTCCTCCTCGCTCTCCGTGAAGCTGCCGTCTGGCTTTCTGTCATTGCTGTATCGACCCCACCCTTCGTCATAACTTTGTGAAGTCTAGCTGCGACAGGTGTAGTTTGAATGTCTTCACAGAATTTCTTAAAGCTGTTTCTTTTAGCTTTCCCTGTTTCCTTGTTGTAGGTCGTAAATTTCTCGGTGTAGCTCTAACAGAGTTTTCCGTCACGCTTAGCCCTATTAAAAAGTCTGCGCGTTTCAGATCTTAGATCTGACAGATGGTCATTCCACCAAAGTGCATTCCTGCAGCATTTGCTTGTTTGTAACGAGCAGCTCGATTCTTAAGCTCCGAGTATTGCCTCATTTTCTTCTTTCAAGTCACTTTCCAGCTCCAAATGGTTCTTAGCGGGTCCTCTGGTCTGAATGCGTGCTAAGTTTGTTTTCAGATTGGTGCTGTATTTTTCCCAATCTGTTTTCCTGGGATTCCTTCTGAGGACTGGCCCAGAAGGATCGGTTTCTAAACTGAATGTGATTATTCCATGATCTGAATGAGAAGGTTCATTCTCCCTAATAGTAGTTGTACCTCATTTTAAAATATCATATTGAAAATCAAATGTGCTGGAAAATTGTGTATTATGAAATAGAAAATTGGCAGAAAAATCAAAATCAATAGGTAATAAAAAGTTAATGAGAAAATGAGGGCTGGTTGCCTCTTAACAATTTTTTAATATGGGCTTCCAATTTTGACAAGACAGAATCGCCTCGCTCAATGAATAAATCATCAACCTTGCTCGTATCTTATTCAGAATTATAATACCTGTTTAAAATGCTCCCTAATGTTGATAAAAATCCCTTCAAAAATTATATTATTATTTTCAGTATTTTGGAAAATTGATAAAATATGTTTTTCAGCATCTTATATCTCGAAAATTAAGGATTAAGAAATCCAAATGATTACTTCATCTTTTCACGAAAAAAGTCCGCTTTCGTTTTGGTTATGAAGTAATTAACTCTCTGAATATTTTTTTATTTCAGAAAACCTATTTCCCAAGATGATGTTGTTTCTAAATATTTACCAATACAAGCCTGCAGTATATATAACAAAGGGCTTGATGATTTCATGGATAATTATAATGATTATACAGTTTTATTATTTTGCCACAATTTTCAAATTAAATGTTTTACTTCAGTATGGACCACTATTACTCTCTGGTTATATTGTAAGTATCAGGAAAACACAACATTTAAAATTCCTTACGCAGACAAAAATATTCTTTTCGACTAAAAAAGACGAGAGCATAAAATGCATGTTCTTAAGTAAATGGATCATTAGGGTAGATATTTGTTTAAAGAAATCACGTATTTTTAATTTAAAGACTCTCTGTTTCAATTTTTGGCCTTTAACTCATAAATAAAACGAACGAAATTAAAACATTGAAAAAAATTTGAGTGTCTAATTTTTAGTTTTTTGTCGCTTTCCTTCATAAAAAAAGCTCAGTACCTCAGATTTAATAAGTTAGTATTACTCGATGTGAATATTAAATAATTGGTCCTGAAACAAGCAAGGAAAAAATATACAATCGTCCAAAAAGAATACAAGAAACTAAAAAGGGACGGATAGAGGAACATATAGAAAAACTACTGTGAGGGCATATGAAGTACCCCTTCGGTATCCTGTCTCTATAAGAAGAGCACTGGCTCCTTTAAATGAGGTTAAACCACGGGGAGTGACTAAAAGTGCACCTTCCAGGCTAAAATCAATATGAAGGCAAATTCGAAGAATAACAGAAATCTCCCTTAGCACATCATAACTAGCAGTTAGTCACATATGAAGGCGTAAAATGGTCGATGGAAACTTTTACCCCTTAAAGTCACCCGGTGAGGATGGTCTTACTACCAAATTCCTCCGACATTATAATTACTCATTTGATAAAACTATTCCGCTCGTTTTTGAGCTTGATGTCGATGCGGATGGCGTGGAGGGAAACAGAACTAGTCATTATTCTCAAGGTAGGATATACTGCACAAGCCTGAGATTGTCACTAGAGTAACAGTCTGCTGAGGGAACTAAATGAGACTGGTTTGTATACACAGGTTTGCGCTGACGAATTTGTTATTTCGTACCCAGAGCTGGAATATTCAACAGACGCAAAGGAATAATAATGTATGACAATCTTTGCAATGAAAATTTATGTTAGTCTGCAGCATGGCCATATCCAGTAGAGGAACATAAAGAAGAATAAGATAATAAACATTTGCTCAAAGAGTAGGGCTGTGATATGAGCATTAAAGTTTAGTGTCGTAAATTCGTGACTGATGTCCAAGTGCAAGGATGTAAACAATCTGATGGACGCACAATTGTTGTGTGGGTTCCAGGTCACTCGGGTTTAGAGGAATGAGGAAGTGGACCTTCTGGAAAAGAAGAGGTTCGCGATTGAATTATATGAGCCCAAACCAATTCTATATGTTCCAATTATCGTCGGTAAAAAAAAATTAAAATTGTTGCTCGAAACTAAATTTATTAAATCGGTAAGAGAGACTTCTGAAGGTGTGCCAAGAAACATGAAGCTGGATCTAGCTTACGGCTTAGTAGTAAGCTGTTGTAGATGTTGAAGATGACCTGATGTACGGATAGTATCTGGAAAAGGATAAAAGTGTTAACTGTCCTTAGAGACGGCCAAGCACTCAATGGATTAAGGTAGAGATATTTTGGAGGTACAATTTAATTACTAGAAGCCATTAAGAAAGTTCAATCAACGAGGGGGAAGTAGTCGCGACTGACTAGTCAAGGAACAATATTCCAAACTAGGGTTATTGAGGATGTAGTCTCTTTAAATTTGTAGGTCTTGGTAAGGAGAAAAATCCTTTTTTGATTCTGTCGAGTTTTCGAGAATTTATTTATCTCTTCTTTAGGACATCTCTACACAATTATTAATTAAATAGTTAGAGTATTAACCTAACTTATAATTATTAAGTAACTCACCACTGTTGTTTAAATATTAAACAAGTACATGTTTGAAAAACAGGGGAAAAAACCCAACATTAGTACTTAAATTTAATTTAAAGGTTTATTTTTGATGGAATTGTAAAAATTCTAGAAAGTTCGAAAGCAGCCAAACATCCTGCTTGACTATTCCACCATTTTCTAGTGACACCTGTCATGTGTCAACCGGGAAGTGTAGTGGATGGTGTAAGTAGTGGGGGAAAATACGGATACCGTAAACAGTGGTGTAATCAAGCAAAAGATTTAGTAAAAATAGAAAAATAAAGTTAAGAAATTACTTGTTTCATATATTTTACATAATATGAGAGAATTTAATAGAAAACCTATTCTCTGGACATGGACTGTCTAGGAGGCTCAAATACTTTTCTTTTTCCAACTTTAAAATATAACTGTAAATGACACTTAGACTCTCGGTATCGCTTTTTTTATTAATGGTGTTACTTTCTTGGTTAACGTGCACCATTTAAAGAAAAAGTCTTTGGTGATTAGCAGGAACTCTTTCCAGAATCTCAGTGCCATCACAGTTAATACGGTGGTCTTTGGTGATTAGCAGGAACTCTTTCCAGAATCTCAGTGTCATCACAGTTAATACGGTGATCTTGATGAAAAACATGTTCAGCCAGAGCACAAGAGGCAAACTTCCATTAATGTTACTTCGATGGGAAATGAGTCTGCCTTTGAGGCTTCTGAAAGTCTGGTCTATATAAACTAGTTGACAGTTGGAACAGGGAAACTTATAAACTATGCAGGACGTCTCATTTAGCCGTAACCGCGTTTTAGTTTTAGAATAAATTTTAGAGAGAGTAAGTAATTGTTTTTTTGCTATTTCTGTATTTTTAGAAATATTCGTCAATTTGTCAGTAATGTATATATGTATATGTGGTAATGTATGAAAAACTTTTGTACGGTTACATTTAAAAGAGTGTTAAGTGGGTTTAAAAAATATCAAGCAAGTAATTTTGTAACCATATTTTTCTATTTTTGCTAAATCTTTTGCTTGACTACATCACTGTTTATCGTATCCGTATTTCCCCCACTACTTACACCACTCACTACACTTCCTGGTTAACACATGACAGGTGTCACTAGAAAATGGTGGAATAGTCAAATAGGACGTTTGGCTGCTTTCGAACTTTCTAGAATTTTTGCAATTCCGTCAAAAATATGCCGTTAAATACAGTTCAAAATTGCTAATGTTGGTTTTTTCCCCTGTTTTTCAAACGTGTCCTTATTTAATATTTAAACAACATTGGTGAGTTACTTAATAATCATAAGTTAGGTTAATGCTGTTGTTTAGAGCTGTTTCAACTCCACATATTATGTTATCGGTTGGGATACGTGATGGTGCTATCGCGAAATTAAAACCTTTTGTTAAAACATTAAAGAAACAGCTAACGGAGGAGCCAGAAGTCGTATACAACTTATCTGACAAAATTTTGCAGCCGCCAAAAGTGTTTTAACCAAAGGTTTTAATTTCGCGATAGTACCATCACGTATCCCAACCGATAACATAATATGTGGAGTTGAAACAACTCTAAACAACATAAACAACGAAACAGCAGAAACTATCCGCCAAGAAATTTCAGCCGTTTTGCGCAAAGCAAAACCTCCAAAAAGTAATCTATCTGCAGAAGAACATCGAGCCTTACAAGACCTGCGCAAAGATACCTCGATCGTAATACTTCCGGCTAATAAAGGAAATTCGACAGTGGTCTTAAACAAAACAGACTATCATGAAAAGATGATCGCCCTGTTAAACGATTCTGCCTACAAGCCAATAAACAGAGACCATACCACTTATCTGGAAAAGACCACCAAAACATTGATCAGGGCATCTCCACTTACCGAAGAAATAAAGAAGAAGATCACACCAAGAGAAAAATCATCCATATGTCCTAAACTTTATGGCTTACCCAAAATACACAAGCCCGGAACCCCTTGAGACCAATTGTAAGCTCTCTTGGCTCTCCAACTCAGGTCCTAGCAAAACATCTAGCCACCATTTTCCAACTCTTCGTCGAAAAAACGGCCTCCTACGTTAAAAACTCGCAACATTTTTGCGAAATAATCAAAAACATACGTTTACAAGAAAAAGAATGTCTAGTTAGTTTTGACGTAACATCACTTTTCACACAAATACCAGTTAAAGAGGCTCTTTCTGTAATAGAAAACAAATACAATCTGCCAAAATATATCATCGAATTAGCTAGACACTGTCTTGATAACACCTATTTTACTTATGAAAGCCGACGATATAAAGAAGTCGAAGGAGCCCCGATGGGATCGCCGCTGTCTCCTGCACTCGCTAACTTATTTATGGAAGAATTTGAATCAAAAGCTTTGGAGATTTCTTCACACAAACCATGACTGTGGCTACGTTACGTAGATGACACATTCGTTATCTGGCAACATGGGGAAGAAAATCTCAAAAGTTTCCTGGAACACATAAACAATATACATACCAAAATTAAATTCACCATAGAGACAGAATAGGAAAAAGAACTACCATTTCTGGATATCCTATTGAAAAGAAAAGAGGATGGCTTGCTTTCGCACACTGTTTACAGAAAGCCCACTCACATCAACAGGTACCTCAACGCCGATTCACATCACCACCCCGCCCAATTATTTACAGTAGTGAAATCACTTGCGTTTCGATCGCAGTCCCTTACAGATCCAGAAAATTATCACAAAGAGATGAACATACTTCAAGACGCCCTAACAAAGAACGGTTATAAAAAAAACATATAGACAAAGCTCTAAAAAACAAAAACTTGGCCCCAAAAAATCGCGAAAACCAAGAGAATAGCTCCAAAGCATTTGTTCCGTCTGTAAGAGGTACCACAGACAAGATCGCAAGAATTCTCAGGAGACACAACATTGAAACCATTTTCACCACAGACCGTAAAGTAAAAGATCTCTTGCCAACACCTAAAGAAAGAATCCCTCTAGAAAACCAGGGAGTGTACGAAATTCCATGCGGAGAATGCAGCTCGTCTTACGCAGGCCAAACTAACCGTAAAATAAGCGCCAGAAGAGACGATCATATGAACGCTGTCAAGCAAAAAACAACTTCTTCTGCTCTGGCCCAACACTGATTAAACACAGGACATAAGATAAATTTCTCGGAAACAAAAATGCTATCGAGATGTGAAAACCTGTCCAAAAGAGTTATAAGGGAAGCCATTGAAATTGCAAAGAGGCCCAACAACTTAAATAGCAGTGATGATAGCCAAGGTGTGCCTAATACTTGGAAAAATCTGCTTACAAAACATCAACCAGTACCACTTAATAACGAAACAGATTACAACTCGGCAACGCAACCCCAAACACTGGCAACAGAGCCGATGACGCGTAGTAGATCTCGCAACTTGATGGGGTCGGAACCATTCGGAAAACGAACGCGTCCGACGCGCACACGGTACCGACAGCACCGGAGTCGCAGGCGTCAGTTCGCTCGTAGACGTCATACAGTGAGCTTTGAAAATGGTGAATGTATATATATATATATATATATATATATATATATATATATATATATATATATATATACATATACATATATTCTTTGGAGGTTCCTCTCTTGGGTATAGGTTTGCAATTTTAAAAAATAAACAACTTGTTTATGTTGACGTTTCGCCCATGATTATGAGCTTTTTTAAAACGTTTATTATTACAAGATTCCTTGAAAATTCATCTTTCAGGTACAAGCAGAATAAATTTAGTGATTCCCACAACTTCATTAACATAAGTTTTTTCAGATATGGACAGCAGTAGCAATTACACTGCCCAACTATGAAGCATGGTTGTCTATAATGGAATCTTTTAGAAGCGATTTACCATTGGACTCAAATAAAACAACCCCAAAACTAAGAAGAAAAATTTTTTTAAGAATGAAAAAATTCGAAATAGTTTTCTTATTCGATTTACTCCTACATATGGGAACTGTTGCATCATTTGTGCATATTGTACTTAGAGCTCCAGAAGCCACCCTGATTATAGGCCTTATAGTGAAGTCTTACGTACCAAAATTAATAATACCTACAACATGTATTTATGGAATTTATACATTTACTTTAACAATATTTCTATGTTTCGTACTATATTATAGTATAATGACTGCTTGTCTGATGAAATGTCAGATGATTTTTTTGAATGATTACCTTTTACGTACCTTTAGAAATGCACCGAGATTATCAGAGAATGATAAAAACACTTACGTTAAAAAGCATCTTAGGATAATCATCATGTGGCATCAAAAAATTATAAAGTAAATCTGAATTTGAATTGTCTAGTTGCAAAACTAAATGTTTTTATAATTCTTTAAGAGGGGTCACCACTGAACTAATTTTACAATAATTTATTAAAACCTATTATGAATTAATTATAATTAAAACACTATAAATTTTATTGTTTCAGTCGTTTAACTGAGGTCAACCCAGGGGCGGATCCAGCCCCTCTCTTTGGGGGGGGGGGGGGTAATATCACAAAAGTACAGTATGGAAAGCGAAAACACGTTCTCGATGGGGGGGGGGGAGACACCGGAAACATTCCCATTTCTAGTGTAAAAGGCAGAGTCGGGTCTATTTTTCTGAATTTGAAGCTCTTAGAGAGGGGGTGATGCCAGCAGCATACACATTCCTAGTATAAGAGGCAGAATTGGGTCTATTTTCCTGAACTCAGAATTTTTTTGGGGGGGGGGGGGGTAGTGCCAGCAGCATACACATAATAACATAAAACGCAGAATCAGTTCTATTTTCCTGAACTCAAAGCTCTTGGGAGGGAGGGGGGCGATCGCAAGCATACACATTCCAATACTCTATTCAAGAACTAGAGAGAGTAATTAAATTGTTACCGAAACCTCCAACGTACCTGTTCCAGTGCCGCAGGTAACTGAGGACTGCCGTGAATCTAATTATATTTAAATATTATAAGCTTTTATAAATTTACTGCAAGACTACAATTTCTAATAGTTCGATTTAATTTCTGTTAGTGAACAAAGTACACCTTACAGTGTGTCCTTAGTGATTTATCTTGTTTGCGCTTATTTTTATATATTATTTGGGATTAGTGAGATACCCAAAAATTTATTCTTCCACCACTATATTTATTCCAAAATTGTTAAACCAAGGCATTTTTTTCTCAACGAAAAACTTATTCCGATGAGTGTTTATGATGTTTTAAGATATCAATATCAAGATAATAATGTTAAAAGCTCTGTATTCCAAAATGACAGAAGTTGGAAAATCTACTATGTACCGAATACTGAAGGAGAAAAAAACGAATGGAATTGTTAGTACTTCCAAGCCACATCACAGGTAGACGAAAAACCTCGTTGGAAGAAGAGATGAACACTGCAATAAAAGGAGTTGTACATACATTTTATTATGAGAAGCAGATCTCAACCGTCGACAAAATTCTAACTAAAATCAATAAAGATCGGGATTTACCTGAAATTAAAAGATCTGAGCTCTGGAAATTGCTCAGGGAACTTAATTTTTGCTAGGAAAAAACAGATAGGAAATCTGTTCTTATAATCGTCCGGAAACTGTGCGTTGGAGAAGGAAATATCTCTCTCAAGTAAAAGGTAGAGTTGCTAGAAATAACAAAACTTACAAAATTAGTAATTTAACTGAATTTTTGAAAGATATTTTTGAATAAAGTTACTGCGAAAAATTGGGAAAAATCCATATAATAGAATAATAAAGCAAAGTGTGGAAACTCGATCTCATGATCGGTGAGATAGAGAAATCAATTATAATTAATTTGAACGAAGATAGCTTCACTGACTTTGATTACGAATTAGATACCTAATGTTTACCAGCATAAACACAATTTTTTTATTTTAGTTTGTTCCACTCTTTAATTATATATATATATATATATATATATATATATATATATATATATATATATATATATATATATATATATATATATATATATATTTAATGTCAATTAGACGTATTTTTTTTATTATATTATTATTGTATTGTATCTTTTTCTTAACCATATAGAATTGACAGATTTCCATATAATAAAGTCACGCACATATTAAAGTATATGTACTGATCGTCAAATAAACAGAAAATGTTCGGAACATGCTAAGCGCCATTTTGGGTAAAGTGAAGTTATAACAACAGTGAATACGCTGTCGCCACTGAAAAATTATAATGACTAAACGTAATCGTTTACTTCCCACTGACAAGGTTTGAAGCAATTTGCATACCTTTCCGAAATTTCATCGACATAAGTAGTTGAACGGAACGAATGGTAGAAAGAGATAAAATGACAGTGTTACGTTAGAACCTTATCCAGCTTTTCCAATTCGTGTCAATTGATTGTTATGTGTGGATGTCTGCCATACTATTGGTCGGTTGTAAAAATAGATTAAAAATTTTTATTATTTTTTGGTTGTTAAAAATAACTAGTCATTAAAAAACGCAATACGTTGACGAAACCGCTTCTTTAAAACGATTTATTTTTTGAAAAAAACAGTTGAAATGTTAATTAGGTGGTACCCGTTATTTTCAGTATTTTTTAATTAAAATATTGTTAGAAAGTTGAATGTTTCGCAAATATCATGTAAATTTGAGATTATAGACATACAAAATTATTTCAATAAATTCTGTTCATATCTCAATAGTATGAGCGTGCTGTTTAAAAATTGTTTTCCTATCGCTAGTTCTAATTATGGATTTAACATAAACATTTGTGTCCATATATCCACAAACAGTCCAGTATCTTACTTTGAATTAGTTAAGTGTAACATAATTGTTTTTATCAACACAACTTATAAAAAATTTGAGAAATAATAATTTGTAAGATATTTAAAACTTTTATTCAAATAAGTAACATTAAATTTTATATTCAAATAATGTAACATTTTACTTCCTTACGCTATGTTAAATACTATACTACCCTACAATTAAATAAATATTATTATGATTATAATTTATTAGGACATATAAATTTGAACCCTACCGGCCAACAAACGAGGTCCTTCAGAATAAAAAGCTTATTTATAGTATGTTTGGTCTTCAAGCCCCTACAAATCTTTACAAAATAATAAAAAAGTATATTAAAGGTTGAATGTGAGATCTGCCAGTCTCATTAATGGAGGTCTTCTGGCCGGCCTATGCTTTCGGTCCCTGGTCGTATACTGTTTCTCTATCACCGGTCAAGTTTCAGGTTTTCTTTCAAACTTCGTTGTCAGGACAGGCAATAAGAGGTTGGATGTTTAGTGAATTCATACAATAATTGACTGGTGGATAGCTAGGACGATGAATTTTAGTCATACTACATAGAGCAGTAGTTTCTACCGTTTCAAGTTTTATGAGTACTGGTTGTATGTATGCCTATTAAAGTCAGTATATGTCTTTGTATATATGAGTTGTTTTTCTTGATATGCCTTTTTCTTTGCATATTAGACTCCTAAGGTATTTGGCCCTTTGTATACATTTTTGTTTAACAGTTCCAAAGGGCCAATTTAAGATAATTTTGTGGTCTATATTTACACCTAAATATTTGACTGATGGCTTGCTGCATATTACTTGGTTGTTATATAAAATAAATTTAATCCAGGGAAAAACAAAGATTATTTCACAATAATAACAACAATGACACTATTTTTTGACTTTTGACGGTTAATTTGACGTGCCAAAATGTCACTTTACCCAAAATGGTGCAGAGCATACTGCGGACATTTTTCGTTTGACAGCTGCATTACCATCTGTCATCCATTTTATTTTCAGAAATCCGTGAATAAAGTAAATTAAATTAAGATGTCAATGCAATAGAAATAAAAATAAGTAGGTCTAATTTTAACTATAACATATAAAAATTAATTACATTTGAATACCTTCTTAGTGTTTAATTGTAATTCTGCAAATGGTTTAAGAAATAAATAAACTGAAACGTCAAATGTCCTTAAAATGTTTTTAATTAATAATAAACTGACCGAAAGCCCCAAAAAAATTTTAATGTTATATGGACGAATTTATTTTTTAAATATGTTTAATTTCTTATATTTTTGACAATGAGTATTTTGTAAGTATTTAAATTATATCTTAGAATTTTTTGAGAGAATAAGGCTACGTTTTAGTCTGAATGTACCTAAAACTGTTTTTATGCCAAAATTAAAAATAATAAAAATTCAGTTGTGATTTGTGTTAAACATGTCAAAATTATCTACATCAAGAAATCATAGCAAATAAAATAATATTATAAAAACTTTTTATTTTAAGTTTATTACCGAAATAATATTATATGCCATAAATACTTAGTGATAAAATAAACCTCCTTCCGACGCCTATGACAAGGATTAAAATCCTTTTTAACACTTCACACTTCCAAATATCTATTATTATCCAATCCAAATAGTCCATTATTTTAGACCGGTATTTTTGATTATAAAATTTCTAACCTACTCCTATGAAAAATATAGGGGTCTAACAGATTTTGCCGAAGACACCAAACTAAAGAACATAGGTAGTTTGCAGAGAGAAAAAGGGTAAAAAATAATTTATTACTCTCACTAGTTCTTGAATAAACTATAGTATAAGAGGCAAAATTGGGTCTATTTTCCTGAACTCAAAGCTGTTGGGGGGGGTCCCCCCCCCCGGATTCGCGCCTGGGTCAACCTTACTTATATTTCGTTTTTTGAGTACATTTTCAAGAATACATTTAATACTAAATTTAAAGAAACAGACCTGTAGTTTCTTACGTCAATGCTCCTTGCTATAGACTAGGAACTTTCTAGTTTTTTACCAAGTTTAATAAATTTTGGATCAATTTACTTCATCAATAACTCACTACAATTTATTAATGAAATGGAAAACCTCCTTAAAAATAAAGATTTTAGTCAAAACGCGTACGGAGAGAGAACTTAAGTTGTATTTGCAGGAAAAAAACTGTTTGTGTAGAGGGTGTCCAGTAAGTACCTCCTAATTTCTCGAATGCATGCAGGGGAGGTCAAAATAACCCTACTTTGTTATAGAAAAAAATTTCCAAAATTGCCCCTTAATGGCAATCCAGAGTCTTAAAGGGGTACCGGGTGATTTACCTTATCGGCTGTAAGCTTTGATCTGACTTATATAATTTAATGAAGTTTTTATATTTTATAGAGGCCATAAAGACTCATTAAACCATACCACAGTAGATGTTTTAGATCATCAGAGGACTCATGAACGGACTTGCAGCCATAATCGTTGAGTCTAATTTTTTGTTACGTGTCATTTTACGGAGCGGAAAACTATTTTTTTAAATAGTTTGGTCATTCCTCTTCAAAAAAGGTACATTTAATTTATTTCGACAAAACTGGCGGTTTTCGAGATAAATAGATTTATATGTGAAACACTCAAAAGTCATTAATGCTAAAAACAAACAGGTAAAAATCAGGTTGTTATTAAATTGCTATTGACGGAACTTGTCAAAACCGCTTTCAAGTAAAAATAATTTTAAAAATGAAAGAATATTCTTACGCAGAGTATGCTGATATGCATTTAATTTACCCGTGAAGCGCTGTCAAATTCTTCGAAGGCGAGAAGACTTTCTGCTGAAAGATTTCCGGCCCGAATATTGCAAGTCCAAAAAAACTTTCAAAGGGTTGATCGAAGCCTAGCTGAAATAGGTAAAAGATGATTAGAAAATAATTATTGGAGTTAACGAATTGATTTTTTACTTGTTTTATTCAGGGTTATTTTTGCCGCAACGTAAATGGCACGAGACCCTCACGTAGAGGAATAAATTTTTCAAGATATTGCATACAGTTCGGGACACAAAACAATGTTACTAAATGGATTGAATATGAAACTCTAACAGAAGTTACTTCACCCAAACTATGTTGAAAAATGCACGCTATGTCTCCGAATACTCGAACTGATTTATATAGGAACATAACCTAAATTAATACTTTATCTGATATTTTAAAAGCTTTTGCTGAATTCTTTAAGCAATTCTTTTCTTCGGCCAGTCCGGTATCCGTGGATGATTCATGTTCCGTATATTCCATTTTTCCAATTGTTCATGTATCTGATTTCACTGAATGTGAAATGGTTATTGTTATAAAGAAGCGTAAACCTAAATTTACTACTGGTTCGGAGTTAATCCCAGCTATTCTAATACGAGACTGCAGATTCGTCCTAGCCAAACCACTTAAAATACTGTATAATAGGTGTTTAAAATTAAACAGTTTTCCTTCCATATGGAAATCTTCCAAGGTTTGTCCTGTTTTTAAGAAAGGGGATAGATCTGAAGTAATTATAGACCGGTGTCTATTATATGCAATTTTTCTAAAATATTTGAATTTTTACTTCATGATTCTATTTTTTCATTAACTAAAAATTTAATTACTCCATCTCAACATGGCTTCTTTAAGGGTAGGTCGACGACAACTAATCTCATGATTATGACTCAGGATATAGCTGAAGCTATTGATCATGGTTGTCAGATGGATGTTGTTTATTTGGACTTCACAAAGGCATTTGATCGTTTGGACCACTCCATATTACTTAAGAAATTGTCGTGATTTGGATTTTCAGATTCACTAATAAAGTTATTTAAATCATATCTCCATAATCGTATTCAGTATGTTGAAATTCGCGGTTCTCGCTCAGTGAAATATATTTCAAGTTCTGGTGTGCCGCAGGGATCAGTACTGGGACCTTTATTTTTTAATATTTTTATTAATGACATTGTTTCTGTTGTTGACACAGATATTTTATTATATGCCGATGATGTAAGCTATATAAGAGAATAAATTGCTTACAGGATTGTATAGAGCTTCAATCGAACCTGGAACATGTTAGCAATTGGTGTTCCGAAAATTATCTGCAGCTCAACGTGCAGAAGTGTAATGTTATGACTTTCACTTCGAAATTTTCTTCATTTCGATATGAATATTCGTTGAATACCGTGCTACTCTCGCGGGCAGATCTTTTTAAAGATCTCGGAGTGACTTACGATCCCAAGCTTTAATTTTCTTTTCATATGAATAATATCGTTTCTGAAGCCTCAAAGGTTTTTGGGTTTATCTTGCGTTGTACTCGCGATTTTAATAACACTGACGTCATCAAATTACTGTATTTCTCATATGTGTGGTCTAAACTAAAATACGCATCAGTTGTGTGGTCCCCAGGCTACAATACCCACATCAATACTTTGGAGAGGGTCCAAAGAAGGTTTTAGAAATACCTCAATCTTAAGAGTTTTGGGGTTTATCCTAAGCAAGGTTTTTCACATGAACTATTGCTTCAAAAATTTAACTTTTCATCTTTAAAAGTACGGCGGGAATTTTTCTTACTAACAATTCTTTATAAGGTACTTAACAATTTTATTGACTGTCCTAATATTTTAGCTAGGATAAACTTAAGTATCCCTCGTATAAATTGCCGAAATTTTATCGTATTTTGTCTACGAACTCCCAGAACTAACGTGCTCAAATTTTCGCCTCTATATTCCATATGCGACACTAACAACAAGAGTAATAGCTTTGATATATTCAGCTCATCTCTAGGAACTGTCTGCCGGATTTTGGCACATTGACCTTGGCATTTCTTTCTTTTTTCTCTTTCTTTTCTCTTTCTCATCCTTAATTGATTTGTATATTCACCTTTGTATATGAAAGTAGATAGCATAACATTGTATTATACATTTAATGTTAAAATTAATTATTTTAGTTAAATTTTTATTCGTATTTAAATTGATATATATTTTTTCATTTGGTGCTAATTTAAAATTATTCGCAGACGTATTATTTGTGTAATCACTGCCTTGTAGTTAGGTCTCAAGACCTGTTGGGCAGTTATTGTAAATAAATAAAATAAATAAATAAATAAATCTAAATTTTTCTATCCATATTTTGTTTACAAGAGGGGGCAAAATAAACTTACACAATTTGCATTTTTGAGCTAATGAAAACCCGCACGCTATAATTCAAAACAAACACCAACAAAGGTTTATTGTAACTATGTGGGCTGGCATTATCGGAAATAACCTTATACGTCCATTCGTTTCGGAAGGAAGATCCAATGGTGAGATTTATTTACAATTTTTGCAGCAAATATCTCTTGTTAGAAGACTGAAATGTGGTGCATGCATAGTGGTGCTCCACATAATTTCAACTGTATAGTATGTCAGCACTTAAATGATGTTTTTGACCCTCTATGGACAGGTAAAGGTGGGCATGATTTATGGCCAGCAAGGTGTCCGGAACTAAATCCTTAAGAGTTTTACTTCTGGGGACATCTGAAATAACAAGTTTATTCAACACCAGTGAATACTAGAGAAGAACTACTAGCTGGAATAACACAGCATTTTAACGAAGTCCGTAATAATGCAGGAATATTATTTGTAGTGCAGCGGGAAAATATTTGAAGTACATGGAGCGCATATTGAACATTAGTGAAAATTCACTAATTTTGCACTTTAATAACATTATAAATTAATTGAGTCCCGATCAATCTTTTGAAAAGTTTCTGGATTTGACAATGTCTGAGCTGTCTGAGCTCAGCATAACATCTTCCTGCCTTCGCAGATTTAGACACCGATTTATTTCGAAAACAGCCAGTTTTTATCGAAATAAATTAAGAAAATCTTTTTTGTAGAAGACTAACCAAAGTATTTAAAAAATCAGTTTTCAGCTCTGTAAAATGACACCTGTCAAAAATTTGGCCCAACCAGTGTGGCTGAAAGTCCATTCCTGACTTCTCTAATGATCTAAAACATCTACTGTAGTATTCATTAAATTATACAAGTCGGTTCAAACCTTTGAGTCGATACAAGAGTTAAGGAATATATTTAACCCTAATATGCATTATACCTAAAGCAATAGGTGAGATTTATTTCTATTTTCGTTTCAATCTCTAAAAATAAAATTTTTCAAATACGTAATTTAACTTTGTATAACTTTTTTTCTGAAATACTTGACCTGTCAAATGGAATAAAAAAAATATGTGAAATTTTTAAGAAAAACCTACTTTTTGAAGAAAAATTAAAAATCGAAATATCTCAAAAACTATTATATTTTGTATTAAAGATATTAGGGTCGAATTTACCTTACCACTTGTATTATCACATCCCCAAAGGAATGTATTAGATTACCAGTAACCCACGGACATATATATACCCATATATATATATATATATATATATATATATATATATATATATATATATATATATATATATATATATATATATATATATATATATATATATATATATATCACTACATAGTATAAAACAAAGTCGCTTTCTCTGTCCCTATGTCCCTTTGTATGCTTAAATCTTTAAAACTACGCACCGGATTTTGATGCGGTTTTTTTCAATAGATAGAGTGATTCAAGAGGAAGGTTTATATGTATAATAACATCCATTAAATAGTGGAGAAATACTGTTATTTTTGAGGTTTCTAATGTGATGTCGTTAATTATCATATTTTTTTCCGCTTACATTGCAAACGCAGGCTGAACCCTACGAGATTTATCAAAATAATGTAGTAATTATTTGTACACATTGAAAAGGTCTACAGAAAACTCCGCGATGGTATATGTCTATCTCTCATGGATATCCCACAATAACATTTTTTTGTCATTTACTTTTTACGACAAATAATGGCAAATTTTGAAGCGATTTTAACCAATACAGCATTAATCCTTATCCAGTTAAATAGCTTAAATACATTGTTGATTTAATATAGATCTATATGGTCCTTTACAGCACAAGATTTAAATGAATATTTTCGAAGATATTACAGATTTAAAATTGCGGGAAGTAGCGCTTGCGGCGGTACTGGTCGACCGGGGCGGCGGCAGCGTGCCTATAAATAGCGCGTCGGAGGCCGATGTAATAATTGTTGTAAAAATAAAATAAATAGTCACAGTTTTTCTGTAGTGTATTTAGTATCAGCATTGCACCCGTGCGAAGCCGGGGCGGGTCGCTAGTATATATATATATATATATATATATATATATATATATATATATATATATATATATATATATATATATAAATATATATATATATATATATATATATATATATATATATATATATATATATATATATATGTATATATATATATATGAAGTAAATTGCGAACAGTAAATGCAAACTTTGTTTCAACCATACCCTTTCCGTGTTAGAGGTTGCACAGTTTGAACAAATTGCTAAGGAACACAATTTATCCTATTCCACCACCATCGAGATGATGGCCTACCTGTACCTCCATACCGAAAAGAAAGTCAAAACTTACCCTCTCCGCCACAGTGATACGGCAGAAGTACACGTTTCGTCTCTACTAGACTCATCAGGGTACCGACATGCACCTGGCTGTGCAAAGGACAGATCGGAAGGAAGCATGCAAATACTGAACACGGCTTCGCCGACCTCCCGCAGGATGGCGTATATATGTTTATGCGACTTTCACGGATTCCTCCGTGTGAGATGCAATAGCAGTAGATATATCCACATTATGCCGTTGTAGTGCTGAAATCACATTCAGCAAACATACAACTATATGCAACTCCGTGTATGAATGAAGTAAAATGCGAACAGTAAATGCAAACTTCGTTCCAACCATATCCTTTCCATGTTAGAGGTTGCACAGTTTGAACAAATTACTAAGGAACACAATTTATCCTCTCGATGGTGGTGGAATAGGATTGATAATCGATTATTTTAAAAATAGTTTATTTTTTCCCATCCCTACCTGGTAGTTAGGAATTGGTATATTGTTGTAATCCGGGCCGTAATTGTCTCTGTGTGCTCGGAATTACAAACAGATTTTTGCCTCAAAAAATTACAGGCGTGTTCCGTACACGGTGCTAGCGGTTGGATTCATCAGTGGGTCCGCTGCTACCTTTCCCAGACATCCTGTATTGACGTTCCATATCATAATTTGGAACTAATATTTGAAGTGATTCGTCAGCGGAACGTGTCGGTGAGATATTATTCTTTTATTGTCATTACCCAATTAGCCCTTCGTAATTCTTGATTTTCTCAATTCGTTGTCAATTACGACAATATTCAATGTACATATTCACCTTAAAAAATAATGATGAAACTTTAAATTTAACGTATGATTACATTAAATTTAATGAAATAAATTCATGTATATTAATGTCAATTATTAAATTTAATCTTCATCTTCTTCTTCATCCAGCCCTTTGCGTCCACTGCTGGACATAGGCCTCCCTCATTATTGTCCATTGTGCTTTATCTTGAGCGATTTCCATCAAATTTGTTGCAATTCTCTTGAGATCGTCAGTCCAACGAGTAGGGGTCTTCCTCTACTTGTTTTATCTAATCTCGACCTCCACTCGAGTAATCTCTTCGTCCACCTTCCATCACTGATTCAGGCGACATGTCCGGCCCAGTTCCATTTGAGTGTGGCAATTTGGAAAATTACGTCGGTAACTCCTGTCTTTAATCTCAGGTCTTCATTTCTAACTCGGTCACGCAGCGATATACCTAGCATTGACCTTTCCATCTTTCTCTGAGCTATTTGCAGCGTTTTAGAAGTTGCTGTTGTCAATGTCAAAGTTTCGGCACCGTAGGTCATAACCGGCTACAGACATTGGTCAAATGCTTTACATTTTAAAGAAATTGGCATATCGCTTTTAAAGATGTCTTTAAGTTTTCCATAGGCTGCCCATGCGAGATTTACTCTTCTCCGTAGCTCGCATGTTTGATTATCTCTTGTGATCTTTATTTCGTGTCCAAGGTATATGTATTTTTCCACAAGCTCCACTTCGTTGTCTCCAATATTGATATTTTCACTAGGTACCAGATTGGTCATAAATTTTGTTTTTGATATATTTATTTAAAGACCCACATTGGCGCACACTAGCTGAAGTTCATGTAACATTGTACTTGAGATTATCGGAAAACAAAACTATGTCGTCCACGAACCTCAAATTTGTTAATCTTTGGCAGTCTACATTCAGGCCTCTTTTTTCCCAGTTAAGTTTTTTACAGGCGTATTCTAGTACTGCAGTAAACAGTTTAGGCGATAAGGTATCACCCTGTCGGACTCCTCTGCCGATTGGGATATGATCCGTGTTTCTGTGTAGTTTCACCGACATAGTTGCATTCCTGTATATATTTTAAATTAATTTTGTGTATCGATAGTCAATGCGGCATGTTTGTAATGCTTCCATAAATTTGTCAAGCTCTACCGTATCAAATGCCTTATGGAAATCCACAAAAGCCAGAACGAGTGGTCGATTGTATTCGATAGCTTTTTCTATTACCGTTTTGATGCTCTGTAGGTGATCGTTTGTTCCAAACCAGTACGAAACCCCGCTTGCTCTATTTGTTGGTAGAAATCAGGTTTTTTTCTCAAGTCGATTCATTACTATTTTTATTATGAGTTTATATAGGTGACTAAGAAGGCTTATTGGTCTGTAGTTGGGGATCTCCTTTTTTGCAAATTAAAATTACCTCACCATTGTGCCACTTTTCGGGTCCAAAAGGCACATATTAAAAAGGTATTTTATTTTTTTAAGTAGACAAACACCTCCGATTTTGATTGCATCTACACCATCTTCGCCTGGAGATTTGTTATTCTTAGTTTTTCTTAGGGCTTGTTTTATTTCGTATATTGTGATTTCCGGCATTTGTTCTGATTCTTGGTTAACAATGCTCTTCTTCCTTGTCAATATTTCTGGTTCTTGATCTTTGCTATTCTCTTTGATTTGGCTTTTGTATAGTAATTTGTAAAAATCTTCGACTACTTTAAGGATCTCCTCTGTCTTTTGAAAACTGACCATTCTTATCTCTCACTTTGATTATTTGTCTTGTTCTCGTTCTTAGTTTTCTTCTCAATACTTTCATACTTTTATTGTTCTCAATGGTATGTTCGATCTGTTCTTGATTGTATTTTCGAGTGTCTTGTATAACAGCTTCGGATATTTCTTTATTTTTTTGTAGTTCGTCAGCTTTAGTGTCCGTTTCGTCCCTCATTCGTCTTTATTTCTGCATCAGTTGTCCGGTATTTTGACTGAGCTTCTCTTCTTTTTGGGTTTTAAGACAAAATTTGTTCTGACTTTCTAGTAAGACAGTTGTTAATTTATTATTAAGGTCGTTAGCGTCAGTTTCTGCTTCAAGGCTACTAATTAGGTCGGCAATACACTTCTGAAAACCATCTATATCTGATGGTTTCATCCATAGTCTCCCTTTGTTCTTCTTCTTGATCATCCTATACCTCTCCTTTTTTAAACATATTTCTATTTTACCTCTTACCAATCTATGATCGCTATTGGTAGCAAACCTGTTTAATACCGTAATGTCTTTAACTATGTGGTTCTTGTCGGTGATAATGAAATCTATTTCGTTCCTTGTTCTTCCATCAGGACTTGGCCATGTCCATCTTTTATGTGGTTTCTTTTGGCAAAAACTGTTTATTTGGTATAGTTCATGTTTCAGCAGGAATCTTAACAGTATTTCACCTCGTTCATTTCTGCCGTCCGAACTAAAGTTTCCCCGTGGCGTTTCTGTAGAGTTACACTTCATTCCTATTTTAGCGTTAAAATCACCACATATAAAAGTAAAATGTGCTTGTTGGTCTTTAAGAGCAGCTTCAATATCATCGTAGAATAGATCCACTTCATCCTCATCATGGTGTGTTGTTGGTGCATAAACCTGTATTATTCCCAATTATATCTGGTGTTTAATTTGAGAGTAAGACCAGTCACTCTTGTGGTGAATTTCTTTAGTGATGCTATATTTGTTTCGTGTCACTTGTGTATTATGAAGCCTGTTCCTCCCATGGAATTATTGTCGTCACCTACGTGGTAAAAAGTATGTCCGGATTTTAGTTTTAAAAATTGTTCGCCACGTCTTCTGACTTCGCTGAGACCGACTATGGCCCATTTAATGTTTCCTAGTTCGCACTTAAGTTCAGTAATTCTTTCATCTGATTATAGAGAACGTGCATTGTATGTTCCATTATAAAATGTCGTCTTATTCGGGTGACCTTTTACTGTCTTTGTCAATTTTTTATCCCTCCGTAGGACAGACTGATAGGTTATCAGTGCAAGATTCTGGAGATGATCTCCTACTTGCCTGGGGTACTTGTGTGTTTTCAACTGACATTTTCATAAAGGGTATTTAGCCTTTAAAACACCGTGCTGACTAGACGTGTTGGTGAGTGTTAGTTTCAGCCGCCCATTCTGGGTCAGACGTGGTTTGCAACCGCCCACTCTGGGTCAGACGTTGCTATGCTAGTTTTGATCCATCCCAGATATTTAATTTTCCTAGTACCATCCATACCTGGGAGGCGTTCCCCTATCCGCCACCCGGGGAGGCGCCCGATGGGGGGCCAGCAACCCCTCACAGGATTAAATTTAATGCATTACATTAAATGCATTTAATAGACCTTTGTGAAATTTGGTTTCAGCATATTTACATTAAATTTAATTATTGCATTCCTTTTTACAGTGTAGGATACAGAGTAAATCCTGCACATGGAATATAAGGGTAAACTATAAACACAAAAAAGAGGAAACAAATTTTATTATAATTAGACTATTGTAGATTTTATTTCAGTTTTAATATTTTTTCAGTTGGAATGTCCCAGTTTTGGAACTAGACCATTCATTTTTAACGTAAAGGCTTTGGTTACGTTTGGTCCAGCTAGAGAATACTTATGCGTCATCAATAATATTAATCTGAACTAAATCAAAATTAATTAGTCATTACAACGTTAATATTCATAAATACATACTTATTATGCCGATGAATGAAATTAAATAGTGTATTGAAAATTCTGTAAATTTTCGGTTTCGCCATCAGGACAAATCGAATCTCATTACTTTATTCTAATTTTTATTGCATGAATATTATAACTGATTAAAGTATTGTGAACAACATTTTAAAATTATATACGTGTGTCGAGCATTTAGACATTGACGACAGATTTGAAGGTTAGAAATGTTTATACCTCTAGGTTTAGTTTTTTAATAAAAATAATACATTCTTACCGGTAATAAATTATAAAACAATAAATAACGACTTTTATATAAAACAATCTTTTGTTTGAAATTCACTTGAATGATCAAAATTTCCCAAAAACACAATGTAAATAAAATTTTGATCTATGACTATCAATAAAATAATGTTTTTATTGAAGTCGAAAGAAAGTTTGCATTCATAAAATGAAACGACTCGTTTGTCTCGCTTGTCTCTTTCTAGCTTGCTCTACCTATAATATCAGATTTTTTGCGAAGTATGGCTTGGATTAGAAGAAGAATATTTTGTTTTCCGCCCTTTTATTATTTTTATACAAATTAAGATGAACAGGTCTGAAATGTTTCTTTGATATATGCGTAGATTGATGACGCTTGGGTATTCTCTAATAACATCACATTAATAAAATGAATGTTTTGTAAATAAGCTATTCCTATCGGTTTTTAGGCAACATAGGGCCATGCAAGATGCTGCTAAATATGGTTTTGTTGTGTTCGGATTAACAGTGATGAATATTATATTATTTGTAATCCTTGTTGCCTATTCTGTAAGTAGTGTCTAGTAAAGGCTACCACTTGGTTCTATTTACTGGTAAAATAATATAAAAATTATGATTATCCAGCAATTGAAGGGGGAGGCGAGGTTATACAAATATCGATATAATCATCACTTTTCAATAACGATATTTTTTACACTTTAATGAGCTATGGACAATTGATTTGCATGTTATTTCCTACCTTTATAATGATTTAATGATCTTTTATTAACTAAAAAGATGTCAATTTTGTCATCGACATTTTTGTGATTTTATTCCTGATGGCGAATTTCTGTTGTATACTACCATCGTCAGAATGATATCGTTATACAGTTTGTCCTACGACGAATTACCGCGATCGATTAGAAAATTTTTTAAAATATGACAATTTACTAAAGTCGATAGAGGCAATTTAGCTAAAATATTTTCAAAATGGTGGCACTACACGTATATTAACGATTCTTCTTATATGTCCCAAACTATTAGATATAGGATATTATACATAAAATATCCCACATAATATGAAAGCTTTCCGATACAAGTTTGATGTAAGTGTCCTCAGTAACTTTCCAAGAACTTTCCAGGACGCTTATAAATTCATTTTGTAAAGTATCCCACGTAGTCTTTTAGGAAAGATTCCGAGAAACATAAAAGAATGTTACATGGAGGATTAAAGTCAAACTAACTGTGAAAGTTTCGTGAAACCTTCCTGCAAGTTTCCAAGAAAAGATATTGTAATTTACCAAGTAAACAAAGTGGGTGCCTTAACGTAACTTTTCAGTAACATTTCAAGAAAAGTTGATGCTGGTAGCCGTTACTATGTAGTAGTTAATCATCTTCGGGAAATGTTTAAAAGGAACTACTATGTTTTATACCACTAAATTTATTAAGAAAACAGTGACTGTAGTTTCAACTCACAGAGTCATTTTCAAACTGAATTACAAAGATAGACTAAGTATTCAATACAGAAACATGAGAAAATTTAACAATAAATAAAAACTACCTGAGAAATTACATTATTACAAAGGGGAGGTACTAAATTTTGGGAACTAATTATTATTTGGCAACAACAAATAACGGGAAATCCCAAGTTCTGTCTGGTCATTAAGCAAATTTACATTTTTATTTTTACTATGTTTATATATTTCTAAAGATTCAAGAATATTTAACTTTTGGCCCTTTGTTGAATAATGTAATATGTCAGTGTTGCTTAAATCAGGAAAACTATGGCTGTGTTCTAAGCTATGGTTGGCAAAGCTCGAGTCTGTTTTTTGTAGTCTATATGATCGGTGGTGTTCTGAAAAGCGAGTTTTAAAGCTTCTACCACTTTGTCCAATATACAAGCTCTCACACTCTGAACATTTTAACTTAGAAACTCCTGATTTATCAAATTTATTAATTTTATCTTTAGCATTGTAAAGGATAGTGGACAGATTGTGTTGAGATTTAAAGGCTACTTTTATGTTATGTTTGGAAAGAGTATTAGCTTTGTTTTCTGATAGAGTACCACAGTATGACAAAGATATATAAGATGAACTATCTTTATCATTTTTTATTTTGGGATATATCGAATTAAAAGCTAGTTGTTGTAATTAGTACAATTTTAAAATTTTTAGAAAACCAACGTTTACAGGTAATACTATATCTAATGACTCTGTTCATCCCTTATAACACAAAATGGCTGCATACAATTCAATGATACATAGAGCATTCTCTCTCCTCTCTCTGAAATAGATCTTCAAGAGGAACTAAATATCATTGAAAGGATTGCAATATCAAACAATTTCTCCCAACAAACCATAAAGAAATTAATAACTAAAAAACAAAAACAACTAGCTTTTAATTCGATATATCCCAAAATAAAAAATGATAAAGATAGTTAATCTTATGTATCTTTGTCATACTGTGGTACCCTATCAGAAAACATAGCTAATACTCTTTCCAAACATAACATAAAAGTAGGCTTTAAATCTCAACACAATCTGTCCACTATCTTTACAATGCTAAAGATAAAATTAATAGACTTGATAAATCAGGAGTTTATAAGTTAAAATGTTCATAGTGTGATAGCTTGTATATTGGACAAAGTGGTAGAAGCTTTAAAACTCGCTTTTCAGAACACCACCGATCATATAGACTACAAAAAACAGACTGGAGCTTTGCCATCCATTGCTTAGAACACAGCCACAGTTTTCTTGATTTAAGCAACACTGACATATTACATTATTCAACAAAGGGCCAAAAGTTAAATACTCATGAATCTTTAGAAATATATAAACATAGTAAAAACAAAAATGTAAATTTGCTAAATGACCAGATAGAACTTGGGTTTTCCCCGTTATTTGTTGTCGCCAAATAATAATTAGTTCCCAAAATTTAGTACCTCCCCTTCATAATAAAGTAATTTCTCAGGTAGTTTTTATTTATTGTTAAATTTTCTCATGTTTCTGTATTGAATACTTAGTCTACCTTTGTAATTCAGTTTGAAAATGACTCTGTGAGTTGAAACTGCAGTCACTGTTTTCTTAATAAATTTAGTGGTATAAAACATAGTAGTTCCTGTAATTATCGAGTGACCTTCTTAGAACCTTTAAGGGTAATTTGCTGCAAAATTGAATGGAAGATTCCATTAAGAATTTATGAAATCATCATATAAGCCTCTTATAAATTTTTTGTGAAGATATATTTTCATATTTTCGGAAAGTTTCGTGAAATCTTCCTACAATTTTCTGAAAGATAACATGTAACCTTTTTTAAAAAGGCCCCGGCCTCCCAACTCAAACTTAAGGCGAGCTAAACATCAAGCCCTCTCATCCTTTAACAAGAATAAAGAAATAACCACAATACCAACAGATAAGGGAAATATCACGGTTGTAATAAACACCAACGAATATATGCAAAAAATGTCAGAAATTCTTAAAGACGCCCCTTACAACCAAATGAACAGAGATTCGACAACATACCTTGAACAAAACTACGAGAGCCAAGATCAATGCCTCAAAACTAGACCCAGAAACTGAAAAATCTTTAATACCAAGGGAAAAATCAAGCAGATGTATAGTTTACCAAAAATACACAAAACAAGTGCACCACTCAGACTAATAGTGAGCGCCGTGGAATCTCCAACACAAAAACTGGAAAAATATTTAGCAATTATCATGCAACCAAGAGTCGAACTGGCCGATTCCTTCGTGAAAAAGTCCCAAAAATCTGACCAAAATCATTCGCCTCGAAGAAAATGACATCTTAACAAGTATCGACATAAAATCGCTATATCCAAGCATACCACTGGATGAGACTTTGGACAAAATCGCCATGAACGAAGATTTTCCAATCTACACCATTGAATTTGCAGAACACTGCCTAAAAAACACATATTTCATATTGAATAACCAAATATACAAACAAACAGATGGCGCACCTATGGGGTCCTCATTTTCACCAGTTATAGCTAAACTTTTGATGATATATTTCGAACAAGAGGCACTGTAAGAGGCACATTTAAAACCAAAATTTTGGAAATGCTATGTTGATGATATTTTTATAATATAGCCACATGAAAAATAACACTTGAACGATTTCCTCATGAACAATATCCACCATAGAATCGAATTTACGCTAGAAATGGAGCAAGAGCTGAAACTTTTCTGGAACTGTTATTAACTAGAAAACTGAAAAACACCCTACGATTTAGCTTATATCGGAAACCCACACATACTGACCTATATTTCAATGCAGTCACATCATCATCCCTCTCAAAAGCAGGCAGTAGTCAACACAATAAGACACTTTTCAACAGCTCTAGAATGGAATGGTTTCTCACAATCAGATAAAAAGAAAGCAATAAACAGACAAGAGAAAACCAAAGACCAAGATCAAACAAGAAAAAAGCCATAATCACATACATAAAAGGAATAATGGACAGAATTGGAAGAATCCTAAGAAAACACAACATACAGCCCATATTTAAACCACGAAAAACAATAGCCAACATTCTAGGAAATCCCAAAGGTAAGACCAATCTTAAAAATCATGGCTTTTATAGCATTCCATTTGCAGATTGCCACCAAACAGATATAAAACAAACAAACAGGCGCATATCAGCAAGAATTCAAGAACATAAAAATAGCCTCAAAAACAAACAGACAACCTCAGCTCTATTTCAACATCACCAAACATCCGAACGTACTATTGATTTCGAAAAAGCAAAAAAAATAGCACTGGTACAGAACTACAAGGTACGCGATATAAGAGAGGCCTTAGAAATCGAAAAAGCAGGACTGATGAATAAACGAGATGATGCTATATATATTCCAACTACATGGAAAACAGTAATAAAAATCAAAAAACAAAACAACAACGATCAACCAGTGCACGAAAGACTAACTTACAAAAACAAAATACATCGCACTCAGCAGAGGGGAGGAGCCTGCGAAGCCACTAATCCAATCGGAAAGCTAAACAAAAGTCGAAATTCATCAGAGGCCACCATTAGTTCTCAGCGAGTAATGAGATGAACCACACTTGAAAATGCCAAATTAGGTTTTGGCGAAACGTCGTGGAAACGATTTTTTGAGCGAACGGATTGAAACCCGAAATAACTAACTAACCTGAACTAACTGTAAGCTTACAAAGAAACCTTTCCCATAATATTTGTCACAGATATTATTTAGGTAATTACTGGAAGCTTCTATGAAAGCTTTCGCAAATATTGCTTACAAGATTCCAGAGTACTTCGGTATAAGGTAATAAATACCAAGTAGAAACTTTCAGAATGTTATATGAGTCTTACACCTAAAAAGTGTCTTACGTTATGCTTTCCTGAAAAGTTATCGTAAGTTTAGATGTAATCTTTCCGCTAGTATTTGTCATAGACATTAGCTAATTATTGGAAGTTTCCGCGTAAGCTTTCAGAAATATTGGTTGAGAGATTATAGGAAGCTTTCGTGTAAGGTTATATATACCAAGTAGAAACTTTCAGAAACGGATGTGAATCTTGAAGTAAGCTTACAAAATATCTTACGGTATGCTTTCCTAAAAGCAGACAAAATATTTACATTAGCATTTGTTGCGGACATATGATAATTATCGCAGGATTCCACGAAAGCCGCATTGCCCCATCGACTTTAGTAAATTGCCAAATTATAAAAATTTTCCAAAGTCTATTTTCCAAGAAATCGATTGCGGTAGTTTGTCGTGGGACGCACTCTATATACATTTCTGCATAGCCTATAAATACTAACTTTTTTTATTACATTTTAGCCTACTTATGGACCACTACAATTAATTATGACATTGCTGGCAACGCTTTATAAAATATGTTTAATGTCAAGTTTAGGACAGAGTTATGAAGACTTGGTAAGGAAATTTTTTTATTTTTATGATAATAAATAATACAATTTTACTATTTTCAGGGCGAACAGTTGCAAGAACTTTTGTACGATTTAGATTGGTATACCTGGAATGCTGAAAATCGTAAAACTTTTACAATACTGTTTATTAATTCATCCAGAATACTTTCAGTTGGTTATATGTCCATAAGGATTAATCATGACTTTCTAAAAAGGGTAAAAACTAGTATTATTTTTCTCTACAGTTGAGGAATCCTTGTACACGGTGTCTTTAAAGGGTCTCTATAAAACTCTAGAGCAAATTTCTTCAGCTAAAATATGAGAGTACAGCCGAATATACCTTAAACAAAAAGGTGATAAATTCCGAAACACAGAATGTTATATAGTTGCCAATATATATGTATTCTCCTTTTAAACAGATTAAAGAAATAATAGCTTCGAGAGCAACATTCGTAGGAAACAATTGTCTATACAAAATATAAATTCCAAAACATATATATATATATATATATATATATATATATATATATATATATATATATATATATATATATATATACATATATATATATATATATATATATATATATATATATATATATATATATATATATATATATATATATACGATCACAAGAGAAAATTATGCTTCACCGTTGGATCGATTTCATGTTTTCCTGTATAAAATAAGGCAGCTCATTCGCATGCAATTACAAAGGCAAAATTACAAGAATTACTTTTGTTTGAAGGTTGTAGACAATGTTGAAGATTGACTAAAATGTGCATTGGTTTTATTTTTGTTTATTTTTACGACGTTTCGACCAGGTTGTATCTCTAATCGTTATCTAGTATAAACTTAATTTTTGTCTTATAACTACGAGCTTATATAGGAACTGTGTTCGTTGAAGCGCAAAGTTTCGCTTCACTATATACACCTCAATGCTTTGATGTTACGAAGTAGTGATGGCCAAAGATTAGGTATCTCAACACTGAGTGTACTGAAGATTCTATTATTATTTTTAATGCAAGCAGCTTCTATCAATTTTCTTTATTTCATGTTGGGTTCCATATATATTTCATTCTAAGTATTAGTGATTAGTTTCTCCAATATACATTTCATTACACTCACATGGAACTTTGTAAACACATTCTTTCTTATCAGTAGTTTTTGGTTTTACCTTTGTTAAATGAGCTCTAAGTGTATTTCTTGATTTAAAGACTGTTTTTATATTACAACTGCTGGCAATTCGTCTTATTTTCTCCGAGGTTTCCTTAATGTACGGAATTGTGAAGAAGGAATGTATTTCTGGTGGAATAGTTCGAAGCTCATGCCATAAAAAGAGCATTAGTGAAACTGAAATGAAAGTCTGGTTGAGATATGTCGGTGATACCTTCATAGTATGGAAGAGCAATGATCAAAAACTTAATGATTTCTTAAAGCATCTAAACAATATTCAACCTACAACTAAGTTTACCATGGAAAAAGAGGTAAATGATCAATTGCCCTTCCTAGGTGTCATGTTGAACCGTTCACACGAAACTATTGAAACTTCAGTATACAGGAAGCCAACACATACTGGATAACATTTTGACTATAGTTCTAATCTAATTGTAGGTTGAATATTGTTTAGATGCTTCAAGAAATCATTAAGTTCTTGATCACTGCCCTTCCATTCGATGAAGGTATCATCGACATATCTCAACCAGAATTTCAGTTTCACTGTTGCTCTTTCTATGGCATGAGTTTCGAACCATTCCACCGGAAACACATTCCTTCTTCACAATTCCGTACATTAAGACGAATTGCCAGTAGTTATAATACAAAAACAGCCTTTAAATCAGGAAATACACTTAGAGCTCATTTAACAAAACAAAACCGGAAACCACCGATAAGAAAGAATGTGTTTACAAAGTTCCATGTGAGTGTGGTGAAATGTATATTGGAGAAACCAAACGACCACTAGAAGTTAGAATTAAGGAACATAAAACTCATACCCAAAAAGGGGAAACGTCGAGATCAGGTATTGCAGAACACTCCCGGGATAAACAACACCATATAAAATGGTCTGAAGCTATGGAACCCAACATGAAAAAAAAGAAAATTTATAGAAGCAGCTTACAATAAAATTAATAATGTAATCTTCAGTAAACTCAGTGTTGAGATACTTAATCTTTGGCAACCACGTCTTCATAACATCAAATCATTGAGGTATGTACGGTGAAGCGAAACTTAGCGCTTCAATAGACACAGTCCCTATATAAGCTCGTAGTCTTACGATAAAACATGCAGTTTATACTTGATAACGATTAGAGATACAACCTAATCGAAACGTCATAAAAATAAACAAAAATAAAGACAATGCAAGTCCGACAACCATATTTTAGTCAATTTTGGTAGGATATTAAAACCTGACGAATTTTCGATGTCAAACTGAACAATATTGCCAGTCGAAAAATATCAATATATAGATGTCCACAGGAGTAGTGCGAAACTTAAAAATTTAAATTTCATTAAGAAATAAATAAATCTAATTTTCTGCCAGATTTAAATAGTTGCTAATATATATATATATATATATATATATATATATATATATATATATATATATATATATATATATATATATATATGTATTTTCCATTCCCTGTTCCTGTTAGTAAATCACGGCCAAATAAAATTCTAATCTCGCCCCTATTTAGTTCCGCTAAAAGTTGGTTCCTGTTAGTAAATCGTGGCCAACCTTTTGTCGGAATCAAGTGTCATCGAAATAAATAACTTAAGAAAAAGAAACTCTCACAAGGAAGATACCTGAAGTGTCCGGTTCCGATTTTAGTGAAACTTCAATATGTTGTAAAGAATACAAAAATAAGAGACATGTATTTTTTACCTGCGGAAATTCATTTTAACGGGGTGAAAACTGCCCCTAAAGTTTACCCCTAAAAAGAGTATTTTCGAAATGTCTTAAATTCTAGTGAGATATCTTTACAAAACAAAATGAATTTTACTTGTTGTCTGAAATGATGTTAAATTATGTTTTTTTAACCCCAAGGATATCATCCCTTATTTTCTGTAATGGTAAACCATCTATTAGCGCCAGTAATTTAATTCTAAAAATTACGAAAGTTAATATAATTGTTTGAAAATATTTTTTTCATGAATACTATACGTAACTTAAGTTGACGGGTTTCAGGATTTCTAAAAATAACTAGTAAAAGAGGGTGAGCAACCCCCAAATACTTTTATTTTTTAAATCTCAACTTCTAGTTAAGATATCTTTACAAAACAACATGAAGATTACTTGTTATTTGAAATGATGTTGAACTACGGTATTTCTATCTCCAAGAATATGATCCCTTATTATTTATAAGAGTAAACCATCTATTCGCGCACGTAATTTAATTATAAAAATTATGAAATTTAAAAAAATTGCTTGAATAAATTGTTTTCATGAATATCATAATTCACTCAAGTTGAAATTTTTCGGGGTTTCCAGAAATAAAGTAGTAAAAGAGGGTGAGTCACACCCAAATATTTTTTTTAATATCTCAAGTTCTAATTAAGATAACTCTAGAAAACAAAATGACAATTATTTGTTATTCGAAATGATATGGTGTCTTCACCCCGAAGGGTATCATCCCTTATTTTTTATTACAATAAACCATATATTTGCGCACGAAATTTAATTGTAAAAATTACGAAATTTAATGGGATTGTTTGAAAATATTTTTTCCACGAATACAATCCTGTTTCGGGGTTTTTGAAAATAAGCTAGTAAAAGAGGGTAAGCCCCACCAAATACGTTTGTTTATATCTCAAGTTCTAATTGAAATAACTTTACGAAACAAATTGGAAATTACTTGTTATTTGAAATGAATTTAAACTATAGTATTTTTACCCTCAACGATATCATTCGAAAAATGTCATTTCATACATGTATAATTATTCTTAAAATTGTCAAATTTCAGTTAATATGAACGTTACAGAGCTTACTGAAATTTTTTCTTTTAAATAATATATAAGGTTATGTCATTGATTAAGCATTCATGTCTGTAAATTATTATAATTCATTACAAATAGTTATTTCTAATTCCGTAACGTTCATTTAAATTAAAATTTGACAATTTGAGAATAACAATGTACGTATGAAATGACATTTATACAAAATTAGAAATAATATCTTTGGGAGTGAAAATAATATAGTTTATCATCATTTCGAATAACAATTAATTTTAATTTTGTTTTATAGGGATATCTTAATTAGAGCTGGAGTTATTAAAAAAATGTATTTGGGTATGGCTCATCCTCTTTTACTAGTTTATTTTCGGAAATCCCGAAACACGTCAAACTAAGGTACTTATTGTTTTCATAAAAAAATATTATCAACAAATTGATATCTATGGGATCACCTCACTTCAACCAATTTTCATTTTGCTTTGTAAAGATATCTCAATTAAAACTTGAGATTTAAGAAAAAAAAATATTTGAGGGTGATTCACCCTCTTTTACTTTTCAAACAGTTATATTAAATTTCGTAATCTGCAGAAGTAAATTACGAGCGTAAACAGATGGTTTATCCTGATATAAAATAAGGGATGATATCTTTGGGGGTAAAAAAAAAACATAGGCATAAGGATCTCAATGAAAATAGATATTTCAAAAATATGGTTTTTAAGGGTTATTATTATTTATTAAATCACGGCCAAACTTTTTTTGCGGCCAAGTGTCATCGAAATAAATAATTGAAAGGTTGGTACAAGGTTGAAAATAGAAAAAAAAATTAATCTTTCAAATAATAAAAATAAATTACTCCATACTGTCCCTATCCTTTTAATTCACTTTAAGGGTTAGTTTATATTAATTCATCTGAAGTACTCTAAACGCTGAAAAAATATTTGGAACCATTTTTTATCAACAACAAACAAAATTGACCAGCGAATATCCTTTTTCGATGATATTAATCCATTAAAAGCTCAGGTTTATTGCAGAGATATACCCTCTTATAAGATGTATTTGTATTGGATTTGATACAAATATCTTTTTCATATTTCTTGTAATTTATATGATGCAGAAATAATTGTTTTCGAATTTTTATAAATATTTTTTGGCATTTTTGACCCCCATGAAAGAGTGAATGTCAATAAAAACGACTCATAAATATACTGCAATTGCTACTTAATGATCAGCTTAAATTCTGACTCACGAACACAATTTTTTTTCAGATATTTTATAACTTATTTCCATTTTTTGCATGAGGGTAATTTTACCCTATCTAAGGGGCGAATTTAACATTTTTTTTGTCATTGATATTTTTTTGGCATTCTACGTAACCTAACCTTTAAAACGAGGTAAGATAAACTTGTTTATCTTCTTTCATTAGCGAAATATAAGATTTTAAATGCCGAAACTTTTATTCAACACATTGTGCAGTTTCCTCAACTTTGATAATTAATTTCCAAAAATTTAAAAAGGTGCTCGTCTTGAAACTTTTTGGTTTCAAATACAGGGTTCACGAAATAGGCTAATTTTACGGCCATCCATTGCACTGGCGGTTTGTACAGATCTCTTTAATACCCTGTCTAAAATATATTTAATTTGTTGTAGAATCCTAATTTAATCCAATTGATATTTCTATTAGATATAATTTTGTCGCCAAGACTCTAAAAAACTAATAAACTTCTTTAATAATCTAAAAGAAATTTTTAGTTACCTCTACAGGCTTGAAAGTTTCATTAAATTATATCCAGGTTTTATTTTATATTTGATATCGTTCAGGGTATATGCAACATCAGTATGGTATTCCATCGATAGATATAATATAACGTTATGATCCTTTTCAATGCAGGGATATTTAGAAGCCAAATTTTTGGATTAATTTCATACCGGTTGTTTAATAAGTTTTCTCGTTCGATAAGAGATGGCGCTGTTATGTTCGTCGTTTTATTTTTCTCAAGATGTCACTATTGTTCGAAGAATTCTTGTGAAGTTTCATGTAGATTTGTCAACTCATTCATATATTTACAGCTGTTCAAAGTTGATGTGTCATAGTATTTTTTACGATGGAAAAAAGTGAATGTCGTGCAATGATGACATTTTTAAAAGATGTAGCACGAAAAAAAAATCCATAAACGATTGCTAAAAGACTCTTCATCTTTAATTAGAACAGTAGAAAGACGAATTGCTGAATTTAAACGCGGTCGTATAAGTCTTGTCTTGAGTAAAAACCAGCTCAGAGTTCTGACAGGGGTCCTGACGGAGTATTGCCACCTAAAGGGACACCTCAAGACACTCGGACTGGTAGAAAGAGAAGAGCGCAGATTCTGTGAGGAGGAGGACGAGACCTCTATTCATATCCTTGCAGAGTGCAACGCTTCAGAAAACCCTAGGATGCGGTTCTTGGGAGCACACCAAATCGAAGAAGGGGAGCTACCCACCTTGAAACCGTCCAACATCCTAAGATTCCTGAGGGAAATAGGACTGGAGGACCTGCCCTAGCCGATAAGGTAACTCTTATGACTGGGCAGCAATAGGGAGGCACAATATATCTACCAGGTCACAGTGTACAGACCCTCAACTCTACGCACATACATATGCAAGTCTTGAATACGATCCAAGTGAAGGACATAAGAAAAGCGCATCAACATTTGAAATTAGCAAAAATACAGGATATGCTTTTGGAAGATTTAGTAGAAGCCCTCGGAATCTCATAAGACAGTGTGAGTAATATTTTGACTGAAGTTTTGGGTTTCAGAGAGCTGTGTCCACAGTGGATGCAATATTTGGAGCATTTTACAAATACAATATACAACTTCACCATTCTCCCCAAGCTGGACTATGATTGCATTGCTTATGACTAAGCTAGGAATATATCTCTTCCCTGAACCCTATCCAGAACCAAGCCCTACGTTTATCGACTGGTGCATTTCGTACCTCCCCAATAGTCAGTCTTCAATGCCTTACTAACATTTCTCCTTTGTGTCTCCGACATTCCGCTCTTCTTATAAAATACGTCATATCTGTCAAATCTAGGCCTTTCCTTTTGGATCACGATAAAATCCTTGATCCTTCTGATTTCCCATCTCTTTCAAATGTCACATTGGGTGGCAATGATAGAGCCTCTGCGTTTATAGCCTCCCATAACATAACCATTCCCAATACCACCCTCATCCTCCCTCAGATCTTCTCCCCCTGGGATCTTCCCCCCTTTCAAATCAACTTTGATCTTCTTCAGTATGATAAGAACAATATCATACCCTTCATCATTGAACAACACTTCCTTAGCCTAATTAACCCAAAAAGTTCAAAACTTTCAAACTATCTTTTACCGATGGTTCCAAATTGGATCAAAGTGTAGGCTCAGCTGCCGTAACTAGTTTTTCATGCAACAAATCAAGGTTAAATCCCCTTTCGTCCATTTTTTCAGCTGAGTTGTTTGCCATCAAGCAATGCATCAGAGAAGTAATTAAACACTCTTCTACCCCCAAACATCTAATCATTTCGGATTCCCTCAGCTGCCTCAGATCGATCCAAGCCATCAACACATCCCACTCCCTCATGAGTCAAATTCTCGACCTTCTTAAAATGGGATCCTAGCGTAATCTGTACATAGCCTTTATGTGGGCCCAAGCCACATCGGCATAGATGGGAATGAATTGGTCGACACTCAAGCTAAGTCTCCAATCCTTGAAGGCACCCCTTTCCTCCCTTTACTTAACCCTAAAGAATTCAATAGGCACGTCGATAACATGATTCGTAATATTGTGCTAGTTCGCTGGGAATCCCTCGAAAACCCAAATAAACTCTCTTATATTAAAAGAAACTTCTCAGAGACCTATCACTTTCCCCAACTGTCCAGAAGGGAAAATGTTTTATGGAAGAGAATCGTTATTGGACACTGCAGAATGACTCATTCCTTTCTTCTTAAAAACGAGGATCCCCTCAATGTCTGTCCTGTCGTTCCCCCTTAACTGTAAAACATATAATATCTGGCTGTCCCTCATACAGAAATGCCAGAGAGAGATACCTCACCTCTAATAATTTTGCGACAGTAATATCTTTTGAACTGACTAAGGCCAAACGCATACTTTATTTCTTGAGGCACATTGGTCTTTATATTAAAATTTAATGCAACCAACAATACTATAGAAGGCGCTAAATGGTCTGAGATACCGAAGTGCCTTTAACCATTAAATTAACTAACTAACATTTTACAAATAATAAAAGAAATTTTATGAATCATTTCATCACTATGGATGAGACTTGTGTCTACTACCATGATCTTGAATCCAAACAAGAGGTTAAGGAGTGGTGTGAACCCGATATTTCAGCTCCGAAGCGAGTTAAAGTCCAGATATCGACCAAGGAAGTGTTAGCATCAGTTTTTTGGGATGCAAAAGGAATTTTATTCGTGGATTATCTCCAAACTAGTAAAACATGAAATTTAGATTATTATTGTAACTTTCTGGACTGAATGTAAAAATTTGTGAGAAAAGTCCTGGTTTACAATACAAAAAAAAATCATTTTTCATCAATTTTCCTCTCACACAGCTCAAGAAACCATTTCGAAGATCAATGAATTAAATTACGAATTGTTGCAACATCCACCCTATTAGCCACATTTAGCTCCCTCTGACTTCTGGCTGTTCTCATATCTCAAAAAATTCATACGTGGGAAACGATTTTCACCGAACGAAGAGGTAATGGCAACCGTGGAAGCGTATTTCTCCAGAGTTCTGGATTCTCACTTGACGTGTGGAATCCAAGTGTATTGAAGTTCAGGGATATTATATTGAATAACAAAATGTATTTCAAACCATTAAATCGTGTTTTCTTATCTAACGACAAAATTTATTGAACAACCTGTATTTGGTTCATTACAGCTGTAGCACATTTACTAATGAATATGTTTATATTTTTTAGGCAATAAGGTTATTCTACACCTTCGGCAATGTGATGAATTCAATATCGTCTTAAAAATAGAAGATGACAATAAAAATACTTTTTGAAACTTTTGACCAATACTGTAGTTTGCTTTAAAATATAATTGTTGCAATATTAAAAATTTAATTACACTGAAATTTTTCAATTTCACAAAGCTCAATTTTTGACATAAACACAAAATAAATTGAAACCACTGTGATTATTCTCATATATAAAGCAAAAGATAAATCTGGTATTAATAAATGTAGATAGATTTATCTTTTCTCACGTTTTGCAAAATTATTAGAAAAATATATTTACTCAAGATTACAATTTTATTACAAACTAATAATATGGTAAGTAAAGCACAGTGTCGCTTTGTTAAAGGTGTGAGTACATGTTGTTAATAACTTTTTGGAAACCGTATCTAAAAATATAAATTAAAAAGAAAAGTTATAGCAGTCTTTCTATATCTAAAAGAAGCATACAGTATGTCATACAAAGCTTCTTGATAAATTGTTTCATTACGGTATTAGAGAAAATTGTTAGGATTTACTTAAACACTATTTATTACATAGAGAGAAAAAGAGAGAGAGGGAGATATGGAATAGGAACGCGTCACTACTGGGTATTTTAACATCCATCATGTTTTGCTTTCTTTGTTTCTTTCGTTTTTCTTATCTTATAATAGGTTATTTCGATATCTCTAGTGAACGCAATCTCTTTGTTAGAATTTTAGGAAGAGAGGAGGGTTTCGATTTTATTTCCATGCTTTTGGCGGAAGAAATGTTGATCATATTTTTTGCATGAAGTCATGATGTGGTGGACCGTTAAGATGGTGTGACAGGTTTCGCCAGTAGGGGTTAAGTGATTTATTTAGGAGGCGTTCATTTGTAAGTATGGTATGACCGATACGAAGCCTGGTCATTACTGGAAAGTCTTGTTTTGTCAAACAGAAAGGGGGAGTGTCAGTAAAGAAGTTATTTTTGATTGTTTCCAACTTATTGTCAGTCGTGCAGATCCCAGTGAGTTGAATGAAATAACGGGTTGTTTTGAAGGAAACTTTTAAAATGTTGGTGTTCTGATGTGTCGTAGCGACTATATCTGCTTTAATATTAGTTTAAATTTTCGTGTGGCTTGACATTCATAGAAAGGAGGGCGATTGTTATTTAATATGAGAGTATTTTAGATGAGTTTTAATTTATTGACTTATTGGATAATTAGAGTAAAATGACTCGATATGTTTAATATAGTTGAGGGATCCTGTGACTATATTCCATTATATCTGGTGTGTGGTGTTTATGCAATATTGTATGGCTTTAATGATTGCGAATGGCTCTACAGTGAAAATGGTGGTTAGTTCAAGAAGTGAATAAACTTTTTCAGTAAATATCGATTCATGGTTGCTAAATTTGGTTTGTGTTATTTGGTGGTACATAGACTGGATCGGTATATGGTTTACTTCCTTGTATTTACTAAAAAGAGTTCGTTTTTATAGCTAGCAGGTGTCAGGCTCCAAAGAGAAAATAAATAGACGTTTACTCCATCTATAGGAGAGAGATAGTCGATTTTTCATCTGTGTAAAGTTAGTCTGGATGAAGGGGGCATATTTATTTCGAAGAATTGTGATATAAATGGGTTTGAAGAATTGTTTATAGTTTTTGATGGAAGGGCGGAAGTGGAATGAGCTCGTTTAGTTAAGGTTAAGTTGTATTCTTCTGGATTCCAAGGATGGTATTTTGGATTAGTAGTATAAGCTGTTGGCTAGGCTAATGTGAAATATTCCGCCTTATAACTTTGTTGTATATAGAGTTTATTTCTTTAAGGTATAAGGTAGGAGTTGATGAGTAGATTCGTAGTCTTTAGTCAGAACAAATTCTTATATATTTTTAATAGAGATGTAGGCATTCTAATTGAGACGCTTGTCTAATATTAATCCAACAAAGTATGCCGCGAGCTGAGCGGGATATTTTGTGAGTTCATAGTTAGCCTGGGGTTGAGCTTGCATTTTTATTTTCAACAGAAATGTAAAAGGGATGATTTGGATAGAGATAAGCCAGGGAAGTGAGAACAGGAGATGAGATTATTTGGGGTCAGCTGTAGGGTGTGTTGGTTGTCAGTGGAATGGTATTGCAGGATATCATTGGTGAATAATCTAGGGTGTATTGTTTTTTGATACTGTTTATAAAATTAAAAAGAGTGTGGAGCCAGTGAAAGATCCGTGGGAGATGTCGTTGTTTTCTGGGAGGGAATTTGAGAGGGAACCACGAAATTCTGATCTTGTATATTCTTTTATGAAGGATGTTGGTTGTGGATATCTATACCAAATCCTACAAGGTGGTCTGTTGTTGATTTGTGTAATCAAAAAACTATTTATTCTGGGATGAAATTTTTTTCTAAATACTAGATTATTCTAAAGTTTATTATCACTTCTAAGAACTAAGGGTGCTCAGAGTTCTAGCTATATTATATAGCTGCTAGTATCCTTGATTTTTTGGTTGGTGAACTGGTATTAAGATGGCCTTTCTCCATTGAGTGGAGAATTGACCATTGTTCCATATACGGTTATAAAGTTTAAGTGGAGAGTTTACTTCTGAATGTTACTTACGGTGTAGCTATTTTGGACCCTCATTATTTAGCTTGTGTGTGAAGGATATTAATTTAAATGTCAATGGAAGTAATACAAGCCACTCTGATGATACTAAAATGAATTAGTAATTAATGCAAATATGAACTTGGAACGAATCGATATTTGGCTGCGCCATTACCTTCTCACTCTCAATATCTCAAAAACTGTTGCAATTACATTTCTAAATTCAAATTATGACCCAGCTAGACTTACTATTAAGAATTAAGAAGCATATAATAAATGTATTAATAATAAGGTTAAAAAATTATATTTAAAAGATCAAAAAAATATTCAACTGTGGAAACATTTTCTGTTTTTTTTTTTAAAGTACATGAATTATTTACTAAAAACCTAATTTTATATATGCATAAAAATAGGTTAAATTTAACGAATATTACTTATGACAACATAGTAACACGAGCTGTGAGTTATTCAAATATTAAAGTATCTAGATTTAATTTTAAACTTACGGGATACACTTTTATTTACAGGATGTCCCACAACGAATTGCCGCGATCGACTAAAGTATTTTCAAGATGATGACACGGGAAGTTGATACCTTTTTGCTTATTTTAAATAGAACACCTTATATTTTATTTCATTTTTAGATTCTTCGTAAAATTATAGACATACTCAATCTATAATGTCCTATACCTAATTATGATTATTTGTGACATATTTTAAATCTCATGTCAAAAATGGCGTTTGCAGGCCTAAACATAACTCTCATTTTGCCCTATATGAAAGTTTTTATTTAATTGGCGTTTCTTTCTTTCTAAAGGATCTACATTGGTGGATTATGTTGGTATTCTGATAATAAATAAATACAGGGTAATCAGAAACTACCATTAAAAATTAAGTTGAAGAAATTGTTTAACGGCCTTTTTTTTTGAAATACAAATCCCCCGTTTTAATAGTTAGTTCGGTATGTGTCGCCACTTAAATTGAATGGAGATAAACTTTTGAATACGTCCCTTACCCTTGCCATACAGTTCTTCATTGTTGGCACTGGATTACAATAAAAGTTGTTATTTATCGTTCCCCATATAAAATAATCTAAGACTGTTAAATGAGGATAACGAAGAGGTCAAAGAAAAGGTTCATTGTTGGCAATTCACTTGTCATAAACTGTTGCTTGTAAGAAGTTGGTAACTGAAACGGTTCTGTGTAGCGGGGCCCCATCGTGTTGGTACAAAATTTGCCTATGCTCGATCAGAAGTAAGTTGCTTAAATATTGATTGTCTAACTTTTTCGGAATATTTAAATATCTTTCTCCTACAAAAGTTAGTACATAATTTAAAATGGGGACATAATTCGCTTTATATTATTAATAAAAATAAAGTTTTACTAGTTCATTATTTCTTACAATACAAAACTGCCAGGTTTCTTGAAAATTTTGCAGTCTTAGTCCATGAGGATTTGAATTGATCCAAAAATGGGTATAATGTATGTTAAAAAAGCAATTTTTCGTAAATTTTATTTTTTTAATCCAAATTGTTGTTCAAAAATCAAGGGTCGTCTTACATCGTTATTAATATAAATTCGCAAAATTGTGCTTTTTTGGCAAATCAGTACCTCTTAGGTATTGTACCAAAGATATTAAATAAAAGTGGAAGTTGTGTTTCAACAAAATTTTTTGTATTGAGCTCTTCAAGATTTCCATTTATAGTGCCGCTTGTCTTAACGATGGCACAGGATATTCCGCAAAATATCCCAGAATTGAAATTTCTACATTTTCATCATTGAGAATAGGTTTCCTATTATGTATTTTTGCCTTAATGGTGCCAAAGTTTTTAAAAGTTTGCGATATTTGTTTAACACTGTTCCGTGTCGGATTTTGTATATCAAAAAATGTCTGGCATATTCTCAATAAAGCTTTTTATAATAAACAAATTTAAATAATCTTCGTGCATATAATTTAATCGCCCCAGCATGATTTTTATTAATAATTGTCAAATAACAAGAAATAGTGACATTTCTGTAGTGCTCTATTGTTTTCTTTCGTTGCGTTTCGTCGTCATGGCCAACTATTAAAAAAACCTAAAAGCCTTGTAGTCTTTTTACAATACAAAAATATGAAATTGTCAATATTTCAAAAGCTATAAATTTTTCAAATAGACAAACTTTCTCAAAGTGACCCTTATTTTTAATGTTAAATGAGATAATATTATAAAAGTAGGAGGTCTATATTTAAAAAAATTCACTTTTAACGATTTTTTCAAGTTAATATTAATGTTAGTTTTTGATCACCGTACATTCTTTTATTATTAAAATATCAACACGGTACACTATAAAATTTTTATAAAAACCGACTTCTAAAAGGGCGCAGAAAAGTGAAAAATAACTATAAATTTTTATAAAAAATTGAAATTTTTGAAGTCGGCGTCAAACTGATTCATTTGGAAATAATTTGGAGCCATCTTGGATTTTACTGTACCTGTGTCGTCCAAAAAAATATGGGACCAACGCAGCAACTTCTTGAATATAACGTAAAAAATTTCATCAAAATCGGTGCAGTGGTTCCGGAGTAATCGGTGTACATACATAAAAAAAAATACATAGTCGACGAATTGAGAACCTCCTTTTAGAAGTCGGTTAAAAATAGATCTTCTAACAGAAAACCAATCCCAATTAAATAATATAGGCTTTCATATAGGAGAAATTGAGACTTATTTTAGGCCTGCACACACCATTTTGCATATAAAATTTAAAATATGTCAAAAATAGTTAGATTTTGGTATGGGACATTATACATGAAATATGTCTATAATTTTGCATGGAAGCTAAAAATAAAATAACATATAGGGTGTATCATTGAAAAAAAAACAAGAAAATATCAACTTCCGGTATAATCCCGCGACTTTAGAAAACTGCCAAATATTAAAAATTTTCCAAAGGCTATTTTTCGAGAAGTCGATCGCGGCCATTCATTGTGGAACACCCTGTATATAGGGAATAAAATTATTCAACAATTCTCCTAGGTTTAATTTTGATTTACAAAAGGGAGGTTTAAATGCAAGTGTATCCGTTAAAGATCAGTAATTTATGTTAGGTTGGCTTCATTTTGTGTATAATTTCTTATTTTCAAGCAGAAATGTCAAAATTTTATATTTAAGGGACATAGTTTTTATAGTAGTCATGTAAGTTATGTTATAAATTACTCTGATTATTAATTTGAATAACCCTTGGATCAACGAGCGTTAAATTACAAGTACAGCCTTGTAGCTGACTTTGTTAACTTTCTTAAATATATATATATTTGATATGTTGTTTTAATAAAGTTTACTTTTACTACTTACTTCAGGCATTTTTATTATGGCTAGATAGATCTATTGTTTCAATATTCCTCCTAACTATCAAATAATGTACAATTTTTATGTTTTTCATCGTTGGTAAACACGCCAGTTTCAGTTTAAAAAATTGTTTTTTTTTTGTAATAAATAACACATTAATGCTAGTTTAAATTAAGATATAAATAATCTATCGGAAAATTTTTAGGCATTTAGAAGTACACGACACATTTCTAAGAAAAATTAACGACGAAGTTTACTATCGCTAATTTATATAATTTAACCATATTTTGCAAATACTGTCGTTATGGGCAACACAGTATCATTTTCCTTAATTATTTCCCAGAGATTTTTTGAAGCCAAGTACAGTTTCGATTAGCTCTCTTATTTTCTTATCAATATCAAATTTACTGCTACCTTTTTTTTGTATTCAGATAAATCTTGTTTTTTTTCCTACCATTTACATTTGATAGGATTGTATGTATATTGGGTTGCAGAAATCAGGAAATTTCTATTGATATGTTAATTTATATTTCTTGAATTTAAAAATAAGTACTGGGATACTTATTAGATTTATTATTCTTGTTTTGAGTGGAAAATGCTAATGATTCGCACCAGGAAAAAAGTGGTAATTGAACGCGCCTAACGGAAGTCGATTAGTGCGCAAGCAAGGCCATGATTATAAATGGAGGCCGTTTTGCCTTGATTTTTCAACTTTTCCTGGTTTGACTCTGCCGAAGCAGCTGCAGACTTCCATCTCAATTTTTAGTTGACAAATTTTTGGGATTCTGAGATGGAAAGTCGAAGATTATCCTGGTAATTTTGTTGAGTTTTGGTGTACCGTATCTTCTGCCAGGTTGGCATTTATGGTTTTTTTTTATCGGGAGAAATCTAGAGACAGGGATTTTGGGCAGCTCGCACGGTTCAACGAAGGAATCAGTCTGATCCCAGAAGATCGGGTAAGTAACTTTCAAATAATTACTGTTAAAATGATCTTGCATAGTTTTTTTTATTCATTAAAAGATTTCAGCACAAAATTAATTTTTACCTAGGGAAATTAAAGAATAATTTAAAATCGACCGTTATGTTATTCTGAGTCTCATTTAGACCTTAAATTAGCCACGTGTGAATGAAATGACAGCTCAAAAATAAAAACACCGGGCAACAACAGTCGGCTTAAATGCATTTGTTAGTTAAGCCAAATCGTTAATCATTAGCATTTTCCACTCAAAACAAGAATATATAATAAAATACATCATTAGAAATTTTTCTATAACTCAATATACATACAATCCCATCAAATGAGAATGGTAGGAAAAAAAACAAGATCTATCTGAATACAAAAAAAAAAGTAGCAGTAAATTTGATATTGATAAGAAAATACCTAAGCACAGTGTAGTGAAATACCAAACTAGGACACAATAATACTTACGGAAAATGCTCCTGTGTTGCCCATAACGACAGTATTTGCAAAATATGATTAAATTAAATAAATTAGCGATAGTGAGCTTAAGCGAAAATTGTACCGACAAGAGAAAAACCATTTCTTAATCAACCGATAAATGATTGTAAAGACAGACATGCTAACACGGTTAACGACAAAGTACTATCTTAGATTATAACGAAATACCATGAAAGAGAATCTGAACTAACCTAATTTTTTTATTATCAAGTGAAAATGGTTTTTTCATGAAAATTAAGCTTTACCTATCATGGATGGCCCCAACAATATATATGGTTAACGGAGGTTACATAACAAATTAGTAATGAAATTTATTATTCAGAACATTTTGCAAAATAATAGTTATAAGGCTGTAGCTCAAATTGTCTCTTCTTCTTCTTCACAATGCCGTGACTGTTAACGATCGTTAGATATCAGGTTGGCCATACCATATTGACAATCATTTTCCTATTAACGGCTGCACAAAATAACTCAATCGGGGACTTTCCATATTATTGCTCTAGATTATTTAAAGGCAATGTTTTTCTTCTTCCAGGACTTCTATTGCTGTTTATTATGAGGTGCAATATGCCATATTTCTCAGGGTGGCGCCTAATATGACTGAAGTACTCTAGCTTTTATTGTTTGAAGGTTAGAATTATTTCCATATATTTCTTCATTCGCTTTCGCTCTTCTGAATTCTTTACTCTATCAGCCTAGCTGAGTTTTAGCAAGCGACGGTACACCCACGTTTTAAACGCCTCTATATGTATGTACATCACTTCAGTGTCCGGGACTCCATACTATAAAAAAACAAGAAAAAAAGGAATACCTAACCAAATATATATATATATATATATATATATATATATATATATATATATATATATATATACATATATATATATATATATATATATATATATATATATATATATATATATATATATATATATATATATATATATATACGTTTTGGTTCACCATTTTCAAAGCTTACTGTACAGCATCTATGAGCGAACTGACACCCGCGACTCGGGTGCTGTCAGTCCCGTGTGTACGTGGGGCTCTTTCGTTTGACAGATGGTTCTGGCCAGTCAAGTTGAGAGACTTGCTGCGTGTAATTGACCCTGTTGCCAGTGTTTGGTGTCGCGTTGCCGAGTTGCAATCTGTTTCGTTACTACTTACTACTGATGGCTTCCCTGGTAACTCTTGTGGATAGGTTTTCACATCTCGGTGACACTTTTGTTCCTGAGAAATTTAACTTATGTCCTGTGTTTAACCAGTGTTGAGCCAATGTAGAAGAAGTTGTTTTTTGCTTAACAGCGTTTATATGTTCGTCTCTTCTGGCTCTTATTTTACAGTTGGTTTGGCCTACGTAAGATAAACTGCATTATCTGCATGGAATTTCGTACACTCCCTGGTTTTCTAGAGGGATTCTCTCTTAAGGTGTTGTCAAGAGATCTTCTACTTTACGGTTGTGGTGAAAATGGTTTCAATGTTGTGTCTCTTGAGAATTTTTGCGATTTTATCTGTGGTGCCTCTGACATAAAGAACAAAGATATATATATATATATATATATATATATATATATATATATATATATATATATTGTGCGAATAAGTGCTCCGACTCAGTTTTGGTGGAGACAAAAAAATTAAGTTTAGAATAGGGTAAAATTAGCTTTAGATATAGCATAAGATACATTGTTAAAAATATTAGACTAAATGAACATTTAAAGTATTAAAAAGAGACAATAAAATCCAAAATTCTTGGATAAGAAAAAGAATTGAGAATGGTTATATTTTTAAAGAAAATTTCCTTCTCATAAAAACTAAAGTTAATAAAAAAACTATAGAAAAGGAATTGTATTAGTTAGAGTAAGGTCCAGTATAAACAAATATGCAAGTTAAAATGAATAAAAAGTGTGTGGATGCTTTTAAAAAAGCTAATAATGAAGTGTAATACATCTTCGATTGTCCAATTAAAACAATCACTCGCAAAAGTGCGTGAAAATCTAGTGCAAATTTCTGAGAATATTACCGTGAATAGTGATAAATATACACTAATGTATAAAATATTAGAAAAATGCTTTAGTGTTAAGGGTTATTAAATAAATTATGTACAAATATCAATCATTTTTATATAAAAAGCATAAAATGTAAAATAGTTTTAATTAGTTTATAAGGTAAATTTAAGCTTAGTTTAAGAAATATTGGCACAAACATATTAAGAAAGTTTTGCTGAATAAAACTGTAATAACATTAAAGCAGCAATAAACGTTTTTAGAGTCCTTATGAATAAAAATTGTCATGCATTTTAGAGTACAGAGTGTTTATTTTTTTCAATTTTAATATATAAATAATGTGCCAAAGTAGCTTATATATATATATATATATATATATATATATATATATATATATATATATATATATATATATATATATATATATATATATATAAAAATGTCGAAAAAACTCTAAAGTTTAATTAAGCTCAAAAGTCAAATTTCTGTCAATATATTAAAAAAAGCATTAAAATTACAGTCAAAAATTGGTAAAATAAAAAGGCCATCATAAAATTCAATTTTTCAAGATATTAAAATTTTTCAAGTTGCCTAGTGTCAAAAATCAGACCAATCAGAAAGCAAAAATTTTCTATGTTTTGGCCGACTATAAAAAGCCAAGGCGTAGGAATTTTCAGAAGAGTTGAAATAATCAGTTTGCTGGAAGCACTGCCTTTCTCGAGCTCCCGAAACTTGACACAACTTCAATTATTCATTTGTTTTAAAAAAATAAAAGTTCTTCCTACGTCACAAGTAAACACAAGTTAAATATTTAGTTTTAAAAGAGGTTATGTGTAATTTTTGTTGTCAAGTATAAAGAATTAATAATTTTTAAAGCAAAGTAGAACTTTTTGTTTATTAAATAATTGTGCAACTCTCAAACAACAACAAATAAGAGATTATTTTGATTAGAGGAATACAGAAGAAAATTATTTGAATCGAACTAAGAAAAACTTGGCTGAACGAGATTTTGGAAAATATTTTTGTCAATTCCTTACTTCACAGGAAACGACAACTAATAAATTTAGTAGTTGGAATTGTGTTTGGTAATATATTGGGACGAAATAAAAGAAAACATAACAAGGTATATATATATATATATATATATATATATATATATATATATATATATATATATATAAGATAAGGCAGTAGAAAGCTTTAATTTTTAGACATTGAAGACTAGTATCAAACATTAACTTAACTTTTAAGATAAAATTAATAAATTATACTTTTGTGTACTAACCTGGTAAAATCTAATAATATTTATCATAATCAATATTAGGTTTGAAACAATATTAACATCTTGTATCACAACACAGCACACGATAATTTGTTTAAATTAGTAATTATTTCTTCAAAAGATAAACGACGTTTTCCTTGTAAAATAACACTATAGCCATCTAGTAGACAATTACGAAATTAAACGTTGCCGATTTGTGATCCAGGTAGTTCAAGTTAATGCATGGTAGATCAAATTAATTAAAAATTGACTATTAAATTCCATCTGAAAATAAAAAATAATATTGTGCCATATTTATTGTGAAATAAAATTTTTATATTTTGTGTTTTACTCTCTGTGTTTTGATTGATTTTTCTGATATTTTAATAACATCTGAACTCAACTGAGGAGTCAATTTACAGGTAGGAACGCATCTATATCTGTATATAGAAAATTTGAATATTTGAAAATATTTCGAATTGGTAAAGAATACTTATAATTTTATTGTAATTATTATTTACCTGGCGCTCAACAACAACAAAATATAACCATATATATATATATATATATATATATATATATATATATATATATATATATATATATATATACAATATATACTAATTTTTAATTAAATTATGGCAATATTTTGAAAATTGAAAATATGAACTCAGAAGTAAAGTTATAACAAATTTTCTAAATTTTATTTATCGGGGCAATTACTTTGTGTGGGCGTAATAGCATATATATATATATATATATATATATATATATATATATATATATATATATATATATATATATATATGCCAGTAATCTTATAATAGAGTTCTTAATATTATAATTTTAATTGCACCAATAAACATGAAAGGAAAATGAATTTTGTATATCTAGTAAAAATTCTAGGGCATCGTAAAGAAGTTAATAATGCAAAAAGTTATTATCATCTTTTGATTAGAAAATCTATAAGCAGTCGAATTTAGTTCCGAATACAATAAATTTGTCAGTTGTAATTGTTCTGGTATGAAATAAAAGAAGACAGATTAGATTACCATTTATATCATATACATAAAGTAAGGGTTTGCAAATATCAGCAATTCGAGGTCAGTATTATAATTTTTTAATTTTATAAATCAATGGATATATATTTCTTATAAAAGCAACGTTCTTGGTTAGAAAGCATCGCCAGTAACGGGTACCAATATTTACAAAGATTATACCTAAAGTCCATAATTTCTGTTAGTCACTCATCGTTCGCATATAGAGTACTCTGGGTTGTGCGCCCTCAGGGGAATCAATTCCAATCGCACGTGCATTTCAGAAAACAATCTTACTCCTATAGTACACCTAGAGTGCCAGACGTATATTTTTAACAATGTTATTCAGGCCTGTCCAATGCATTCTATTTCGTAGCCACGACATTTGTTTGCGACCCACTCCTCTTTGCCTTAGATTTTCCTTTGAATAATTAGTTGAGGGATTGAATATCTTTTTCTTCTCAGGATATGACCCAGGTATCCGATTTTTCGTGCTTTGATCAAATTAAACATTTGTCTTTCAGTATTCGCTCTTCTCAAGACCTCTTCATTCCTCACCCTATCAGTCCATGATATGCGGAACATTCTTCGCAGGGTTAACATTTCAAAAACTTCCAGCTTATTAATGAAAGATGTTTTTAGCGTCTATGTCTCCATGCCGTACAAAAATATGGAGCACACATAGCATTTAACCATTCTGTAGCATAAATTAATAGAGTTATTGCAGTTACACAGTAGTGGTTTAAATTTGGCAAAAGATTGTATTGCTTGTTCGACACATTTTATTTCTTGTTGAAGATCCAATTGCTCATTTATAGTCATTCCCAAATATTTGAATGTTTTCACTTGCTTGATTGGAGTATTATCCATTTGCAGTTGTGCTCTTAGAGTTGTGTTTCTTCGTATTGCCTTACATTTGGTCTCTACTGCATTTATCTTCAAACCGTTACGTTTTTTCTACACTATTTATTTTATTTAGCAGTAACTGCATCTATTGTTCATTATCTGTGATTATCGCAGTGCCATCTGGGTAACGAATGTTATTTAGCCAGTATCAGTTGACCTATACACTGCAATCAAAGCCTTCAAGTGCCTCCGCAAAAACATTCTCCACATAGAGGTTGAACTACATAGGAGACAAAATATACCCTGCCATCTTCATTTGCTCGCAGGATTGTTCTATGTCGTTTTCTTGTTCTATATTTCTAAAGTTCTCGTTGACATGTCTATTATATGTTGCTTTAAGATGTTCATCTCTCATTAATTTCTTAATGTCTATATATTTATTGTTAGCTGTTCTCTTTGTCTTTGCCAAACCAAGCCTTTCATTAGCGACTAGAGGGCTGTGATCAGACGAAATATCCACACCAAGATAAACGGCCACTCTTTTTATAAATTTTCGAAATCTTTTATTTATCAATATGTAATCAATTTAATTACGAATTATATGACCTGGACGATCACCTGGTGTTCGTCATGTATACAATCGTCCTAGTAGGAGCAAGAGCCAATTTCCCTGTGTTGCTTTACTATACGAGAAAGAGTCGATTGATAGATATGCACTCTCCGCGCAAAGTAACAATTTTAACACATATTAAATCGCTTAAATGTTACATCGTAGCAAGAAAACTACAGAATCGACAAATAAAGCAATGGAAATGTCATTTTGACAGCGACAAACAAAACAGCAACGATTTTTAGTCTCCAAGGCATTCTATGCAATAATTGTAATTTGTGATATTATTGCTTCTTCCGCTCTAAAGACTATGTCTTAGAGCGGAAGAAGTCTTGTTTTATTTGTAATAATTTGCAATATATATATATATATATATATATATATATATATATATATATATATATATATATATATATATATAAACTCTTAAAAACAAAATATGCAATATTTTTGCCCGTGAGTGTATTTATTTGACAAACTTGGAAATTTTATATTTGTTTATTTTTTATAAAAGGCAACTTGCATTCAAAATTGCCTAAGTACTAAATTACTTTATAACCACTGGTCTATTATTTTGTTTTATTTGGATATTATTTAATTTTTATGTTAAAAACATGTTTGGGAAGCTAAAATGAATTGTAAAAAATTTTGGAATGTAGGTATTTGATATAGGTTTTTCTCAGTTTTTTGACAGTGGAGATTTTTGAAAATTCAGTATTTTGACCTTGAACAAATGCAAAACGTATTATATCTTGAAAAGAGCATTTTAAATATTTTTCACCACGAGCCAAATTTTTGTTTTTTGTAGTCGCCCTTATCTTACTAATATTATACTTTACCACTTTTATCAACTTAAACGTGTTTTTAATAGCTGAAGCCTTAATTTGGGCCCGTATCCTCGAAAGAGTGATGTGAATGGCGATGTGAACTGTCACTTCATAATTTGGACAGTAAAAGCCGTATTCTTAAAAAAGCAAAATTGCCAGATATGAACGTGTTAAAACCCGCGGATTTTAAAAAATAAAATGAATGATAGACAGAATTGGGTTGTCAGGCCGTCCATAGTATGTTTAGTTACCATTTTAAGCAAAAAGTAGTTTTGATACGTCAGATTAACCGTCAAAAATAAAAAAATAGTGTTGTTATTGTTATGAAGTTATTGATTGCTATTAAAATATTTGTACTTTCCCTGGATTAAATTTATTTTAAACAATCAAGAAATATAGAACAAGCAATCAGTCAAATATTTAGGTGTAAATATAGACCACAAAATTATAGACACTCTAGAACTGATAAACAAAAATGCGTAGAAAGACGCAAATACTTTAGGATTCTAATTTATAAAGAAAAAGGGATATCAAGAAAAATAGCAACTCATATATATATATATATATATATATATATATATATATATATATATATATATATATATATATATATATACAAAGTAATATACTGACGTCAATTGCAATACATGCCCCCTATTGCAGAAATTCAGCACTAATAAACCTTGAAACGGTGGAAATTACAACGCTACGTAGTAGGACTAAAAGCCATCATCCCAATTCATAACGGAAACTATCCAATCAGTTATTTATTGTATGAGTTCACCAAATATTCAGCCTTTTACTGCAAGACATGCTGCCCTGACAACTAAATTTGAAAGAAAACCTGAAACTAGAACAATGATAGAGAAACTGTTTAAAACTAGGGACCGAAACCAAAGGCAGACAGAAAACGTCCATTAAAAATACGGCAGATCTCACATTCAACTTTTAATATAGTTTTTTTTTTATTTTATAAAGATTTGTAGAGGTCTGAATATCAAATGTACTATAAATAAGGTTTTTATGCTGAAAGACCTCATTCGTTGGTCTGCAGGGTTCATATTTATATGTCCCGATAAATTGTACTCATAATATTTATTAAATTTTAATTTATACTTGATAACGATTAGCAATACGACCTAATCGAAACGTCGTAAAAATAAATAAAAATAAAGACAATGCAAGTCCGACAACCGCATTTTAGTCAATGCACCAATACTATTGAGTTGTGAACAGAATCTCTTGTAATAATTTTATATGTCTATAATCTCAAATTTACTTAATATTTGCGAGACATATTCAACTTTCTAAAGATATTTTAATTAAAAATTTGAAATTATTAAAAATATCGGGGTACCACCTAATTAACATTTCAACTGTTTATTCAAAAAATTATCCGTCTCCGGTTCGTCAACATATTACTTTTTTTAATGACAAGTTATTTTGAACAACCAAAAATAAAAGGAATTTTTTTAATACTAGTCATCAAATATGTTATTTAGCGGCTGACATTTCATTTCCGCATTGCTTGCCTTCCACCGGGCGAACACGTCATATTGGGCACCCTTTTAGGTTTTTTATAGCAAAATGGAAAATATTAATATAAAATAAATGTTTGAGTTACAACTCTTTCTTTCACTAATTAAAATAACACAAAATGAAATCATGTAAAATTTTTACATAAATTGAATACACAAAAAAAATCAATCTCTAATTATATAGCAGCTGGGGAAATATGAGCAGTATGCAAACACATAACTGCAGCTGCTCCACCGACAACATAAGCGATAGTTATAAAATCCTTTTAATGCAAGATATGAGCCTGATACTTTTATAGCAAATTTCCAATAGGTAACTTCAAATGGGTCAGGTTAGAATCTGGGATCATCATAAGGCGGTTTTACATTGTTGGTTTGTATTGCTCTTGTGTTATTAAGTGATCCGTCGAGATGTCGCTATTGTGTCTTGTTTATGTTTTCGAATTTTGGATTCAGATTATAGGGCACAATTGTAAGATGATGGTTTGTACCGAACGCAATAGCATGATGAATCACATATTAGGACGAAACAGCGCGGTCGTAATTTTTCGGACCCGGAACTTCTCCATTTTCTTGAAGTTTTCCGCACTTTTTAACACGAGAGTAATGTTTATCAATAATATTATGTCCGCATAGCCGAGAATTTTCTATTTTATGGTAAAATTACACGCACGAAAACTTATCTCTAACCTACACAAGAAACAAGGCCACCAGCCGAGGATAGATAAATCCCCATACTTCCTTACATAAAAGGCACAACAGACAAAATCAGCAAACTGCTCCGGAAATATAAAATATGTACAACCTATAAACCACATAAAACAATAGGCTCTTCTTTAAGAAATCCAAAAAACAAAATCAACCTAGAAAATCATGGCGTATATAAAATCGCATATGGGACCTGCATTAAAACATGCATAGGCCAGACCAACAGAAGAATATCAGCAAGACTAGAAGAATATAAACTCAGTATAAGAAACAAACAGACAACATCCGCACTTTTTCAACAACAGCACGAAACAGGACACAAAATTGATTTTGACACCTGCCACCAAGTCGCTAATATAGAACACTACAAGGCAAGATTGATTCGTGAATCCATCGAAATAGAAAAGAATGGCATTCTGAATACGAGAGAGGATGCCCTTAATCTTCCTTCTACTTGGAAAACTCTCTTTCAGTGGGGCTATTGTACCGACACGCATGCCACGCTTAAACTGACACCAACGGCGGCGCTCGAGAGGAAGGTGGAGCCAACGCCAACCAACTGTTACTATCTGCGACCGCGTATGATCAGATGTTACGTTTTCTATCTTGAATTTCTTTCAGTTGATCTACAACCAGCAAGCACAGAAGATGCCAAATGAGATTTTGGTGAAACGTCTGCAAACTACTACAAGAAACCAAACTAACGAACGAATATATTCCCGGATTAATACTGAATCACATGTTTCCATCTGTAAAACACTACGCAATACATATATATATATATATATATATATATATATATATATATATATATATATATATATATATATATATATATATGGTTTCATCTCTACGAACTTTGTACAGTTGTAAAGATTTTCTTTATTGTACCACACACTAATACTGCAATATGTTCTGTAAAATACTGTATTGTCTAAATAAGTATTATTTAAGTTGTTCCTAACACACAATGCCTATAAATTATTATAGCTCATATCAAATAGTGACTATTAACTATCTTATTAATTAAAACAAAGATAGTGTGTAGCTGTATATAGAGCATTGTAAATTCATGTGGATATTAACATCTTATTTTATTTAAAAAAATATTTTATGACCTTTTGCTATTTGTAAGGTAATTTGTTAATTTTAATAATTAAAAACATTAATCAATTGAATTTTTACTTTGAAATAATTTTTTTTTGAATTAAAAATAATTTTCGTCTGGTTTATGTGCATGCCACCGACGTTTCAATAGAGAGAAAATGGATATTTAATAAATATACAATTAGCTTTAGCTTCTAGGAGATCATAAAGAAAGGAAACAAAGTCAATTTTATTATAATTATCTTTTGATTATAAAAGCTATAAACAATCGATTTTTGTTTCAAAAACAATAAACTTTCTGGTAGTATCTATGTATATATATATATATATATATATATATATATATATATATATATATATATATATATATATATTTCACGATGTTTCGCCAAAATCTCATTGGCATTTTCAGGTGTAGCTCATCTCCTTCTTCGCTTAGAATTGATGGTGGTCTCTGTTGAATTAACGGATTTAGTCGCGATAATCTCGATGTGGCGCCATCTATAAGTTTTCGTATACTTACTTTAATAACTTCCCAATTATCAGTCATCAATCGTCAAGTCCGAAATATAAATTTATTTCTGGCCCCTGAATTTCCGTGTTAGTTGTGAGTCGTGAAACCATGGATAATTTTTGCGGGGGTTTGTGGTCAGGATTCCACCAAACTACCCAATCATTTTGAACTTTATGGCCGCTTCACCTTTTATTTCATCTGGGGAATGAGCCAATTAGGGATAGATTATCAAGCAACGCTCATCCTTGACTTTTCCGTATTATTTCCCGTTAGTTATTTCTGAATTCCGCTTTCAACGGCAATGTCATGTTAGATTTTTTCTCCACTCTATCATGTTCTGGTAAGTTTGAAACCATCATAGCTAGAATTCAGAATTTTGTTTAGTATTTCGTGATAGAGTTCGATTTATTTAAGCTTCTTCTTCTTATTGCATGCTCTCCTTTTTCCGAAAGTTGGTAATCTAAATGGCAATTATAGTTTTAGAAACTGTAGCATGAAATATTTCTGTAGATGAGCGGTCAAACCATCTCCTCAGATCCTTTAGCCATGAATTTTGGCGTCCTCCTACTGATCTCATACGCTGCACTTTACCCTCTATTATGAGTCGGAGTAACTTGTATCTCTCACCTCTCGGCACATGACTCAGATAATGTGTCTTTCTCTCTTTGATGGTGTTCAACAGTTCTTTTTGTTTACCTCTGCGCTGGAGAACTTCGTGGTTAGTGATCCTCTGCACCCATGAAACTCGCAGCATACGTTTATATATGTACATCTCCAAGACCTTTACTCTTTTTCTGTTTGTGGGTCCATTGTCCAACTTTCACACCCATATAATAAGACAGAGAAAACGTAACATCTGATCATCCGGGTTCTGAGCTTTAGACTATGGTTTGATCTTGTAAAAAATGTTTTCATACTCATGAGTGTTTTCCTCACTTGTTCAATCCTTGACAATATTTCTTTTTTCGGGTTACACTGGCTATTGATATTAGCTCCCAGGATTTCGGTAGTCTATAAAACATACACATTCATGTCTCTGCATCGCTGTGTCAGTACATTTCGGGAAAAAAGAGCCTCTCTCGTTCCCAGTCCGTTACGAAATCTGAACTAAGCTTCATCCATCTTACTTAAGCTAGGACGGCTTTTAACGGAATTAATTCAACCTTAATGGACTGGCAAGAATGATATGTTTATTTTTAAACAACTATCTTGACGAAATGCGATTTAATCCAAAAATAAATGTTTATGCTATTACTTAATTTACTGAGGGAGTTTGACGCAATATTAAACCTTGCAATTAATATTTTGTCGTAAATCAAACGTGTATTTACGATATCTCCTGAGTTTTGTTCAGTTGGCTCGATTTTTGATTGGCCAAGCGGCTTCGCAAGCTTCCCCCTCTGCAAAGTGGGATATATTTGTTTCTTGTATGCTGTTCTCTCGAGTATTTGACTTGTTGTTTTGTTTTTGGATTTTTTATTACTGTTTTCCATATAGTTGGAATATTTAACGCGTCATTCCACTTATTTTGCTGCTCCACTTTTTCGATTTCTAGGACCTCCCTTATAGCGCGTACTTTGTAGTTTTGTATTGATACTATTTCTTTCGCTTTTCGCAATTAATGGTATATCCGGTTGTGTGATGTTGTGGAAATAAAGCTGAGGTTTCTGTTTGTTTTTGAGACAATTTTTATGTTCCTGAATTCTTGCTGATATGCGCCTATTTCTTTGTCCTATGTAATTTGATGGCAATCTGAATATCGAATGCTATAAACACCATGATTTTTAAGGTTTGTCTTATTTTTGGGGTTTTATAGGATGTTGGCTATTATTTTTTGTGGTTTGAATACGGGTTTTATATTATTTTGTTTTTTAAGACTTTTCCAATTCTGTCCGTGATTTCTTTTTTATTTGAAATGAAATAGCTTTATTCCTTGTTTGATCTTGGTTTTTGTTGTAGACTTCTCTTGTCTTTTTATGACCATCTTTATATCTGATTGCGAAAAACCATTCCTTTCTAAAGTTATTGAAATATGTTTTATTTCTTCCTATTTTATGTCCAGTTCTGTTAGAAGAAGAAATCTTGATTTTAATGTATTGACTACTGCCTATTTGTATGAAGGATGGTGATGTGATTCTGCATTGAGATAATAGTGTATGCGCTCTCTCCAAATTCACATATGGTCCAATACTCATCATTTTATCTCTTGGAAACACTAAAAAGTCCATTCTGAAAAGTACTTATATCATTGGGAAAAACACCAGCTTTAGATATGATCTATGAAGACGACGTTTTCGGGATATAACACCGTTTTGTAGGTTTCCCAGATAACAACACTCAATTCTCAAAAATCTAACAACACCAATAAAAATCTTAGAAAAAAACAGATAGAAAACCATTAGTTTGCCATTATTCAGATAAGCCCATTTTTAAAATTAGCATAAATAAGTAATCAAATTTATTTCTTTCTTTTAGATTCTTCGATTTAAACATAAGGAAATTGAAGTTATCAAAACAATGTCAAATAATATAGAAGATCTTCTTATAGGTAAAAGGTATTTTTTCTTAATTTAGTAACAAATTACTATGGGAATGGGCAAACAACCCACTTCCTTAGTTCATTAAACATTTTAGTACAATGAACTTACGCATTTTTTTTTTGAACGATGCGATATTATAGACCTCCAAATACACTGCAAACTCTAACTACCAACACCCCCAGATCAAAAATAATTTTTTTGTTATGAATATCACCTCTATTTTTCCCATGTCTCCTCATGGTTTCAATTGTTTAATAAAATACTACAAAGCAACTAATGGTAAAAACAACGTTTAGTAATTAAAAATAAAGTTGTTTAAAATATGCAAATTCAAAAATGAGGAAATTATTAATTTTAACGCTTGTCTTATTTCTTTTAAACTAACTATGCGCTGAAATGACCAATTCGAGAGAATGAAAAGCAATGCAGATGCTCAAAACATAAAACTGTAGGTAAGAATAGGGATCCTTGACGCTGGCTATGTCTTGGCTTTCCACGTACGATTTTAACATCCGTCCACATAGAGCATAAATTTTCACTTACTTGGTTACAAAATTCCCGACCATTAAAAATAGAACCAAAGTTTCAACAGTTGCATTAATTGTTGTATTGAAAATGGTGTATAATACTTAGTTAGATAATTTGAAGTTATTGTGCTTTGTGTTCTTCAACTTGATATAATTAGAATTTTATTACCCTTGTGGAGGTGACTGAGGATCTCTCAGCCTCACTATACCAACTGTGTAACACACACTCCTAGGATCATCTGTCACCTGACCCCGACGCCTATCTTTATATCTTGTTGGTAGGGGTAGTATGAAGGTTATACAATCTACATTATAAGCCAAGGATCTAATAACTGTCACTTATAGGACTCTTGACCAGCAATAGTCATTTTGTTCTTTTATTTAGTCGTATTGTTATGATTAAGGAGACAATCTCATGTCATTATCATTATTAGAATAATTTCCAACATGACTTTTATTTTCAAAGTTAGGAATAAATGACACTAAGTCTATCAATATCAGAAATCCAATTCAAAATATTGGAACTTTGAAAGATTCCCACCATCTCCAAAAAAAAAGTATTTTATTATAATTTCATTTTTTATACAAAATTTTTGTCTCATTGTAATTAAAATGATGGTCTAGTTGGTTAAAATGCTCTGCTAAAGCACAAGTGTTCTTATTAAGTCTGCAGGTAATCCTATCTTTTAGGACTCTAGAAATTTGTCCGAGATATATGCCTGGACACGTGCAGCAGACCATAAAGTAAAGAATCTTCTACGAAACCTAAAAAAATCCCTCTAGAAAACCAGGGAGTAAACGAAATTCCATGCTGAGAATACAGCTCATCTTAAGTGAGTTAAACCAACCATAAAATAAGCGCCAGAAAAGACGAACACATAAATGTTGTCAAGCAAAAAAACAATTTCTTCTGCACTGGCCCAACACTTGTTAAACAGAGGGCATAAGATAAACTTCTCAGGAACAAGAATGCTATCGAAATGTAAAAACCTGTCCACAAGAGTTGTAAAGGAAGTCAGTGAAATTGCAAAACGGTCCAACAACTTAAATAGCAGAGATGACAGTCAACAATCGCCTAATACTTGGAAGAACCTGCTTACGAAACAACAATCAGTAGTAGGTAGTAAAGAAATGGATTATAACTCGACAATATGACCCCAAACACTAGCAATAGGGCCGATGACACGAAGCAAGGTCCGCAACCTGATTAGCCAGAACCATCCAGCCAAGGAATACGCCCCACATACATACGAGATCGACAGCACCCAAGACGCAAGCGTCAGTTCATCAACAGATACCGTACAGTGAGCCTTGAAAGTGGTGAATGAGCTCCAAGTCACAACCTTCAGGTAGTGAGACCTTTTTTAGGAAGTAATTTGCTTCAAAGATGGATTGGCACCAACGGGTCAGTTAGTAGGTCCCTTAGATTACCTGATCTATCTATTCTGGATTTTATCTTATGGTGCTTTTTACACAACGTGATTTATAGGGCTGACATTATTCGGTAGAAGAACTGTCAATTCTATATTAGCGAAAATAGCAACCATTTTAAACTTTACCAAAAATAAAATATTTCATCTAATATTCCGTTTGTGAATTTATCAGTTTTTTACATAATAAGGTTAGACATGTTCTATTATATAATAAAAATTGCCTTCAGCTCATACACTATACCAGTGTTTTTCAATCTGTGGGTCGCGACCCCTAGGAGGGTCGCGGAGCCTTACTCGGGGAATCGCCGGCAAAAGAAAAAAGTCAAGCTTCTACGTGGTTCACTACAGTAAAACACAATTTTAGTGAGAAGGATGGGCTTGTTTATTTTTCAAAAAAATGTCATATCGTGGTGCTCTTTTTGAAATGTTAATAATCAAATCATTTTCTAATTGAAGCCTATTTCTTTTTTTAGTTTTAAAGTCCACCATTGAAGAGAACGCCAATTCACATAAGTTTGAAATGGCGAATGGTACTAATAATTTAAGAGCTTCCTTTGCCAGCTCAGGATATTCTTGTTTCCTTTTCATCCAAAACACGTCAACAGTTTGTGAATAAAATTCCATTTTAAGCATGCCGTCAGCAGCTAAATCTATAAAATTTTCTTTCATATTTGTAGTGAGATCAGCTATTTCTATTGACTTATCCAAGAAAGGGTTAAGAATCCATCTGCGCCCATTGTCAGCTCCAGAGTGCAAGTCTGGAAAGTATATTAATAGTTTCTTTTGCAGATTATGCAAGCTCTATATCATGTGAACTCCGACCACAAGCGATTGATCTATTCCATTATCTTCAACAGTCTTCTGAAGACATGGAAATGATTCAAATATATTGTTTTGCAGAGAGGTTGACCATAAATGAAGTTTTGCATGGAATGCTTTCACTTTATCTTTCGCTGTTAAAATATTTTCATCTCTGCCTTGGAGATTCTTGTTCAAATTATTGAGATGACTAAAAAAAATTGGCCAGAAATGATAATTTCAAGAGCCAAACAGGGTCAGAAAAATGATTAGCATATTCAGATTTAGCATTTTGTAAGAACATTAGCAATTCAGCTTTAAGTTCTAGAACTCTTGTCAATACCTTTCCTTTGGATAGCCACCTGACCTCTGTGTGATAAAGGAGATTGTGATGAAGCGCACCCATATCTTCACAAACGATTCGGAATAGTTGGGTTTGCAAGGCTTTACCTTTGATAGAATTCACAATTTTTATTACCTCTTTAAGCAAGTCATTTAGATCAGACGTTAAAACCTTAGCGGCTAGAGCTTGTTAATGAAGAAAACAATGTGTCCATGATACATTTGGCATTATTGATTTTAACTTCGCTATTTTTGCCAGACATACTTTTAGCGCCATCGCTACAAATAGCAATCCTTTTTGTCCAATCAATGTCGTAATCGCAAATGTTTTTTAAAAATATATCGTACAAACACTGGCCAAAAGTATTTGCTGGAAGCGCTTTGCAAAATAACATTTCTTCCGCGATACTGTCATCTGCTTCAAATCGCACAAATACCAAAAACTGAGCACAATCTGAAACATCTGTAGATTCGTCAAACTGCAAAGCAAAATGTGGGCTCTTCTTTAATTTTTCGACTTCTTGATCTCGAATATCATCGGACATATTGTCTATTCTGCGTGAAATAGTGTTATCAGAAAGCGGTATGCTTTTTAACTTGTTTGCCTCCTGCTTGCTGACCATAATTTCAATCATATCTAGAGGTGCTGGCTAAATAAGATTTTCGGTAATTGTGTGTGGCTTCCCTGCTTTAGCGACTTTGTAGCTAGCCAATAATGATGACTCAATGACACTAGATATCTAAAAACAAACAAAACAATATAAAAATAAATAAATGATTGACAAATAAAAAAAATAAAATGCACACCAAAATTAATTTTAATAAGTTGTATGCAAACATAAACACTAAAAACAAGAAAAATTTAAATAAACTCGGCTTGAGTTCAAGCACTTAAACACTGACCTGACGATTTTTACAACACTATGGGAAGACTAGGATACCACTATTACCTGAATCATTGTATTTTGCTGCTGGTTAAGAGCTTTCAATTTTCGTTCAAAGAAATCCAATGGCTTATCAGCTTTTTTTTGATGTTTGGTTGTGAGATGTCGTTTAAACTTTGACGATTTCATACTCTCACTTGATAAAACATTGAGGGTTATTTTTTAGGACTGTACACCCATATTTCAAGTAATTGTCGTCATAGTGTCTATTTTTTTTTGGGTGTGATTCACCTCCGCTAATGGCATCTGTACCAGATGTTGAAGGCTGCGATCTTTTGAGAAACTTATCCATTTTTCAATCGCGTGGAGCAAGTGAAAAAGGAAAACAATCACGTCCGTACTAATCGGTGACGCTCAGTCAATTAATTGAGAGTTGAGTGAGTTGAGAAAAAAGAACCTACTAACGCCGGCGGCGGCGGGCGGTGGGGGACACCCCGCCGCCTCTCGTCCGCAACAACAATGTGGTGTGGCAACGCCGCAAAGTTAGGCCCGCGCAAGCTAGCTTCCAAATCAAATCCAAGCTCTAGCGGCATCTTGCAGAGTGTAGGTTTTAATAACGAATATAGGTACCTAAATAAAAAAAAAGTCATAAATGTAGTCTTTTAATAATTATATTACAAATTTTTTGTCTTTCTATGGTCTAGGGGGGTCGCCAGACTTTTTTAACCTGGAAAAGGGCCGTGTATTCAAAAAGTTTGAAAAAAACTGCACTATATTATAGAAAACTTATTCTAAATAATAGTCACGACGTTATATCAGACGTATTATTATTAATAAGATCTGTATTCAATATTCAAAACCTAATATAAATTTAGGTTTGAATTTTCCAAGAAATCCAAATTTAATAAAAAACAGATATCAACTATTATACATTTTTGAACAGTTTGAAAAATTTAAATTGAGTTCAAATAATATACAGAGTGTTCCATTTAAAAACGCATAAGTTTGGTCGGTAACTCAAAATCGGATGCCTCTAGAAAAAAATAAATAAATACGCCGTGGTTTTACATAAAAAAGTCTTCAGCATTTGTTTAATTTTTTTATTAACTTACATATTAACCTAAGTACGAAGGAGACATGTCAATGGAAAATTTTGATTTTTGTTCCGTATCTTAAAAACAGAGAGGGCTAGGAAAATTTTGTTTATTGCATCTTTTTTTTAGCAAAATTTTGCGAAAATCGCTCTGAGAGCGTTGAAAATTGAACACTTGTAAATAGCATTTCATTGATTGTATTTAATAATTGGCAGTGTTGTCACTTTTATGTAATTAACGAGTTCTGCTACTTGGGGTTCATTATTCGGGACTTTTTAGGAGCGGTAAAATTATATTACAGAAATAATAGTTTTGGTTTAATTTATCTATGGCAGTACGATATCTATTTAAAGTCAGCTCCTTAATGTGGTCAATAGATTTTTTTCTCTGGTACTAAACTGCTATAATAGAATCCAGCCGCTACAGTAGTATGGCGAAGTAAAAACAAAGGAGAAAAAAATATACCTATTTAAGAAAATAAAACGAAATTGCTTCTTAAACTGCTTGCTACTGTTCTAGAAAAATTCACATATCGATTCACCCAAAGAATAAGGAATTAAAGCAAATTTACACCAGCAACTTTTTAGTTGCATAGAAAAGGTGGCTGTAAAATTTTTAACTATGATTTTTAATTTTAGACAAACTATATCCAAAAATTATGTTTATACTGAATATTTATAAATACAAACCAACAGTTTATATTACATGGGGCATGATAATTGTATGGATAACCTCAATAATTATACAGATTTATTACTGCTTTGCAATTTTTAAATTAAACTTCTTTCTTCAGTATGGACCACACTTATTCTATTGTTGTTTTGTAAGTATTACGGAAATACAGATAGAAGTGTTCTTTTCTATATAAAATTACCAAAGTTTTTTTTGTTTATAAACACATTGAGAAAAAAAGAATTTTTTTAATATTGAACTAATCTATGCATTTCCAAATTCTATTATTTTAATGTGAAATGTTTACCGTGTTCTTTCGCCCTAAGGAAGTTCAAGTAAAATTCGCAAAATATTTGAAAAATATATTTGGGCTTACGAAAAAACATAAGTATCTTATCCAGTAGAATAAATACCCTTTTTCCTATAGAATGTATCGCGCTGAATCCAAATCGTGAATCGTAGCTCTGACAACCCAACAAAGTATCATGGGACCCTCTGCTCCTATGTATTCAGATGCGCCGAATTCCACACCATCACTACCAAAACTTTAAAAAGATAGCTCAAAAAATAGGAGCATAGAGATATCAACATGAAGGACTTAAGTCGAAAGATGTTTCAAAAAGAATCCGATGGAAATAGAGCCCATTTTACAGATCCTCTGAAAATAATAAGATCCTTTATCACTGAAAAAAATAAAGCAGGTTATTTTAAATGGTAGTTATTTAAGCCTTTTAGCTTTACAGTATAGTATATACAGTAAGGTCCTCCACACATGAGACGTCCGATTTGTTACTAAGGTTTCGAATGAGTTACATAATAGCAACGCATAGATCACTCGATGTTCCCTATTCACATAATTTTTACTCACGAAGCTGGTTTTGGCAATATATCAAGTGGAGGTTTAGATGTAAAAGACCTAATTACCTATTATCAATACCGTTACGTCTTGCTGAGCTTTCTTCTTGATGTCTTTCCTTGAGTACACAGGAAATCCAAAATTATAGATAATCTGATGTTTTCTCCTCTGTGTGCGTAAAGTTGGGTTCTGTATATTCAGGCCTGGTAGATCTATTATGCCCCCTACTGCTGCTGAGTCATAAGAGTTACCTTATCGGCTAGAGCAGGTCCTCCAGTCCTATTTCCCTCAGGAACCTTAGCATGTTGGACAGCTTCAAGGTGGGTAGCTCCCTTTCTTCGATTTGGTGTGTTCCCAAGAACCGCATCCTAGGGTTTTCTTGAAGAGACATATGACAACTGAAAACATGAAAATATGAAGATAAGTCCGCAAATTTGTCATAAGGGAGTTATTGTCATCTAAAAGTGGCCTTCGAACAATACTTTTGGAACTGCTTGAAGCACCAATGTGTGTTTTAGTATTTCAACCAGGCGCGGATCAAAGAGGGGGGCGGTGGGGGCAATCGTCCCCCCCCCCAAGAGCTTTGAGTTCAGAAAAATACACCCGATTTTGCCCCTTATTCCTTTATTCAAGAACTAGAGAGAGTAATAAATCATTTTTTACCCTTTTTATTCTTTGCAAACTACCTGTGTTCTTTAGTCTTTGGCAAAATCTGATAGACACATATATTTCTCATAGGAATGGGTTAGAAATTTTATAATCAAAAATGCCAGTCTATAATAATGGACTATTTGGGTTGGATAACAATAGATATTTAGATGTACAAAGTGTTCAAAAGGATTTTAATCCTTGTCATAGACGTAGGAAGGAAGTTTATTTTATCACTAAGTATTTATGGCATAAAATATTATTTCGGTAATAAACTTAAAATTAAAAGTTTTTATAATATTATTTTATTTCTTATAATTTCTTAATAATTCACATACATTAAAAAATATAGATAATTTTGACATATTTAACACAAATCACAACTGTATTTTTATTATTTTTAATTTTGACATAGAAACCGTTTTAAGCACATGCAAACTAAAACGTGGCATTTTTCTCTCAAAAAATTCTAAGTTACAATTTAAATACTAACAAAGTATCCATTGTCATAAATACAAGAAGTTAAACATATATAAAAAAATAAATTCGTCCATATAATATTAAAAATTTTTTAGGGCTATCGGTCATTTTATTATTAATTAAAAACACTTTTAGGACATTTGACGTTTCAGTTTATTTATTTCTTAAACCATCTGCAGAATTACAATTAAACACTAAAAAGGGATTCAAATGTAATTAGTTTTTATATGTTACAGAAAATTTGAATAATGAAACGCTGGTAAACGTATCTATTTCATAACCAAAATCAGTGAAGCTATCTTCACTCAAATTAATTATAATTGGTTTCTCTATCTCACCGATCATGAGGTCGAGTTTCCACATTTTCTTTGTTTCTTTTATTATATGGATTTTTTCCAATTTTCTGCAGTAACTTCATTCAAAAAAAATCTTTCAAAAGTTCAGTTAAATTACTAATTTTGTAAGTTGTGTTATTTCCAGCAACTCTACTTTTTACTTGAGAGAGATGCTTCCTTCTCCAACGGACATTTTCCGGACGATCTATAAGAACATATTTCCTATCTGGTTTTTCCCGGCAAAAATTAAGTTCTCTAAGCAATTTCCAGAGCTCAGTCCTTTGAATTTCAGGTAAATCCCGATTCTCAGTGATTTTAGTTAGAATTTTGTCGACGGTTGGGATCTGATTATCATAATAAAATGTATGAACAACTCCTTTTATTGCCATTTACATCTCTTCTTCCAACGAGGTTTTTCATCTGCCTGTGATCGAATGTGGCTTGGAAGTACTCACGATTTCAGCTTTTTTTTCCTTCAGTATTCGGTACATAGTAGATTTTCTAACTCCTGTCATGTTGGAACACACCTCAACAGAGCTTTTAACATTATTATCTAGATATTAATATCTTAAGGCATCATAAACATTCATCGTAATAAATTTTTCGTTGAGGTAAAACTGCCCTGGTTTAACGATTTTGGAATAAATATAGATGTGGAAGCCATATGTTTTGGGTATCTCACTAATCGCAAATAATATGTAAAAACAAGCACAAACAAGATAAATCACGAAGAACACACTGTAAGGTGTATTTTGCTCAGTAACAGAAATTAAGTTGAACTATTAGAAATTTTATTGTTGCAGTAAATTTATAAAAGCTTTAATATTTAAATATAACTAGATATAATTAGATTTACGGCAGTCCTCAGTTTTCTACGGCACTGCAGCAGGTACGTTGGAGGTTTCGGTTACAGTTTTATTACTCTCTCTAGTTCTTGAATAGAGTATAGGAATGTGTATGCTTGCGATCGCCCATCCCCTTCCCAAAAGCTTTGAGTTCAGGATTCTGCCTCTATTACTAGGAATGTGTATGCTGCTCGCATCCTCCCCCTCTGTCGGCAACTTGTTTTTTCTCGTGATCGTCCCCTTCCCTCTCCAAGAGCTTCAAATTCAGAAAAATAGACCCGACCCAGCCGATGGACACCTCTCCACCGCGCTTTCCCAGAAACCTGAGTAGCCGCCCGTTCCAATTCCAAGATGACCTAGACAACTGAGACGATAAACAGTCTTCAGGGCCTCGTTTCTTATGTATAAGTGAAGAGGAGGCAGGTTGGAAATGTATATTGGAGAAACCAAACGACCACTAGAAGTTAGAATTAAGGAACACAAAACTCACAAACAAAAAGGGGAAACGTCGAGATCAGGTATTGCAGAACACTCCTGGGATATATATGGAACCCAATATGAAAAAAAGAAAATTTATAGAAGCAGCATACATTAAAAATAATAATGGAATCTTCAGTAAACCGAGTGTTGAGATACCTAATATTTGGCAACCACTACTTTGTAACATCAAATCATTGAGGTGTGTACAGTGAAGCGAAACTTTGCGCTTCAATGGACACAATCCCTATATAAGCTCGTAGTCTTAAGACAAAAACATTCAGTTTATACTTGATAACGATTAGAGATACAACCTAATCGAAACGTCGCAAAAATAAAAATAAATAAAAATAAAGACAATACAAGTCCGGCCACATTTTATTCAATCTTCAACATTGTCTAGAACCTTCAAACAAACATTGAAATAAATTTGTTACACCCAGCCCACTCGTTAATCATTAGTATTTTCCGCTCAAAAAAAGAAATCAAATAGGTATTCCGATATATATTTTTAAATTAAAGAAATATATTTAGAATAAAGGAATAAATTTTATACAATCCAAAATATATAAAATTCTACTTAAATATTAGTAGTCAAAAAAAAAACGAGATCCAACTAAATAAAAAAAGTTAACAGTAAGTTCTGCATCGATAAGAAAATACATAAGCATAGTGTAGTGAAATATCAAAAGACAAAAATAATACTTAACTTGAAAAATAAAATTAATTAAAACTGTGCTTTATGAGACGTTTTTATTCAAAGAATCCATAAGAGAAATGATATTGTATTTGCAAAAATAAGGTAAAACTAACTGAACTGGTCATAACGAATTTAAATGGAAATTTGAACCGTGACATTGCTATTCTTGTCATTTCTAAGGTGTCAAAAAATTCAAAAACCATCCTTCAATTTCACACTTTTACATTACATTGCATTTTTAAGTTCAAAAGTTCATGTGTTCGCACATTCCTCACTCAGACTTGAACCATATAATTCAAATCTCGTCTTGAAAGTATACAAATACAAAATTAATCTAATTCGATTGATTCAAGAAATCACAATTACCATTGAATCCAAAAAAAGCAATTTTCGGTGCTTCTGTATCTTTTTTACGATTTAAAGATTCGGATTCACCGCATCTGAATACATTGGAGTAGGGGAGCCCAGCCATACTCTAATGGAGTTGTCGGAATCACCATTTAATTCGATAAATGGCCAATTTTGGCGAATTTAAGGAACACCCTGATGTGATGGAGATATATGGACCCTGGATTTATAGGGAAAATCTACCGAAAAAGATCCTTTTTTTGTGAGCCTATGTTATTAGTTGTACAGGGTGAGTCAACGATTGGATGAAGTAGGTTTGTGCCTTTTCGGTGAAATTAACAAAGAAACTATATTTATTGTTTGATACAGTTTATTTTTACGCAGATTTTAAAAATATTTAGGACTCTACAGGGTGAGCCAAAAAACTAGGACAGCATAAAGTTGTATTTTTTTAAATAGAACACCCTATATACGAATCGTATTTTCGATTTAGCTTATAATTTTAAATCTTTTTTATTAAGGGTTTACTATAATAAAACTTTATAGTTTCTGAGATAATTAAGTTTAAAGAAAAAAAGTCACATTTTCAAACATCAATTCAATCCTAAATAACGTTTTTAATTTTGTGACAAATATATTCAAATTTGGAATTTAGCAAGACCAAGGACAAGTTAACATAATTTTTACCTAATATTTGCAATAAAAGCTACAGGGTGTTGAACACATCGGCTCAAATTTGAACAAGTTTAAATGAATAAATATCTTTTTTCTTAAATGGTACTCCCTGTATGTTATTTAATAGAGTAATAAAAACCCTAAGAGTTTTGATTAATATATCCTATACCTATTTATAATAGTTTTTGAGATATTTCAGTTTTTCTTATTTTCCATACGTGGTTCCAGCACGATGGTGCGCCTCCGCATTACCATCGTGAAGTTCGTGCGTTTTTGGACCAACGATATCCGCAAAAATGGAATGGACGTGGGGGTTTCATTGAGTGGCCACCAAGGTCTTGCGACATCACCCCATTAGATTTCTTCCTATGGGGTTATATTAAAAATAAGGTGTATGTTAATCCACCAACAACAGTGGGAGATATGCGAAACAGGATTAGGGATACCTGTGCCACTAATTTTGTCCAGGGTCCGAGAAAATCTGCAAAAAAGACTAAATTTGTGCATTGCACAAGAGGGTCGTTTATTCGAACACTTATTAAAAAGAAATAATTAATCTCAGTATTTAATAGGTAATTTTTTTGTTTCAATTTAGTATAAAAGTAAATATGTATTTGCCTTATCGTTATTGTTATGTTAATTTCTTCACATTATGTTTAATTAAACTATTGCCGTTGTAATATAACGAATAATGTATTTCATCATATTTAACCACATTCTGTTTGTTTCTGTAGTTTCTTTTTATTATTTTACATGGCTACTATGATAATGGAGACTATTTCTGTAAAAAAGTATGGAAAATAAGAAAAACTGAAATATCTCAAAAATTATTATAAATAGGTATAGGATATATTGAACCAAACTTTTAGGGTTTTTATTACTCTATTAAATAACATGAAAATATACCATTTAAAAAAAAGATATTTATTCATTTAAACTTGTTCAAATTTGAGCCGATGTTTTCAACACCCTGTAGCTTTTATTGCAAATATTAGGTAAAAATTATGTTAACTTGTCCTTGGCCTTGCTAAATTCCAAATTTGAATATATTTGTCACAAAATTGAAAACGTTATTTAGGATTGAATTGATGCTTGAAAATGTGACTTTTTTCTTTAAACTTAATTATCTCAGAAACTATAAAGTTTTGTTATAGTAAACCTTTAATAAAAAAGATTTAAAATTATAAGCTAAATCGAAAATACGATTCGTATATAGGGTGTTCTATTTAAAAAAATACAACTTTATGCTGTCCTAGTTTTTTGGCTCACCCTGTAGAGTCCTAAATATTTTTAGAATCTGCGTAAAAATAAACTGTATCAAACAATAAATATAGTTTCTTTGTTAATTTCACCGAAAAGGCACAAACCTACTTCATCCAATCGTTGACTCACCCTGTACAGTTTTAAAATACTTTACCAGAAACTTTATTCCAATTTTAGCAAACAACCGATATAAAGATTTTTAAATTTTGAAATATTTTTTTCTCAGGTGTCAATATCGTTGATCATGTCATGGTCTACGTACCGAGGATGGTTACCTGAAATTAATCGTTTTGGAAACAACTTACTATTGGACTCAACTATAGTAACCCCAGAACTGAGAAGAAAAATTCTTTTAGAAACGGGAAGAATGAACAACTATTTTTTATTTGATCTTATGCTACACGTGCTAGCTTTTACATCACTAGCAATTGTATGGTCAAGAGTTCCGATTAACACTTTAATCATATGCCTTGTAGTGGAGTCTTATGTGCCACAATTATTAATTCCTATAACATTTATGTATATAACTCTTGCAGCTATTTTAGCGATGGTTCTAGGTTATGTGCCATTTTATTATACAATGTTTGCTAGTGTAATAAAATGTCAAATGTGTTCTTTGAACCGTTACGTTTTGGAAAACTTAAAAAATAAAAAGACACTATTAGAAAACGATAACAACAAATACGTTAAAGAGCACCTTAGAGCTGTCGTCCAGCGGCATCAACGAATAACAAAGTAAATTTTAATTTAAGCTGCCTAGTTGCAAAGTTGTTCTCTTTCATTATTCCATAAAACTCCCGGAAAGTATCTATAATTAATATATAATTATTATTATATATCGGCATTAAATTATTTTAAAATTTTCAATAGTTTAAAAATTGACATTATTCTGATGGTTTTTAATTCCTTCATAGGCACCAATAAAATGTTTTAACACAATATATATTGAACTTTTCACTTTTACAAAGAATGAAAGCTTTCACGGCTCTGGACAAGTTAAACATCATGGTTCTTGGATTTAGGCCGTGTCAAATTGAAATTATTATCCGACTTTTTGCCTACGATTGCACTAGGCATGTTCACGGATCTGGACTCCACAAAATTAGAACATTGAATGACCATCGAGGACTAACAGCCTGATATTTATACCCGACTGCTGCTCAGCGAACCATAATCCACCGTTACAATCCATCTCCACATATGATGTAGACTGTATCCCGCATCTCTATTAATATTACTTGGACGTTTACAAATTTCGCTTGATTCTCTGATTTTACGTTTAAAGAGACCACACACTGATGCTGATGCATCTTAGTTTCTTTTACATTAAAAGTGTTACCAGAGCAATGCTGGTATTCAGCTACTGCCAATTGTTCAATTTGTTTCTTTTTTATACATCTTTCATATTTCTTAGGCCTAGTGGATATAAAGAAATAGACGGATTGTGTATTTCAGTGTATATATATATATATATATATATATATATATATATATATTATATATATATATATATATATATATATATATATATATATATATATATAATTATTATTATCGGCCAAGTGCTTTCGGTCCAACTAAGACCATCCTCAGGGCTCAGACCCTAGAAACAAGAAAATATGGTCAGCAAATAAGCTTACCCTGTACTCACCAACCACACTCACTCGTCAAAGGGCACACCTTAACCCTGCCATTTTGAGAGCAGTCTCCAACAACGCCAGCGTAGCCTCCACACAGAACAAGTCACATATACAATTAAAAAAATCAGTCCCAAATTAAAATTAAAACATTCAAAAAACTGTATACATTAACATAATAAACCTTTACAATAACAACTCAAAGACAGTGAGGTTATGCCAGACACAGTCATAGATAGCATAATATAGCAATAAAAATTGTCCAAAAATTAAAAATATATGCAAGTATGTGTAAGCCTGAGTAGAAATTCTCGGTATGAGTTTTTTTTTTAATTTCTTGTTTATTGTATTTCATATCAATAATTCATTGACAATGAGCAAAAAGAGAAAAAGGCAAAAAGAAAGGCAGTAAAAGTTTATTAATCTACAGCGTTACTGTTATCGGCCATTCTGTGATATATTTCGAACACTTGGATTCAGTGGCGTGAAATTATTTCCATTTTTGTAAAAAAATCAATAAAATACACGAACATTGACATAGTTGAAATTTGTTGAAAGAATGAAATGTCTGAAACTGAAAAAGGTGATCAAAATTATTATAAGATTGCACCCCACTCAATCAGCTCTCAGACATTTAAATTTTTTAATGATTTAAGGAAAAAGTTTTAAAATGGGTTTGCGGTCATTTACGTTGTTCATTGTCACATTGAGGCAATGGTCGGGGTTTCTTTTTATCTCCCTGCATATCTCAAGATCCTCTCTGTAATCCAAGGTTATAGAGTTGTTACCCCTGGAGTGATATATGATTTTACTAATATGATTTGGAGAGAAACTGTGTTTGGTAAAACTAATATGATGACCAAACACAGAGGCCTGAATTTTGTTAATATGTTCTCTAATTCGGACTGCTAAAGGTCTAATAGTTTTTCCTATATACGTTAAAGGGCTGTCTGGGCAAGAAAGTTGATAGAGCCCACTTTTTTGGATATGAGATATCAATTGTTTGTTATTGACCAGATGGGAACTGAGTTGATTTACACTCTTAAATGAAATCTTCACGTGTTGAGTGTGGTTTGTTAGAGTCCGTGCTATTTTATTAGAGAAGTGACCTAAGTACGAGAGTGAGAAAAAATTTTTTGTCCCTTGCTGACTTTCATTGTAAGGAGTCGAGCTGTAAGCTTCTTGGGATTCTTTCTTCTTTTTTGTAGTCTATATGATCGGTGGTGTTCTGAAAGGCGAGTTTTAAAGCTTCTACCACTTTGTCTAATATAGAAGCTATCACACTGAACATTTTAACTTATAAACTCCTGATTTATCAAATTTATTAATTTTATCTTTAGGATTGTAAAGAATAGTGGACAGATTGTGTTGAGATTTAAAGGCTACTTTTATGTTATGTTTGAAAAGAGTATTAGTAATGGTTTCTGATAGGATACCACAGTATGACAAAAATATATAAGATGAACTATCTTTATTATTTTTTATTTTGGGATATATTGAATTAAAAGCTAGTTGTTTTTGTTTTTTAGTTATTAATTTCTTTATGGTTTGTTGGGAGAAATTGTTTGATATTGCAATCCTTTCAATGATATTTAGTTTCACTTGTAAATCTTCTTCAGAGAGACAAAGGGAATGTTCTATGTATCATTGAATTGTATGCAGCCATTTTGTGTTGCAAGGGGTGAAAAGAGTCATTAGATATAGTATTACCTGTAAACGTTGGTATTCTAAAAATTTTAAAATTACACATGTCACATGTCAATATGTCAATAAAATAGAAGCATTTATTCAATCCGAAAATATTACAGAAATTAAAAGCGATCCTACAAAAGTTTTTCAAACAAAATTGAAACAAACCCTATCAAACATAACAGCTATTTTTTCGGAATTGGACAAAAAAAGAATAATCAATATAAACCCACAAGCACCAAAACTCTATGGCCCTATAAAAAATCACAAATCAGGAAATCCCATTCGCCCAGTCGTTTCATACATAAATAGTGCCACGAGAGAACTCAGTATGAAACTAAATTCATTCTTCAAACAAATAAGCAACTTTAAACCAAGTCACAGTTTAAATAATTCAGTAGATCTCGTCCAAAAACTAAAAAACATAAAAACCCCAGATAACTCCATACTAGTTTCTTTTGACATAAAAAGCATGTTTTCTAATATTCCAACAGATGAATGTTTTATACTTATCCAAGAAATCTTACAGGAACGAAATATAAATCCAATAGTTACTACTGAAATCTTGTCCTCTTTTAAACTTTGCTTATCACAAACCTATTTCCAGTTTAATAACAGATTTTATTTACAAAATTCAGGCCTAACAGTGGGTTCTCCTCTTAGCCCTCTCCTAGCAGACATTTTCATGTCAAACATAGAAAAGAAAATTCTTAATTCCCCTTTAAGCAAAAACCATGTTCAATTTTGGTACAGATATGTGGATGATGTTCTAGCATGTTTTAAAGGTACTACTAGACAGCTTCAAAAATTCTTACAATACATTAATAATTGCCATCCAAAAATTCAATTTACTCTGGAAACTGAAAATAACCATAAAATAAATTTTCTAAATCTCACCATATCTCACCACAATAATCAGTGCAATTTTAAAATTTTTAGAAAACCAACGTTTACAGGTTATACTATATCTAATGACTCTTTTCACCCCTTACAACACAAGATGGCTGCATACAATTCAATGATACATAGAACATTCTCTTTGCCTCTCTCTGGAGAAGATCTTCAAGAGGAACTAAATATCATTGAAAGGATTGCAATATCAAACAATTTCTCCCAACAAACCATAAAGAAATTAATAACTAAAAAACAAAAACAACAAGCTTTTAATTCAATATATCCCAAAATAAAAAATGATAAAGATAGTTCATCTTATATATCTTTGTCATACTGTGGTACCCTATCAGAAAACATAGCTAATACTCTTTTCAAACATAACATAAAAGTAGCCTTTAAATCTCAACTCAACCTGTCCATTATCCTTTACAATGCTAAAGATAAAATTAATAAATTTGATAAATCAGGAGTTTATAAGTTAAAATGTTCAGAGTTCAGAGCTTGTATATTGGACAAAGTAGTAGAAGCTTTAAAACTTGCTTTTCAGAACTCCACCGATCATATAGACTACAAAAAACAGACTCGAGCTTTGCCAACCATTGCTTAGAACACAGCCACAGTTTTCCTAATTTAAGCAACACTGACATATTATATTATTCAACAAAGGGCCAAAAGTTAAATATTCTTGAATCTTTAGAAATATATAAACATAGTAAAAATAAAATGTAAATTTGCTTAATGACCAGACAGAACTTGGGTTTTCCCCGTTATTTGTTGTTGCCAAATAATAATTAGTTCCCAAAATAATGTACTTTCTCAGGTAGTTTTTATTTATTGTTAAATTTTCTCATGTTTCTGTATTGAATACTTAGTCTACCTTTGTAATTCAGTTTGAAAATGACTCTGTGAGTTAAAACTGCAGTCACTGTTTTCTTAATAAATTTAGTGGTTTAAAACATAGTAGTTCCTTTTTAAACATTTCCCTTAGATCCGCTATATTGAATTTTTTAAAAATATTTTTAAATTCGCAAACTACGGCAATATATACTTATATATGGGCCTCAGATTGTGGTTGTTTTCATTCCTATGCTTGATCATTAGTGTCAATGTGTGTCATATTTAAGAAGTGTTGTGGTTTGCTAATATGTAGTACGCAGATTATAAGGCATAAACTTTGTACGATCTTTGTTAAACACGACTGTATATATATATTTCGACTAGGGCGCCGTGACAAGATACTAAACCTGTAAGTGTGCCACTAACTGAAGAAGTTTGGGAACCCCTCAACTAGTAAATACCTCTAAATCCGGTAATGGCATTTTTTGTCCAACACATGGAAACATTTTTCTACTATGAAGGGATTTATAATATGGACATCAGAAATAATTGATATTTTCAACTATTTATTAAGCTTTGAGTAAAATAAATATATTAAAATCAATTAAGATTTTTTTCCCCTAAAGTAGATAAAATTCTGTGTATGCGATGAGACACAGATGTACGCCGAAGGTTATAAATATAATTATTTTAAAAATGGTAGAAAAATCTTGCCATTCTACGTCTTTTGTAAATCATCATCTTACAACATAATTTTTGTTTCTATTGCATATGTAATAAAATTAGATCTTTTGAAGACCAACCGGGAATAGAACTTATTTTTTGCTTCCTTTAAAATTTTTCTAAATGGAATGAGGCAATTTTGAAACTAGATCATTCATTTATATACAAGTTATGATATTACCACTTTTATAAAATGTAATTTTTGCTTGTGAGTCAATGGAAATATTTTTTAGGCTACATAAACATGTTTCAAAAATAGCTATACCTGGTTTCCTTTTTTTTGGATTCGCAATGGTGTTTATTACATTATGTGTAATATCTTTGGCCATTTCGGTAAGTTGTACCTACTAATACAGAACACTCGTTAGCTTACTTGTAAAAATAATAATAATAATAAATCTAGATTAATAACTATTATGGTGGACCAATGGAATTGGCAACTGAAAGGGCATTGACTTATTATACAACATAGCAGGCCAGGGTTTAGGAGCCCTTCGAATTTTAGGTAAACAAGTTGGTTGCTGTTCACTAGTTTGTTCTCTGGGTATAAGACTTCCGGATTAATCGATCTCTGAAGGTGACAGGTTCAGCACTAGCGTGTTGTATCTATGGCCCGCAATGTGGTGCTAGTGGGTTTGGTATTCTTGGTTCATCCACCAGGATAACCACCCACGAATAACAGTTTTTGTGATCTCAAATACTGGTTCAGGTCCAATAAATATGGTAGCCGACCCTTGTCTTACAAGTTCGTCCGCTTTTTCATTGCCCGAGAGTAATTTATCCCTGGTTTTGATATTAAGACGATTCTAGGCCTTCCCCAGGCCGAAGGCATATAACCTATATCTATACTTACCATTTGCAAAGCGCCAGAGTGGTGAGCTCTTTACCCTGTGGTAAAATCATTGTGATAACCTCATCTGATTTTGGCACCTTGTAGCTTTCAAACGATTCTATACCCTCCAATATCTTATTGTGGGTAATTACTTTGGTTACCGTTTCTCAGTCTCTTCTAGTAAGGGTGAGAGATTGGTTTCGTCATTTATTACAGTGCTAGACATAATATTAGATTTTGGCAGATGCGTCCGAAGGAGTATTTTCAAGGTATCCCCGCAAGGTTCTATAAAAATCCCATCCGATTTCCGCAGTGTGCTTATAGAGGCTCAAATTTTGACCAAAATCCTTTGGAGGCGTCTGCTTCATAGGTGCTGTCGACCTCTTGACAGAACTTTCTCCAGAAGCTGTGAGAATGTTATTCTACCATCTAACATTCTTGCTTGCGGAGACAATTTTTGTGGTATGAGGTTATAATTGCGTCTTGCAGTTGAACAGAAGTTAATTCAATTTGACATTTTGAATGATTAAGTTTAAATCATCCGTGTATTTCTCCCAGTATGCGAATCCGGGATCACAATATAGCGCAATTGGTTTCTCCACATCAATTTCCTCTATGCAGATGTATCTGTGATCCAAAAGGAATGGCTCCTCGAAAACGTCCCATCGCGCTATCGTAGAGGTTATACTTAAAGTCGCAAAGTTATGTCACACATCCCGGTGCGATAGATACTACAAAGTCCATTTTACACTTCTATTCTTCTATTTATGTCCCTACTATTCCATGCCAGATGGTGTGCGTTGGTGCCCATTCTAACAATTGACTGCAGGTTTGAAGTCCTGCAGTACTGTATTAGTAGTTTCAGTTTCAATGATGAAGGTGGGCTGAGTGAGTCATACGGCTGGTAAACCGAGGAAATGATCGTTACCTTCAGGGTCTCTGCTACCTAATAGTTCATCCTGATGACCAGATGATCTCTAGAACAAAAATCAAATAGCTTCAGCGAATGTAGTTCATGCCTGATTAAGATACAGGCTCTGACCTTATCAATCATAGATTAGCCACGTCCCCTGCTCAACCAGGACTTTTGAATGAGGGAGATGTCAGTGTTCTCACTGGCTAGGAATTTGCTTTAAACAGCGTAGGCTGCGTTACTGTGCTGGAGATTTACTTGTAGTAATCGCAGTGTTGTTAGATTTCGTTTTTCCCAGCCTTCTTTCTATTCGGAAGGTACGCTGTGCAAGCCCCAGGTATGCCTTGCATCCAATCTTGTTCATTTCCTTCATAGATTCTTCGTCGACAGAAAGGATGAGGATCAAATCTTTCTCCACAAGAATGTTGAGAATCTTCCATTCTTCTGTGTTTAGCCCCCTATTTGGTTTTTGCAGGCGTTAAAGGATTCTTGTTGGTTCCTAAGGTATCGTAGGCGTCAGATGAGGAATTGCATCCTTCAGCCAGATTTTTGCCTGTTTATCTACACAGGTCAAGAACAGCACCCTCGCTTGATGAGATGTGCCCGTTAACCGCACATCTTTTCCAGGTTCACAATTCCAAATTTCATTGTAAAGTGTTTATTTAACCCGTTGTTTGTCCGGAACAATTGCGATCCTCAGCGCGGTAAAAGCCTAGCTACAAGTTTCCCCAGTAGATGTACTGGGTGTTTCCCCAGCATGTTCCCGCAGAATCAAGCAAGTTCTTTTGAACCGCTCCTGCCCCAAAGATAGCGTACTGGATGCAGAGTGAACACGTTTAGAGACAACTGGAATTACACCTGCCGTTGGGTTACTTGAGTCACCAGCTCTTGGTGCTGGGTTTTCTATTTCCCCAGACCTTGGAGACAGGCTTTTAGTTCCCCTCTTTGTTTATTCCCATTGCGGTTTCCTGTTGATCTGGTCTTTTCTGGATTTACGTCTTTTATTGAGGTTTAGGTATTTTAATTCCTCATCCATCCGTTCAAGGCTTATTGCTGGGGCATTGTTCCTAGGTGATCTTGCCCTATCAGATGCAATTTGAATTTCAGTAATTATTAGGGTAAGACTAACATAAATCCCTCCAGGTTGTGCTTCCTCCAGTTGCTTTGTGGTTAAATCTTGTGAGTTCTCCAAAATTACTGAATATGCCCGAAAGTTGGGTCAATCCCAGCAGAGCTGCTTACTGGGATAAAGCTACTTACTCCAAAAGATCGCCCGGTATTCTGGAGGGATAATTTGAAATACATCACCTCATGTACCACGCGCCAATCGGCACGATGCCTTCCATTTTGGGTTAGACGGCAATTGGTCTTTCCGCTGCCGCTCTTTAGACGACGGGATCGTGTAGTTTCCCCTCCGTGAACGTCAGCGCCGGACTCTTTCCCATCTTAGGCAGGTCGTAGTCATCCTATTCGGGCCGTGACCACTGCGGGTGCAAGTTCCCAGACTGAGAGAGATGAAAGGGGCATGCGAATGTTAATAATAGATCTTAATTTTTTTCTTTTGTTCTAAACCAGAAAGCACATGAAACTAAAAAAAAAATGGAAATACTTTAAACTCTGATAGACGCGCAAATGGCTTGCAGCTTGACTAAGATATATTAATTCTATTATCTACATTGGTATGATTCCCATTTCCCATATCTGGTAGAGAATCTCAATTATCCATCATTGTCAGATAAATCATACTATATTTTAAGTTAGCAACCTATTACCACTTCCATGTTCTACTAACGTTTTTCTATTACATTTTAGCCAGCGTACAGCCCGTTTCAAGCAACTATGTTATTGATTGCATCACTTTCAAAAATATGTCACATTTCATACACAGGACAAAGTTATGAAGACTTGGTAATTATTTTAAAGTGTAACCAATTAATTAAAATTTGGAGCACCATCGAATAATTGCAGATCATTTATTTATAACAAGTTTTTATAAACAAATTGAAAATTTTTACATAAATATCATTATTATTATTGTAGGTGAAATCAATTAGTATTTTTTTCCGAGGGTGTTTCTTTTTCCAAATTTGAGAAGCAACGTATATGTAATGTAAAAAGCAACACACACGCTCAATTTGCGACTGTAATGTAAAAGGCTGTTGTCGTATTTTCACGTCCGTCGTTTCCGGAAAATTATTAATGGAGATCGGATCTTCCTCGAGAACGCCACGAGGTACGTTTCGATCGAACGCGAACGACGTATACGAGCTGTGAATGACTTGTGTATCAGGTCATTTTTGGTATGCGTTTGTCCCTGCATTACGTGGTGCCCACCTTGAAATGAAGCTTGAATGTTATTTAAAAATTGTTCCATTGGAGAAATAATTTGAGTGTTGGGATTTAACTCAGTATTTTGATTCATTTGGGTCATTTCAGATTCATTACGAGTATAGAATTCTGTTAGGTCTGGCGCGACCCCACGAGGGGCCGCGGAGGTCCCGCCAAAACCACCCGGACAGCCTAAAATGCCACCCGCCTCATCAGACCGGAAGGAACTATGAAAGAAGGGATTGGACATTTTTAAAGAAATTATTTTTCTTCTTAAATTAGAATGTTTTTGTATAAAAATACAAAAATCACGAAGGGCTGGGCTTTAATATACTTAATATATGAAAAAAATTAAGTATATGGAATTTAGGTTGGATGAGAACTTGGCCAATATTTACTTTAATTTGTTTTTTTATTAGACGTGAGCTCTTACAGAATTTTTTGCAGTAAAGGTTTTTCAGACTGGGACTCTTAAGTTTTGCGTCGAGATTAAAATCTAGTGTTGGGACTCTTAATAAAAGTTTCGAAATTTAATTTTTTCGAAAATTTTTATTTTTGTGTTAAGCGCAAACTAAGGCGCGTTTGATGTTCTTAGATCCGTTAACGATGTCACTATCAGGTTGTCACTAATTTTCTCTTGATAGAAAATTACTTAAGTCGCAATCGGGATGTCTAAATCGGATATGTCGCTGTCAGGTTTCCTTTGCGCAATTTAATTTCCGCAAATTATTATATTCCTAGAAGTAGGCACGTGAATACTCTGTATGTTAATTTCAGTTTCCGCAAGAATTTAAAAAAAAAATCGGCGTGAAAAAGTTTTTAGATAAGCTTATTTTTTCCTACGACGCTGGAATTTTACTAAAATTTGCATTGCACGGTTTTTATTTAGCTGAAGACTTTACTTTGAGGTTCCACCCCTAGCACTGAACTGATATCAGCTACTAGAGTTCGCCTCTAACGCCCTAACAGACGAAGTTGCCTGGCCTTTCTAGTACCGCAATCTTCTTATCCTCTTTCTTGAATTGAATTCTTGATCGTCTTATTAGGACAACCAAGAACCTCTCTTCTTAAGTCGTCGTAAGCAGAACAACCTCCCTCGTTGCACTAGCGTAAACTGCTTAGTGATCCTCTTGATGCCGAAAGAGGCACTCCAGGAAAACCTCTAGGAAATTTAAAACTCCCTCCTTACGTGTTAATCTGTTGAAGTTTTTCTTCTGGAAGGGAAATTGACTTGCGAGATTACCGACGAGTGGCCCACCTATTTAAGATTCCCCGTGCCTTTCTCTGACGTGGTGCAAGTGCCAGACTAATCAGCAACGGCAGAGAATCTTATTTTTCGCTTGAGTAAATGCTTCAAAAGACTTAGATACTCGTGTGCGCGTGTGTAAGAAATATGAGAGATCTGTGCTCTTAAAAAAACAATCAGATTCTGTTAACGAATAGCGACATCGGGTGTTATTTATACTTTCATGGCACTCCGTCGGGTCTTCTGAAAGGAACCAATCAGTGCTTAGCGCGGTCCGCCAAAGCTTTGTGTCTGCGCAGCTGTCCGTATCGGTGTCTATGCGTCGTTTCTGCCGACAACGTGCAGTTAATTTCTCGGAATTTCAACCGTTTTTATACGTTTATTTTATTTTTATGATTTTTTTAGGTTCTTGTAGGTAGAATTCTACAGCACAGCCTTTGGTTAATTTTTGGTCTCTAAATGATGGTAAAAACTTCCTAACACGTAAAATTTTTGAGTTGTAATTTTTTCAGTAAAATTGAAAGTAATTTGTAACATATCGGAGCGCAACGTTGCCAAATTTAGGTTTTCCATAAGTTAAGGAATTTGTACACGATCTAACAACAACACGTGTGGATGTCTAGGGATGACAAGTCAACCACGAAGTCTCAACCCCCTAGAGCCTAAAATAACGGAAATACCCATTTAAACCGCACTCGCTTTTCGAACTTCCAACACCCGATGTTTCTAAAGAATACCAGATATACGGAACGGCTATAAAAGCAGCTGGCCGGCAGTATCATCAGTAGTGATTTAGCAAGAGTAGTGGTCTGTATTAGAAAGAGAAGTGAAGTACGCGAACAAGCCAGTAGTAAGAGTCTTCCTTATATTAGTGTTAATTGACGCCTGTAAATGAAATATCACTTCGACTTATGCGACAGTACATAAATGTCTAATGTACAGAAGCGTGGCTGTGTTAACCCCGCGGAGAGTTTTTGCTACATATGTGGTTATCGCAGAAAAAGACAATTAACAAAATGACCAAAGTAGCTTATTATAAGTATTTTGGATGTCTTGTTGGCGATCAAGATCGGATCTGGACTTTTCACATATAGTTCCAAATATGTGCAGTAAATCTATGTAACTGGTTTAATAGCTCACGCTCTTCTATGCCTTTTGCAGTTCCAATGATTTGGCGAGAACCAACAAATAATTTTAACGAGTGATATTTTTGCATGACAAAAGCGTCTGGTTTTTCAAGAAATAGTAAACATAATATTCAATATCCGGATATTCCCTCAGCAATAAAACCAGCTCTTCATGGAGAAGGTTTACCAGTTTCGGCGCTCCCAGCAAAATGGGAGGAAGATTTTGAAATCTATACTGATAAGGCAGAATTCTAATGTTTCAGAAAAGGACGATTCTTATTTTCCCGAAAGTGAAGGAAAAGCATCTCATTTAATCGAACAACCTGAATTAAATGATCTAGTACGGAAACTCTACTTGTACAAGAGCATATTGAAGTATTAGGGTCTAGTTTAAAACAATGGAATTTACTAGACACTGGAACCAAAGTTAAAATATTTAGGAATTGTAACCAGAAGCTATCCTCGTTTTTTTTTCTGCAGAATAAAATAGTGTTATAAAAAAATTAGGATTTGCAAATAACCCGGACGAATAGCTCTTGTTTATAGATTCTTTTGAAATAAGCAGTTCTGCTCTATAATGACAAAAAAGACCCTCTAATCCTCCTGCACATGCAGTTGACATGAAGGGAACATACGAAAGTATGTCACTTATTCTAAATACAATAAGATATGATACATATAAATGGCAAATATGTGGTGACATAAAAGTCATAGGACTATTAATAGGGCTTCATGGTGAATTTACGATGTATTGCAGTTTTTTTTATCTTTGGGACAGTAGAGCAACACAGAGTCATTACGAAGTAAAAGAATGGCTTCCGAGAGGTCAGTATATTCCATGTCAAGCTAACGTAAAAAATATACCTCTTATTGATCCCAAAAAAGTACCGTTACCTCCATTACATTAAACTGAGATTTTTTAAAAATTTCGTTAAAGCATGAGATAAAGAAGGAGACGCGTTTAAAAATCTTAAACACATTAATCCTAAACTAAGTGATGCTAAATTTAAGAACGGAATATTTGTTGGACCACAAATTAGAAAAATACTAAGAGATTACCAGTTTAATTTAAAATTAAGTGATGTTGAATTAGCTATGTGGAGTTCTCTTTGAACAATTGTTTCGGAGTTTTTAGAAAAAAAAACAAAAACTTGAGAGCTATTGCAAAATGAGCTGTCGCATGTCTCTTAAAATACATTTCTTGCACTCTCAACTAAATTTTTTCCCAGAAATTTTAGGTGCGGTTAGTGACGAGCAAGGAGAAAGGTTTCACCAAGACATATTAACAAAGAAGCAACGCTACCAAAGTAAATGAGATCCAGCAATGATGGGGGATTATTGTTGGTTTCATATGAGAGAAAGATCTACTATAAATTTATGGATGTATATATATATATATATATATATATATATATATATATATATATATATATATATATATATATATATATATATATATATATATATTATTGTTTTGAGCTTATGTATAAACATTATGTAAAAATGTTTGTATTAATTAAAAATAACTGATAACACTAGTTTACAGTACATTTGTTGCCGAAGAAATTTTAGCTGTTGTTGACTACATATGATATGCTAATTTCAAATATATGAGTAGAATTTTTTTATTAGCTCTAATTTCTGAGTTTCAGCTATGTAGATATAAAACAGAAAAAATATGTATATTTACTAAGAAAAAATTTATTAAAAATCAAGTTAATCATTGAGTTCTAAAAAACTTCGTTTTAACGCTCTTCTCTCATGTGTAGACTTAGGAAAATGACGTGTCAGAGACCAACAATAGTCAAACATCATATTCGTATCCCAGAAACCCTAATAGCGCTCTTCCATGATGCGTAAGTCCTGATGCATATGCTCTTCGCTTATATCTCCTAAATTTTCCGGAAACGTGTCTAGGTGACTAGGGATAAAGGGAGTTTATGCTCATATTGCACTCCAAATTTTTTAATTGTAACAGAAGGTCTTCTACAAATTCAATATAATTTTCTGATTTTTTATTTCCGAGAAAATTCTGCATCACAGAGACAAAAGTTATCCAAGCCCTTTGTTCTAACTCAGTCATAGAATTTCTAAATTGAGTATCTTTGGTAAGTTGTCTAATTTGGGGGACATCAAAAATACCAGCTTTAATTTTTTCCATAGTGAGCTGAGGAAATTTTTGGCAAATGTAAGAAAAGCAGTCCCTGTCTTTATCTAATGATTTAACAAACTGTTTCATGATTCCTAGTTTTATATGTAATGGTGAAAGGATAATTTTGTCACGAGCTACTAGTGAATTCTGGACTATATTTTGCTTTCCAGGCTTCATATTTTTTCTCAAGGGTCAGTTTCTTGTTACCTAATGCTCTTGTTTAGCTCTAATGTCCCAGTGACATATAAAACAGAGAAACTTAGTGTAACCACTTTGTTGACCGAGAAGAATGTTCACCATTTTTAAATCAACACAAATTTGCCATATATGGTCATTGTACTGTATTTTATTTAGGACTAGCGTGATGTTATAATTTTCTTCCTTTAACTTTATAATGTGGGCAATATGTACCCCAGCGTATTTATTTCTATTATATAATAGAATACATTTTAGGCTACGTTTCGAGCTGTCAATGAATAAACGCCAGTCGTTTGGTTTGTATTGTTTCAAGCCCATTTTTATCAACAAGTTTTTAATGTCTGAACAAAAGGTAATACCGTTTTCTTCGGAAAAATAACGCCGTAATTCTTTATCTCTTTCATGATAAAAAGTTATTTTAGTATTTCAGGAAATTGAATTTTTTTCTTTCAGTCTTGATGCCAATTCTGAAGCTTGTTTAGAAAGATTTAAATCTCTTACAAGATTATCTAACTCATTTTAGGAAAAGCATTTTGGCTAATTTGATATACCTTCAAAATCAGCATTATTTTGTGATGAGCTTGGTCCTTGGTGCACTGGACGCTGAACACAACTAGTACTTGGGTACTGCCATTTAGCTCGATTTTTAGTGTTTAGACCGTTTACGTTCACGCTACAAAAGTAACAGTCTTCGAGATGATTTTGTGGTTCTCGCCAAATAGTCGGTGTTCCAAATTTAAAGGCACTTCTTTTACCACTTTTCCAGAATCTTAAATATTCCACACGCGATTTACAAACACAATTAGGCGAACAAGACTTTTCATTTTTATCTAAGAGCATCCCAAAATATTCAAAATAGCTATTTTTCACCAACTCTGATATAACTTTTCTACAATTATTAAAAACATATATTTTCCGCATATATAGCAAAAATGATTTGGATTGTTTAAACAACGTCTCCTTGAACTACTCATGATGCAAAAACTTCAGGTACTAATCTTAACATAGTAAAATACGCACGTTATCGATAAATAAATACGCATAAATTATATTAATCAAGAAAAAAGTTGCACAAAAATTTTTTAAGTTAGATTTGACAAAAACAGGTCATAAGTGAATATTATTAAACATAAAATTCAGCAGCAGACAAAAAGTTAAATTTTGTAAACTCGTGTAATCTGTACGTGCTGAAAAATTTTCAGTAGCAATTTCTTTTGTGCATTTTTTGACTAGTGTAATGTTTTTTTGCTGTTTTCAGAGTGAAGAGTTGCAAGAACTTTTGTACGATTTAGATTGGTATACCTGGAATGGTGAGAATCGTAGAACGTTTACAATATTGTTTATTAATTCTGCCAGACTTTTATCAGTTGGTTTTATGTCACTAAGGATTAATCATGACTTTTTAAAACGGGTAAAATTAATACTTTTTAGCATACTACAGAATATCCGTAATATAAAAAAATATTTTATTTGTTGTAATATGTTAATTTAACATCATCCTCTTCTTATAGTTTTACAATACCATGGTTTCGATTATCTAATATGGTCTTATCAGTACGGTTGTAATAAAAATAGTATTGTCACTGCAAATTGTAAAAGATTATATATTTTTTAGCTGCAAGGAAGCATTGGTTTATTTTTTTATGTCGTTTTCAGTGTTTGTAATTTTAGTTTGGCATCACATCACTGGGAGTAATGACTTACCGCTGCGGCGCAGTATTTTTAATTCGAACTGCTCACCCTCTGCTCTTGCGCTAGCCAAGAATTCGTAAATGAGCTTGCGTTCTTTCAATATTTGTACTCCATGGAAATTAGATCAATAAAGAGCTCTTTTGTTACCAAAAATGTAATATTGTTTTTTTTTTTGCTGGAATATGTTCATCTCAGCATTGTATAAAACATACTTCGATGGTAACTCTGAAAGACCTGTCACAATTTTCGGTTTTTTGAGTTTATCTCAAAAAGTAAAAATGCATCGAAAAATGTCTCAAACAAAAGTTGTAGAGAATTAAAAAACCTATCGTATATAATATAAGTTATCGGTGGAGCCACTAGTTATCGAGATATATTTTTTTTTCGGCAAAATTTACAATTTCTGTTGTTTTTTTTTAAAAAAGACATTTATTAACAAATTACCGATTCAAAATATAAGATAAATATAGGTATTGCCATTCTAAAAAAGTATGTAAAACCCGGAATCTGTGAGTTTTTTATTTTCCGAGAAATTCGATGCCAAAGTTGAAAATTCAACCTCAATTTTCCGCTTTCCTAATTAGGATAGAATGCTCAATACTAATGGTAATTTTTTGTAGTGTTTCATATTTTGAAGATCTATTAAAAAAAAATTTCAATCGTGAGCCGAGAAATTTTGCAAAAACCAATTTTTGCACCAAAAAAATTGCGATAACTTTTGCATGCATTAGATTTAGATGTATCATTTCCAATCTTAAAAAAAAAGATGTTTAATTTTGGATGAAAACAACGTTTTTTTTTTTTAATTCATAATGGCGTGGCAAATGAATATTAAGGGCTCAAATTTGCAGATGTTTTTTAATACTTCTGTTTTACCTATGAATTTTTTGGATCCAAGAAATACACTACCATACGATCTATGAAACTTCGAAAATTGGGCCGAATTTGACCGAAAATAGCTGCTTCAGGCCGCTGTCGGTGGGTTGCCATAGTTCAGGCGCATTATTCATTGGTGCTTCAAGGAAACTTATACATCACAAGTAATATGTATAATGACAATTTGTTTAGTTATATTAATTATTAATTTGTTTATTAACAAAATTTTTACAAAAAATTATAGAGAAAATCATACAAATATTCAATTATATATTATATATTCTACTCATTTTTTCCTTTATATTATTATTATCTAACAGTTTATTAACAAAATTTTCACGAGAAATTATACAGAAAACCATACAAATATTCAATTATATATAACATATGATATTGTTTTTTTCCTTTATATTATTATTACCTAATAGTTTATTAACAAAGTTTTCACGGAAATTTCAGAAATTTCTAAAACGTACAGATTTGTGTGAGCACTCTGATGGACAGTGCGATAATTGCTATGAAAATTTTATTTTTTGCGATTTAGAAAACGATGATGACAATTCAGAGGAAATTAATAATATGTTTCAGAATGATATGTATAATAAAATTGAGAATAACGATGAAAATGGTATGTGCGATGTAAGTGAGAGTAATAATTGTGATGATGAAATGGACGCCGATTGCATAGAAGTAATAATAAAAAAAGAAAGATGAATGTATAATTGATATATTGTATTTGTATCATTTTCGCACGTAATTTTAATGTATATTTATATGACATATTATATATTATTATTATATTTTAATATGATTTGCTTATAGAAATTTTCGAAAAAATTTTGTTAATAAACTATTAGGTAATAATAATATAAAGGAAAAAAATCAGTATAATTTGTAATATATAATTGAATATTTGTATGATTTTCTCTATAATTTTTTGTAAAAATTTTGTTAATAAACAAATTAATAATTAATGTGACTAAACAAATTGTTACTATCATATAAATTAATAAAACAACATCAATATTATAAATATTACTTGTGATGCATAAGTTTCCTTGAAGCGCCTGAACTATGGCAACCTGCCAACAGCGGCCTGCAGCAGCTAGCTTTTTCCGATTAGATTCAGCCCAATTTTCGAAGGTTCACAGATCGTATGGAAGTGTATTTCTTGGATCCAAAATTCACAGGTAAAGCACAAGTATTAAAAAGCATTTTCTGCAAATTTGAACCCTTAATATTCATTATGAATTTTTGAAAAAAAAAAACCTTTGTTTTCATCTAAAATTTTTTTTCTTGAGATCGAAAATGATACATCTAAATCCAATGCACGCATTAAAAAAGTTTTATCTCCATCCGGTGAAAAGTTATCGAAATTTTTTTGGTGCAAAAATTGATTTTTGCAAAATTTCTCGGCCCTCGATTGAAAAAAAAAAATTTTTTTTAATAGATCTTCAAAATATGAAACAATACAAACAATTTTCATTAAAATTGAGCATTGTATCTTAATTAGGAAAGCGGAAAATTAAGGTTGAATTTTCAAATTTGACACTGAATTTCTCGGAAAATAAAAAACTCACAGATTCCGAGTTAAAATACTTTTTTAGAATGATAATACCTATATTTATTTTAAATTTTAAATAAGTTACTTCTTAAAAAATATCTTTGTTTTTTAAACAAAAACCGTAAATTTTGTCGAAAAAAAATATCTCGATAACGAGTGGCGCCATCTATAACTTATATGAATCGATAGGTTTAATAATTCTCTACTTTTGTTTGAAACATTTTTCGATACAACTTTTACTTTTCGAGATTAGCTCAAAAAAACCGAAAATCGTGACCATTTTTGGTCCGCCATTTTTTTAGCACAGGTTTTTCAGAGTTACCATTACGAGATATGTTTTATAGGATGCCGAAATGAACATATTCCAGCAAAAAAATAATGTTACAATTTTGTTACTGACGGAAGTCCATTTTCCATGGAGTATTGACTGCAACGAAGTGGATTACAAGCGAACTGATGGAATTTACTTTCTTGAATTAATGGTATACTAAATTGGATGAGTTCCAATAAATCTAAGCACTCAATTTTTAAGCTAATCTTGGTTTGCTACAATTATACTGATGGGTCCATAAGGTGTTTCGAGCCAAACGACAAGGGTACAAGCATACTCTGGCATAATTATAGTTGTATGTTTTTTAGACAATTAGGCTATATTATACCTTCGGCAGTGTCATGACTTCAATGTCGTCTTAATAACTGGAAACACTTCGAATAATCATCTGGTTTCAAATTTTATTGCACCGGCCAGGCGGTCTAAATTACTTATTATATATTACACTACTATTCAAATCTTTGTATAGAACGCAATTTGAAAATAGACATTTTACAAATTATAATTGTTATTTTATTTCTCTCGTAATCGCAAATTCAAATTTATCGATAAACCTTAGCCTCCAATTTAAATAGAAAATTTGGTACTCTTCTATTAGATTAATATTACCTTATATATATATATATATATATATATATATATATATATATATATATATATATATATATATATATATATACGTTTCTTAAGTAAGATAAAGAAAATACTATTATTCATCAAATCAGAATGAGACAGTCGCAAGCATCGACATACGTGTAAATTACCAGTTTGGCCCTATGGTGAGGGGTGATACAATGCTGGCGCGGTGAGAGAGGATTCCAAGTTATTTGCTTTTATTCAGGCCGTAGAAGCATAAGCTACCGTGTTTTGTGCCAAATTTTTTGGTTACAATTGTAGTTTATTCCACGAAACAAAAAGAGCAGATTATTATGTGCTACTAATCTAATAAATAATCGACAGATTTTCATTTACGTGCGAAAATCATCCTTTCCTTGAAAATTTAGAGTTTCGAAGATCATAAAAAAATTTGAGACAACCGGTTCTCTAAAAATTTGTAAAAAATGCATAATAATAATGAGGAGCAACCGGCTCCTCAAATGACTGAAGAACGAGCAAATCGGGAGACTGACGTTTCGTAGTTTAGCAGAAATTAATTTTCCTTGCAATTGTATCATAATTACAGAAGAACTTGATATGAACGCTCAAACAGTTTGCAATATTTTAAAGCGGAACAAATATCGCTGTTACAAATTGCGAATAACTCAAGAAATTTTTCCGAAAGACCAGGAAACACGTATGGTGTTGTGAGGACATGATAGAAAGGGCCAACAGGGATATAACTCCTGAAGTTTTGGCAAATACGCGACCCCTATTTTAAAATAGACTGGACTATTGTCTCGCTCAAAGTGGAGGCCTGTTGGAACACCTCTTGTAGACTTTTATGTATTTTTGTGGATTTAAATTGAATTTAATTATTTGTTTATTTATTTACAATTACTGAACGTGTTACCTTTATTTTTTACCAGAATGAAAGTTTATTTTTGAGAATGATTTTTAATTTTAAAGTGGTCTATTAGCTTATTTACTTAGAAATTACCGTTGCGTTTCACTAGTATTTTTATTAGAATAAATGTTTATTTTGTAACAGAAATATTAATTTTCTTTACGCTCAACGCCCAGCAAAAACTAATTTTTTTTTTGCATTTCGACTATTTGATGTATTTAAAACAATCAGTGTATCAAATAGTCATTAAATATTCCAAATTCCGTCGAGAAGTAAATACATCCTCTCATTCCTTTCAAGGTACTGCTCGTCTTCGTATCGCACGGAATTTAGCGGGGATAATATTGAGGGTAAGCGTTCCCTACGATCTTCTGTCCCGAACTAACCTGAAAGAAGTTACACTGATTTAGTGGGTTAGAATTTGAGAACCGGCAAAATAATTTGCAGTTAAAAAATTTAAAATAGAAGGTTGGCTACAGGAACGTTTCTATTAAACCTCGGTAATATGAACGGCCAGTCTTTTCTTTCTAAAGTTTTGTCTCAGGTCAAAGGCAATAGTGTTGTGGTTGCGTCGCGCACGGTTACATTTGTGCGCCGCTCTTCAATTTGACATTGGATTGTCGAGAAATAAATATCAACGATTACAAAATTGGGCTAAACACAAAGGCAGTAATATATTTTCGCCGTACTCTGATGTGTAAAATACAAAAAAAGCATGTTATCCACATGACGAGTATCTAACTTTTACTAAATCAAAAGCCGAGGTTAAATTCCAAGGCTTACTGGATCATACAGTGGATCGAATTATATTGCTTCAATTAGACGTCCTTGAACAAATCGATATATTAGATTTGTAGATATGAGTTTCATTCGCAAATGGGGCTTCGATGGAACGTCAGGTCAGAGCCAGTACAAGATGAAATTAACTGATCTGAATATTTCTGATACAAACTTATTCCTAACCTCTCTTATTCCACTTCAATTAACAGGTATTAGCAGCAGATTGTACTGTACAATTCCAAACCCTCATCTACTATGAATTGCGGGCCTCTAAAATTTGAATTTATTAAGAAAACCGAACAAAATTCTTTAACGGATATAGAAAATTATGAACTTGAACCAGACAACTTGCACCATATAAAAGAGTTCTCTTTGCCACTCGAGCTTCAGTACAGTACAACTTATCTGACGATGATAGACGGCTAGGTGACTGCTTTGGCTGGAGCGAAATCAGTCCAACGTTGTTGCCTCTGCCAAACAACATCTCAGTTTAACAACATTGATGCTGTGTCCCAGTAAATACAGAGTATTTCAAACTACAGCCATTACAAGAACAGTAAAGCGAAAACTAATCCTCCAGTTTTCAGTCATTTTGCAAACTATTGAAAGCGGACATTAAACTGTAATAGAGAAGATTTCGGAATACAAACTTCAAACAGCAAGATTATTCTTCAAAGGATACTCTTGGTACAACATGCCAACAGGAATCCACAAATTACTTACTCCATTGACCAGACATCATAGCATTTGCAATATTACTGATAGGTAAACTATCGAATGATACACAAAAATCAACGGACAAGTTAATAAGAAACTATTGCCTAGACTTAGCCCGAAAATCTTCTCGAGAAAAATATGGAGGACGTGTTCCAAAATTTTTGGCGTCGATGGATCCTTACACTGTTTTTTGACATCGTAAGGATTCGGACAACAATTCGTACTTATTGGAGAATGAGAAAAGAGCTGTTTACAAAGAACGCGATGATTAAAAAGTTCTTTTTATTATTTTTATTAGTCGTATTATTTATTCATTTGTGTAAATCAATAAATATTATATTACTTACAAATTATTTGCATTGGTATTTGTTAAGAAGTCCTAAGCGTAGAGGAAAAAGTACTTTTGCCTTTTTAACGATTATCGATATCCACGTATTTATTATTATATTATTATTTTTAAAATGCACCTTGGACTCAAGCGCAATATTTTGTTTACGGAAATACAATTATTCTTTTTATTTTGTTTTTAAACTGCATATTTAACAGCTATTGAACCACATTAGACGTTTTTCAAATTTATTTTAATGATTTTAAAGATTCAGTCTGCTATGTTGGATCCGATTTTTATTTTTAATATTAAATCCGTGCTTTCAACCCGCTGTGTTTTGACGACCCCGCATCTTTGCTGGAAACCAGAAAGTAAGCTACGATACAACAGTATGCTTTATTTCACTTCTTCAACATGGCTAAACGGGTTGTCCGTCGCTTTCTGTTAGATTCCCTTTTTTTAGAGGTTCTGTTTTGGATTTTCCATACCTGTATATATCATAATGTTCATGACCTTAATTGATTGTAATAATAAAAAGGAAAAGAAATTGAATTTTTTTTATATTAAATTAACTTCAAAGAGATCGCAAAAGAAGCAAACAAGGTAATAAAATTATAATTATATTATGGATAAAAAAATTGTAAGCAATCGATTTTAGTTCCAAAAATAATAAACTTTCCAGTAGTAAATTTTCTGATGTGGTATTAAAAAAGACAAAGTAAAGCACTATTTATATCATATTTATATGAAGTAAGAGATTACAAATACCTGTAACTCGAGTTCTGTATTTTTTTTTTATATCATATCACATATTATTATTTAAATTTTGGAGATTCTCTACCTACCTTCACGTCATTCGGAAGAACTAAATTAAAATTTAGAAAACATCGAATGTAATAAATAATATATTTACTTTTTGACAAACTCTTATATTTGATTATTTTTTATAAGAGGGTGGTTGCATTCAAAATCGACTAATTACTAAATTATTTTAAAACCACTGGTCTATTTTATTTTATTTCAATATTTTATAATTTTTGTGTTAATTATATTTAAGTTTGTTAGCGCAAAATCATATTGGTTTTAAATTGCATTTGCAATGCTAAAATGCATTGACAAAAATTTTCTTTAGGGTATAAATTTTTGAAAACTATAAATTTTTACCCTGAAAATATATGAAACCTATTTTATCTTAAAATGATGGTGTAGATCAGAGCTTCTCAAAATTTTTTGTCCAGTATATTAGGACCCAATTTTTTCTGTCTTCCTAATATTGACTTGAAATCTTAGTCTGGTGATCGAATGCACAACATAGCGAATCGGAAATAGTAAGGAAACCTCAATATAATAACAGACACTGTTGAAGTTTAACATAATATCTCCGAAATGGTACAGCGCAACGCACACCGCCACGTTATGCGTTTTGTCGACAGGCTAGGGTTTGACACAGAGCTATGTAATTTGATGGATTTACTGCAGAAAGAAAAATATTAAAATAAAATATTTCGGAATAAGGGAAACATCGAATTTTTCGATGAATTTACATACCTTTTATCTTCGGGTCATAGAACACGAATATATATATTTTCACTCATAAAACTTGTATTTTTCGCTTACTTCCTCTAAATTTTGACCACTCCAAGAAAAATTTACAAACACAACACTATATCGAATAATTTTTTTAACACAATTTATATAAAAAAGGGCAACAAAATTACAATTTTCCATTAAAAGTAAGAAAACCGTTGGCCTGTCTTTTGATCTTTTCTTTTTTTGCGATATTGCCACTATGACGTGGATTTTAAATTTCATTAGGATGGTAGTTCAAATGCCATTAATTGTGCTCATTTCAATATTGTATTCAAAAATGACTAACTTACCATTCAGATTATCTTGGTAGAATTCTAGGGCGACGACGCCCTCATTTCTTATAGAACAATACACGCTAAACTGCCAAGATTTTTGAAAATTTAATTCCGTAAATGGATGTACGTTTGAGTCGCTCCAGTTGTGGAAATTGCGTCGATTAAACAATCCATTTTTTGTGAAATTGGCTTCGTCCGACCGAATAAAATTATTCAAAAAACCAGCATTTTCTTGTGACCGAAGTAAAATAAATTGACAGAACTCTATTCTTTGTGGAAAATGTTGTACTATGGAATATACATAGGGATAAAAATTGTGTTTCCATAAAATCCTTTAAACTGATGTTTGAGATAATTCAGACTCTAATGCTACTAGCCTTGTAGATATTGTCGGATATGTGGCCAAATATCCTAAAATTTTAGTTTCAATACTTTCGTTATAAACAACTGATTTATTTCTATTTCTTTTAGCTTTTATGGATCCAAAATTCTTGAAGTTTTCTATAATTCTTTTAACAGTTGTTGGTGATGGTTTCTGTTTCTGTGGATATCGGATCGCCAATGTATCGCACATTTTTGAAATAACTCTATCACATTCTCCATAAATAATAAATAAGTCTAAATAATCTCCGCGCGTGTAATTTAACCTCCCCGGCATTATTCTTATTAATGAATGTAAAATGGCAAGAAATACTGATAATTCTGTGGGGTTCGATTGTTTTATTTTCGTCATACCTCGCCGTCATGGCCAACTAATAACAAAACTTAAAAGCCGTATAGCATTTTTACAATAGAAAAATGTTGAATTGCTAATATTTTAAAAACTACGCCATTTACCACCGAGGAAATTTCAAGAATAATCAAGGAATCCCATAACTGGAAAGCTTCAGGTCTCGACGGGATCCAGAACTACTGGCTAAAAAAGTTCTGGTGTATGCACTGTCAGCTGGCTAATCTTATTAATGATGTTTTTCTTAACCCAGCAAAAATGCCATTGTTCTTACCTCCTGCTTGACCCAACGCATCTATTCACATTGTGAGTAAAACAACATCATTGCAACTCAACAGAAAGGATGCACGAAGGGAGCAATGGGATGCAAGGAACAATTGATTGTTGACTGTCATATGTAACCAAGCTTGTACCAACCGAAGAAAACTCTTTGCTGCCTACGTGGATTATAAGAAGGCATTCGACTCAGTGCCACATGAGTGGCTCAAAACTATATTGAGAATGTACAGGGTCGATAATAATTTAGTTATGGCTGTCGAACATCAAAGACAATCCAGCACATAACTGGAAGATACCAAGCATTTGCCGCAATCAAGTATAAGGAAAGACACGACTCAGCAGCTAAGATACTCCACCAAGAGTTAGCAGAAAAGTTAAACCTATTACAGGTAGGAAACGTGCCTTATTACAAGTACAATCTGGAGCCTATTCTTGAGGACAACCAGTTCAAGTTATATTGGGAACGAAGGGTTCTGACGAATCAGACAGTAGCTCATAATAGACCAGACATTATATTAATAGATAAATTTTCTAGGCGAACTACACTAATCGACATTACTGTACCTAACAACAACAACCTAAGGCCAAAATGCAACGAGAAGATCGGCAAATAAAGAGATCTGGAGGTCCAAATCCGAAGACAATGGGCAATGAACAGCGTCCAAACGATTCCCAATATACTGTCAACAACTGAAATGATACCAAAGAACCTCCTGCAAAACATCGAGGGACTGGGCCTTAGTGAGCATCTGTATAAACCTATGCAGAAAGCAGTTCTCTTTGCAACCGCGAGAAACGTCCGAAAGTTCGTAGGAAATACAGCAGACAACGTCACCTAGGACCCGATAACATGGAAAGGGTTCCCACAAAGCTTCATACTTTTGGTGTCTTTGTATGCCTGGTATGAGTGAATAATCCCTGGAGGGAGTGCGAAGCCGTTTGGCATGTAAATCAGAATAATAATAATAAAGGTCTTTTATTTCTAAATTTCCCAATAAAATATAATAACCTTAATATGCTGGGCGAGGTTCAGAATAGCCAACCCGAAGGACGGTTGTCTATTTTTACACCTAACCACACCCACAAAATTAAAGCATAATATATCTATCATAGTAAAGAAATTATTTATGAGAGCATCATAATTGAGACAATAATGACTTCGCTGGTATAAAACGGTTAATAATCTGTCTTGGCCATAAAAGCAATAAGTTATTGTTTATTGGCAGTCAAGGTCAACATAGTAGAACAACTTTTATATATTTAGAGTAAGAGAAAACAAGTACCAACATCTCGAATCAATATTTTGAATTTTCATTGTCATATTATGTTTTAGTTTTTGAAAATTCCAGAACATGCTGACGTACAGATTCCTAGTAATCTATATGAACAAAATCAAAATTTAACTAAGTTCTAGTTCCATAAAAATTATGTAGGAATAAATGGCAAAATCTGGAACTTTGGTTTTGTTTATTTTTTCAGATAAGGCGCTTTTTACTATAACGTAGACTTATCATTATATTATTTCATCAATTGCCCCTCCTTTTGTACTATTTTCGAGTTTTATCAATTTTCATTAAAAATGTATGTAGGTTCATATCATTAAAAAAAAAATTGAAATATTTGTGTCAACGGACAAAAGTAGTTAATTTCTTTAATTTGTTTCAAGTTTTGAAAAAATAAACTCTAAAAAAGTAAAGAACGAACCTACTGTTAACTACTCTGATTTTCAATGGACTATCAATAGTTACTCTTTAATATTGATACAATTTTTATTTACTTATTCTACGTACTGAAATTAAATGGATAGTTTGCCACAAGTGTTACAACAAATTAGACCGATGATCACAAGTTAACATCTTGTTTTTTGGATATAAAATTTAATAAACCTAAAGTAAGATTTACAACTGGGTTGTTTTCCGTCCTTTTATTATTTCTATATAAATTAGGATAAATAGGACTCACAAATATGTTGATATGTTGATAGATTATTGACGCATAAGTAATCTCTCACTGAACGCACTGTACCTATTTCAGAAAATAAAAGGAAATTGCTTCTTTATCTGCTTGCTGTTGTTCCAGATATCGGTTCACCTGAAGAATCACAGATTAACTTTTATTTGCACCAGCAGATTTTTAGTTGCTTATACAAGAATGCTGTAAAATTTTTAACTATGATTTTTAATTTTAGAAAACCTGTATCCAAAAATTACGTTTATACTGAATATCTACAAATACAAACCTATAGTATACATGACATGGTGCACGATGATTGTATGGGTCACTTCATAATTTATGTAACGCTGTAGAATTTAAGATAGATTTAATTAGTTGATAAGGTAGATTTAAGTTTATTTTAAGCAATTTTGGCACTAATATGTTGAGAAAATTCTCTTAAATAATAGGATAATAATATCAAAAGCAACAATAAACATCTTTCGAACAAAATTTAAGTAAAATTGTCATAATTTTCAATGTGCAAAGTGTTAATTTTTATCAAGTTTAATATATAAATAATATGCCAAAGGGGTTTTTACGTATATCAAAATGTCGAGAAAACTCTAAAGTTTATTTATTACAAGCTTAATAATGATCAATGGTAAGATTTTGGTCAATATATTAATAAAAACATGAAAAATTCCAATCAAAATTGGTAAAATTGAAAAGCCATCAAAAAATCCGATTTTTGAATTTACCAGGTATCAAAAATCTGACCAATCATATTGAAGAAATTTCTTATGTTTTGGCCGAATATAAAAAGCCAATGCGTAGGAATTTCGACAGAGTTGAATTTATCAGTTTGCTGAAAGCACTGCGTTTCTCAAGCTCCCGAAAATTTACATAAACTTAAATTTTCAATTGTTTAAAAAAAAAGAAACGGATATTTTCCTATGTCACCAGATAACAAAAGTAAAATATTTTGTTTTTTTTTAAGAATTTCATAATTTAATTAAAGTAATTAGTTAAAGTTTCCAAAGTTTGTCCTGTAAAGTAATTGTTCAACTCTCCGACAACTACAAATACGATAAATTGTGATAAGAATAATATAAGAAAAATTATTTGATATTGAATTAAGAAAAAAATAGTGGAACGAGACTTTGGAAATATTTTGGCAATTCCTTACTTTATAGGAAACGACAACAAAAAATATTTTTGCAGATTTGGAAGTTTTTTCAAAGAAGGAAATATATAAAAAACTGGAATTGTGTTTTATAATATATTGGGACCAAGTAAAAGAAAACATAACAAGGTATTTATATTAGATAAGGCAGTAGAAAGGTTTTAGTTTTTGTAGACATTGAAAACTAGCATACAATCATAACCTAACTTTTCTTAAGATAAAAATAATTAAATTAATAAATCATATTTTGCTATACTAACCTACTAGAACAATAATAATATTTGTCATCATCAATATTAGGTGTGAAACTACATTAACTACTGGAATCACAACACAGCACATGATAATTTGTTTAAAATAATATCATTTTTAAGAAATAACGACGCTTTCCATCATAAACAGCACTATAGCCATCTAGTAGACGATTGCAAAACTAAAAATGTTACCAATTTGTGATACAGGTTGTTAAAAGACAATGCATGGTAAATATAAATAATAAGTAATATTGATTGAAAGATAAAAGTATAGGCCATTTAATTTCATCTAATATTTATTAATAATATTGTGCAATTTGTTTATATTGTTAAATAAAATTTATATTTTGTCACAATATATAAATATATATATATATATATATATATATATATATATATATATATATATATATATATATATATATATATATATATATAAATATATATATATATATATATATATATATATATATGGTATTGCGTACCCGCACAAAATATTTGCCAAGTTAATAAAATTTAGAAAACTTTGTTATATATATATATATATATATATATATATATATATATATATATATATATATATGTATAATGTGACAGAAAACGTAAGTATTAAAAACAAAAACAAGCAACACAACTCATTAATTTATTTTTTATAAAAAAAGGAAGTAAATTGGGTCCCTGATAGAATAAAAATGTTTTCCAATAGATCATAGGCAAGGAAATAATGGGCTTGCTAATTATGATAAATTATTTATTATAATTCGTTTTTACTGCGAAACTATAACAATTAGTTTACCAGTAAAAGTTTTGATGTGAAGCTAAGGACGCAAGAGTGGAAAACCTTTTCATATTCAAAGTAAGAGATTACAGATACCAGCAACACGTTTTTACTATTTCGAGTTTTTATTATCTTGTATTATATTTTGTTTTAACAATTCCATGACTAAAGCTAACTAACTTGTTTCGCATAATACGAACGGATAAATTTTAAATTAAATTAATTCTATAAAAACCATGTATCTTCATTTGGCAAACCATGACATTTCGTATTTTCTGATGCATTCGAAAGTAATGACTCACTAAACTATTTTATGTTTCATCACTGATGTAACTAAAAAAGACCGAAAATTAAAGAAGTTATAACAAGAATTTTACTTTTATAATATATTTTGACAATATGAAATCGGCGGAGTGCAAATTCCTCCCTGCTGCCCTAACCGATTTATATAACTATTCAAAATTGATACCGTTATTACAACTTAAAACTGAAACAAAAACATCGTTTAAAATAAGTGGAGAAGTGCTGTCTTTGGAAAGTACAGATATTGTAATTATATTATAAAAAGTTTATTGTAAATTTCGATCATAAAATTTCTATCACAAGCTAATATCACCATTACTCAGAATATAACTCCGATTAATATTCTCAAAATAACTATTTAAATTTACTTCCTACTTTTAGATTTTTTGAACTTATACAAAAAGCAGTTGAAAACTGAAGCGAATAAACAATGCCAAACAAAAAAGAAGATCTTTCTATAGGTAAAATTGTTTATTTTTTAATTTGCACATAGACTAACAAGGAAGGTACCTGAAGTGTCCGGTTTCGATTTTAATGAAACTTTAATATATTGTAGAGAGATCAAAAATCATAGACACGTATTTTTTTTTATCTGCGGAGATTCATTATAACGGAGTGAAAACCTCCTCTAAAGTTCACCCTTAAAAATAGTATTTTTGAAATATCTCAGATTCTAAGTGAGATATTTTTACAAAATAAAGTTACTTGTTATTCGAAATGATGTTAAACTATGGGATTTGTACCTCCAAGGATATCATTCCTTATTTTTTATTAAGGTAAATCATATATTTAAGTACGTAATTTAATTCTAAAAGTTACGTAATTTAATGGAATTGTTTGAAAATATTTTTTTCACAAATATCATAAGTAACTTAAGTTGATGGGTTTCGGAGTTTCTAAAAATAAACTAGTAAAAGAGGGTAAGCCACACCCAAATACGTTTTTTTTTTAATTTCAGTTTCTAATTGAAATGTCTTTACAAAACAAAATGGAAATTAAATGTTATTTGAAAAGATGTTGAATTATGGTATTTTCACCCTCAAAAAGATCATCCTTTATTTCTTATAACGCTAAATCATCTATTAGCTCACTTAATTTAATTCTAAAAATTGCGAAATTTAATAAAATTATTTCAAAGTATTTTTTTCACGAATATTATAATTAACTGATGTTTTGATGTTTCAAAAAATGAAGTAGTAAAAGAGGATAAATCACCTCCAAATACATTTTTTTCAAATCTGAAATTCTAATTGAGATATCTTTAAAAAACGAAGTGGAAATTACTCGTTGGTTGTAGTGAGGTTATACTATATTGTTTTAATCCCATAGATTTCAGCCCTTACTTTTTCTGAGGGTTATCTTGTAATTCATTTACATAATTTAATTCTTGACTTTACGATATTAAACCAAATTTGTTCATAACATATTTTTCACAAATGCAATTAGTAACTAAATATGACGTGTTTTAGGGTTTCCGAAAATAAACTAGCAAAAGAGGGTAAGCCACTTCCTAATACGTTTTTTTTAATATCTCCTGTTCTAATTAAGATATCACTATAAAAAAAAATTAAAATACTTGTTATTCGAAATGATGTTAAAACATTGTTATTCTCACTCCTAAGGATATTATTCCTTAATTCTTGTAAAAATAAACTGTCATTTTATACCTATGTTATTCTTCTTAAAATTGTCAAATTTTAATTTAAATGAACGTTACAGAATTATACATCACTATTTGTCATGAACTATAATAATTTACAGGTATGCTTAACCAATGAGATAAGTTTATATTTTCTTATTAATTAAAAGAAAAAATTTCAATAGGCGCTGTAACTTTTCAGTATAAATGTAGCTATGTTTCTCCGAGTACGATCCGATGGAAATTTTTTTTTGTTCCATTTTTACAGCCTCTGGTAGATCAAAAAAGTAAGTCAAAATTCGAACTTTTTATAGACAATTGCGTAATTTTAAAAAATTTCAGTATAAAAAAATCGTCTTCGGAGAAACATAGCCAACGTAACTCAAAACAAAGAGGTATTTCATTTTTTGGTTTCAGACAACTTGGATGGCCAAAGCCTTACCAAAAAGTTTTATATGGCTTTTTTGCGCGGACAAAGTCGAGGACGACCCAAGGTCGCGAGTGTGATTATAGTTCCTTTGCAATTCATTCTTAAAAATAAGCTTGGATTTTACGGTTCAAAATTGGACGACCCTCTTAAGGAAAGCCACACTATGTATCAATATCGAGGAAATATTAAAAAAAACCTTTATTTTGATATAAATTTTTCCTGCGTGATTTTCGTAATAAAAGTTGCTATTGAAGTGATATAACTGAAACCAAACAAATAATAGTACAATATGGTCCAACAGCTATTTTTAACCGACTTCTAAAAGAAGGAGGTTCTCTTCTCAATTCGTCGACTATGTATATATATATATATATATATATATATATATATATATATATATATATATATATATATGAAATGATATCCTTCGAATGATATCTTTGAGTGTGAAAATACTATAGTTCAACTTCACTTCAAAAAAATTTTTTTGTAAAGTTATCTCAATTAGAACTTCAGATTAGCAGAAAAGTATTTGGTTGTGGCTCACCCTTTTTACTAGTTTATTTTTAGAAACCCCGAAACACGGCAACTTATAAAAAAGTTGTTTTCAAACATTAAATTTCATAATTTTCAAAATTAAATTATGTGCGCAAATGTGTGGTTTACCCTAATAAAAAATAAGGGATGATATCCTTGGGGGTGAAAATACCATAGTTTAATATCATTTCGAATAGCAAATAATTCTCATTTTGTTTTGTAGAGTTATCTTAATTAAAACCAGAGATATTAAAAAAATATATTTGGCGTTGACTCGCCCTCATTTACTATTTTATTTTTGGGAACTCCGAAAGATGTTCCTTGGGTTGGTTATGGTATTCGTGAAAAAATATTATATTAAATTTCATAATTTCTAGAATAAAATTACATGCGCGAATAGATGGTTTACCCTTATAAAAAATAAGGGATAATATCCCTGGGGATGAAAATACCTTAGTTCAACATCATTTTAAATAACAAATAATTTCCATTTTGTTTTGTAAAAATATCTGAACTAGAACTTGAAATTTAAGAAAAATAAGTATTTGGGGGTGGTTACTATTTTATTTTTAAAAACCCCGAAACCCGTCAACTTAAGTTACTTATGGTATTCGTGAAAAAAATATTTCAAATAATTATATTAAGTTTCGAAATTTTTAGGATTAAAATACGTGCGCGAATAGATGGTTTACCATTATAAAAAATAAATGATGATATTTCAATAACAAGTAATTTTCATTTGTTTTGTAAATCAATTAGAACTTGAGATTTAAAAAAAAAATTATTTGGGGGTAGCTCACCCTCTTTTACTAATTATTTTTAAAAACCCCGAAATCCGTCAACTTAAATTACTTATGGTATTCGCGAAAAAAATATTTTTAAACAATTATATTAAATTTCATAATTTTTAGAATTAAATTTATTGCGCAAATAAATGGTTTACCCTTATAAAAAATAAGGGATCCTTGGAGGTGAAAAATCCTTAATTTAACGTCATTTTGAATAACAAGTAATTTTGATTTTGCTTAGTAAAAATATATCACTTAAACCCTGAATTATTTTAACAATACTGTTTTTAGGGGTACACTTTTGGGGCAGTTTCAACCCCGTTAAAATGAATCTCCGCAGATAAAAAAAAACACGTGCCTCTTATTTTTGTACCCTCTACAACATATTGAAGTTTCATTAAAATCGGAGCCGGTCACGTCAGATACCTTCCTCGTACGATGGACATGGCATAGTAAGCCCCTGTGATTTTTTGACTTGAAAATCCCAAAAAAACAATTGCCATAACCTTTCCGGCAGACGAAACAACTTCGGACGCCCTCTACTGTTTCCACAGCTGCTTCGACGTGTAGTGATGGATCCAGGTCTTGTTCACAGTCACGTATCTATGCCAAGAATCTACAGGATTACGTTTAATCGTTGATACACATTGCTCAGAATTGATCTTTACTGCGAGTTTGTTTACAGCTGTTAACAAGCGCTGCACAAATATTGGTGCACAATATTTTCTACAGTACCAATTGAAATGCCTACACATTCAACGATATGATGAACCCTTGTCAACAATACAATATATTTTTCAATTAATTCTGGTGTTGTGACCTAAATACGGCGTTTCTAGCGTGTTTATTCTTTAGTTGATTTTCAACCAAGTTTAAATTCGTTATCCAAAAATAAATAGCTCCCAAAGTGGGTGCAGAACTTCTGCGAACAGCATCCAACTCAGTTTTAACCCGAGCATCTGTTCACTGTCTCATATAGAAATGTTTAATCGCTGATCGAAATGCGCAATGGTGTGATTACCTGCTTCAAATGAAGGCCACATACTCCGAAGAGGACAGCTGTATAATCTTATGCATTTAAAAATGGTAGTAAGCTACATTATTTAAGGATATGCATCTATTCACTAATCCATGTCGATTTCCAATTCTTGTTTCCAGCGCGGCACACAAGGATTCCATAGTCTTTCTGTTGGTTTATAGGAATAGTTTGCAACAACTCCAGTGCTGGTCCACGGAGTGCGATTACTAATGCAGTAGCCTTCTCTTCGTAAATCCAGTTATTTGCCGTAGTGGCAGCTTCAAATTGTCGTTTGTACATTATCCCAGATGTTTGACCGTAGTAAGTTGGAGATTTAATGTTCTGTCCGGTAGTTATTATTTTATCAGAAGGGCCATGCTTCTTTATTTTATTGACTTCTATCTGAAGGATCTTCATTTTAGACTCTATAATCTCCTATATCTTGTCGCACAGGTGATTCTATACTACTTACTTCTTGACATACTTCTATCTCGTCTACGATTTCTTTCATTTCTTGTCACACTTCTCCTACATTTTTAACCCGAAGTTTTTCTACTTTTTGATGGCGTTCTTCTTCTTGTTTTTCTTTCAGATGACGTTGTTCTTTTTTTTGGCGCCTATCTTCCTCTTTTTGCTTGTCTTTTTAGTGAAGATAATCTTCTTTTTGTTTTTATTTAAGGCGACGTTGTTCTATAAATCCCATAAAATCAGCAAATGTTTTATTTGTTCGCTCCATTTCGGCTATTTGCTGTCTAGAATTTGCCATAAAAACTCCTAGAATATTATTTAAAACTCGTTTCTAGAGTTCTTTCTGGATGACAAATCCAATGCTGAAGTTGTTCGCTATTTCTTTTAATTTCCAAATAGAATGTTGTAGAACTTTATCGAAAATTGGGTTCTAGACTTCTTTCTTAATGACCAATTCGACGGTGAAGTCCATTTTTGGTTATCTCTTTTACTTTCCAAATAGAATTTTCTAGACCTTTGTCGAAAATTTGATTCTAAGCTTCTTTCTTAATGACAAATTTGATTTTGAAGTCTTTCGCTATCTCTTTTAGTTTTCAAATAGAAAGTTCTATAACTTTATAGAAAATTAATCTTATTTTCTTACTTGATAACAAATCCAACACTAAAATTCATCTTTCTTCATTTTTCCTAATTTTCCATACAATTTTCTGGAAACCTGATGACAATCCACGTCTCTAACACCAGAATTTTGTCTCTTTTAAAAAACTCACTGGGTTCGCAGAATAAAACACAGTGCAGAAAGAACGAATGAAAAAGGGGTGGTGATACTAGATCCTCTGTACTTGGCATAAGTATCTCCAGGGAGAGGTTGGGTTTTAAAAGCGGCGTCATGTAGTCTGTCTGCATGGGGAGTGATGTACATCTCTCCACCACGTTTTCCCAGACACCTGAGTCGCCGCCTGTTTCAATCCCAAGATGTCCCAGGCAACTGAGACGATAAACAGTCTTCAGGGCCTCGTTCTCTATGTATAAGTGAAGAGGAGGCAGGTTCACCAGGACTTCCAGAGCCCTGGTGGGAGCAATCCTCATCGCACTCAAATTTCCACAGAAGCCATTCTCTGAACTTTGTCAAGTTGAAGAATGTGTTTGCGCTTTGTTGTACTACGCCACTATACAATAATGTATATCCAAAATAGCACTTTAGGTATCAGTCCCCATGTACACCCAAAGGTTCGTTTACAAGCCCAGAAAGCACATATGGCTTTCTTGGTTCGAGCCTCAATATTCCAGTTCAGTCGTGAGTCCAGAATTACTCCCAGGTATTTAACTGTCCCCTTAGGTTGAAAAGTCCTTCCCACCAATGTAATTGTGGGAAGTCTCCCCATTTTCCTCTTTTTTGTAAAGAGTACTATTTCGGCCTTGTCCGGATTTATTCCGAGCGACTCCTTGCGGCACAATCGTTCCGTGATCCAGAGGGCTCGCATCATTGGTCCTTCCAGGTTCCAGACATGGGGATCAGGGCACAAAATCACCAGGTCATCAGCATAGGCCTGTGTATGCAAACCGACATCATTAAGTTCACTCAACAGGCTGTCCACTACAAGGCTCCACAGCAAAGGCGACAGCACTCCTCCCTGTGGACAGCCCCTACTTGACAGTGCTTTAACAGTTACATTGTTAAGTTCAGCATTAATATTGCCCTGATCCATGCGACTACTGTCGGTTCAGAGCCTCGCCGTTGTAGAGCATTGCATATCGGATCGTGAGACGTGTTGTCGAATGCCCCTCGATATCGATAAAGGTACCTAAGGCAGATCGTTCACCCAAGAACGCGCTTTCGACTCTTGTGACGAGTCGGTGAAGCGCCGCATCTGTAGATTTTCTTCCCTAGTAGGCTAATTGCAAAGGATGTAAGGGATATTGCACCATTATTCCTTCCTTAATGTGTCGATCCACCAACCTTTCCAGTGTTTTTAATAAGAAACTGGTCAGGCTGATAGGGCGGAAAGACTTAAGATTTGTGTAGTCTGTTCTTCCTACCTTGGGAATAAAGACTACTTTTGTTTCCCTACACGCCATCGGTATGTATCCCAAGCTCAAACATGAGCGGAATAGTTTCAGCAGGTAGCTTATTGTAATATCGGAGGAATTTTGTAGTAATACTGGAAATATACCATCCTTACCAGGCGACTTGAAAGGGACAAAAGTTTCCATGGTGTGTTAAGGTGAGTCTCCGTTCTTTAGATTCACCCTCATATCGATTTGAGCCTGGAAAGTGCACTCTTAGTAGCTCCCCTAGGGTCCCTTCTTCCGTCATGGTTTGACCTTTTTCAGGAAGAGCCAATGCTCCAATCCGGGCACCAGGATCTCTAGTTAGTATTTTGCAGAGGCAGGATGCTGAGAGCATACTAAATTCACCATAAACCACCACCAAATTTATTTACAAAAATATCCTGGGTTGTTTTTTGGATGATAATTTGCTTGGATGCCATTCTTCTGATTGAGAAAGTGTGTATTACTTAGTTTTGTATTTTAATAAAGTCCAATGCATAATTGCCGTTTTTTTTTCTGAAAATTGTTTTTTTTTACTTTTCTTTCTATAGCAACTGTTGAGGTTTCATTACTTTTTGCTTAATTTTGTTCGAGAGCATTTTGGACAAGTGTGACAGGGGACAGACATTAGTAGTAGTAGTAGTAGTAGTAGTAGTAGTAGTAGTAGTAGTAGTAGTAGTAGTAGTAGTAGTAGTAGTAGTAGTACAGTAGTCGTATAGTATAGTACTCGACGTATTGGACATCTTTCGCCTTATCGAAAAGGCTTATCATCATTTTGCTCTCAAATGTATTAGATCTCACTTCAAAACTACTCCGAAGTATAGTGACAGTGTCTTTGATTCCTGATCCCTGCATTGTAAAGAATAGAATTATCCTGGTGGATACCAAGAAGAAATTAGTGAAGTGATTTCGACTACAAAGTATGCCATTTTAGTATTTGTGTCACGCTGTCGCCGTATTTTGTATTTTCATATTATTTATATATTTTTTCATCTCTCCAACCCACCTATATACAGTCCGCTAATTACTCTTTAGTCTCAATCCCCTATATTATTCTTACCTCGAATTCTCATGGATTCAATACGTCTAATATCTTAATTGACGCACATCCACTTTCAGCCTTCAAAAGGTCAAAAGATTATTTATTACTATATTTTACAAATTACCCGATAATGTTGAAAAACTACCAGTAAAGTGATTTAACGAGCAACTAATCCCATTTTCGTCTGACGAGACATTTAATTTCAAGATACTTGTAACGGTAGATGCTATTTTAAACTATATAAACATATAAAACCTGATAAAATTTTTGCTTTTTTATTAAAGACTAGTTGGGTCTGTTGTGAAACAACTAAAAACCTTTTTAAAAATTCTTTGTATATATTTTTAATTTATGTGTATTTTTATATACAATTAATTTTAGAAAATCTATTTCCCAAAATGATGTTTTTTCTGAATATTTATAAATACAAGTCTGCAGTATATGTTACATGGGGCATGATGATTTTATGGTTAACTTCAATAATTATACAAACTTATTATTGCTTTACAATGTTTAACTTAAGTTTTTTCCTTCAATATGGACCAGTATTCATTTTTTCTTGTTTTGTAAGTATTTTGAACAGATGATATTAATAATTACTTGTATGTGTTGAGATTTATACACCGATTTAAACAGCAATTACGAATAAGATTTACACATAAAAAAATTATTTTGGATTTAAAAGAACGAGAATTTTCAATACATGTACTTGAAACAACTAAACAGGTAGTTTTCAAAATTTAAAAATGGTCTATCCAATATGGTCGATATATGTTTTTCTAGACTGTAAATCTAATTCCTTTGAAATACAAATTGAAGTTAAAGAATTTCTGGAGTTGTTGGTCAAAAACTATGATGTACTTTTATATCTTAATATTTATTTTTCGAATTTTAAATGATAAATCCAAGATAGCGGTTACACATAACGAATCTAAAGTTATTTTTAAAAAATTCAATACGACGAATCCAAGTTGGCGGACTAAAATTAAGTTTTTACGATTTTCTCCAAAGTTGATATCGGAGAATTTTCGTTGTCGCACATAACGAATCTGAAAAAATTTTTAAAAATTCAGTATTGAATGAATTTGAAATTATTAAAAAAAAATAAATATTGTGGATTCAATATGGCAGGTTAAACATTTTACATGTTTTGATTTTGTCCAAAATCGGCATAGGGGGATTTTTGAATGTGCTAATTACAGATTTTTGAAAAATTCAATTTGACGGATCCAATATGGCGTCATAAAAATTCTACATCTTTTGATTTTCTCGAAAATTGGTGTAAACGCGTTCTTAAGGATGCAAGTTACGAATTTAAAATTATTTTGACAAAATTCAATATTTGAAAGCCAATATGGCGGACTAAGAATTTCACGTTTTTCGATTTTATTTAAGATTGACACTTGGTGGTTTTTGAGAATGTAAATACAAGATTTAAAATTATTTAAAACAAAATTAACGTGTCAGATTCAATATGACATTTCCAAATTTTGTCCAAAATTGGTACTAGAGGGTTTTCATATGTGTAGATTCATATTATATTACGAGGATTAAATTATTTTTATGAAATTAAGTATGATGGGTTAAACATGTTAAATTTTTCAAATTTTCAGGGTCATAGGTTATGAATTTGAAGTTAATTTTTTTAGCTTAATATGACAAATACAATATGAAAGAGGACTAAAAAATTTATATTTTTTTGATTTTGTCCAAAATTGATATTGGAGGATAAAATATGTCGAACTAAAAAATTTACGTCTCAAATTCTTTAATTATCGGTATTGGGAGGTTTTAGAGGACCTATATTTCTAATCCAAATTTAAAATTGAAGATAGTGGATTTACTAAGACTGATTAAATATTTGTTAGGTACAATTTCAAACTAACTCTGTACAGGTCAATTATTCGCCCGGTTGTTACTTATGGCAGCGAGACTTGGACCCTCAATCAACGGGAAATAAATAAATTACTCATATCTAAACGAAAGGTTCTTAGAATGGTATTTGGCCCCCAAAGAGATGAAACAACAGGAAATTGGAGAAGATGCCACAATGCTGAGTTGGCGACACTGTATGGCAGTGAAAACATAGTCCGTTGTATAAAAGCCAATAGAATAAGATGGGCAGGCCATGTGGTAATATCAGGGGACCACAGATTATTGAAAACAGTATTCTTTGAGATACCAGATGGTAGAAGATCAATAGGCCGTCCCAAGAAAACATGGAAGGATGCCGTCGAAGCTGATTTGTATAGGATTGGAGTCCAACAGTGGAAAATGGAAGCACAAGACCGTAGGAAATGGAGGGCGATAGTGAATGCGGCTAAGACTCACCCAGAGTTGTAAGACCAGGAAAGAAGAAGAAGAAGAATTTCATTCATAACTGTTATTTGGAGATTTCTTACAATTAAAGAATTTTTAGTTCTGTATTTTAGTATTTTGTACAATTTTGGACAAAATAGGTACTTTTTTCTGACCTTAAAATCATTGCGAGGTATATTAATCTCGTTTAGTACTTAGTTCAAATATTATATATATATATATATATATATATATATATATATATATATATATATATATATATATATATATATATATATATCACAACAAATTGAAAAATAAAAATCTAAAAATAAAATTTTTATAAAAAAATTGAAACGATTTTTAAAAAAGCGCTAAAAAGCGAAAAATAAAAATATGAATTTTTATATCGCATTGAATTTTTGAAGTCGGCGTCAAATTATCTTTAAATGAAGCAACTACTAACACGAGATATACAGAAACTACAGTAAGAAAGCGAATAACATCTTGTTAGGTAATAATTTGGCGTGGAAATCGAAAATTTCGGTTTCATATAAAAATTTTTATTGTTATTTTTCATTTTTTACCGCTTTTTTACAAGTCGATTAACTTTTTTTATAAAAATTGTGTGTCTATGCTTTTTGTTAAGGCAACCTAAAGACAAAGGTCTCCGTTGATAGTCCGAAAAAATATTTAGGGATTGGGAGAAATTATTAACGAAACTGCTTAAATGAATCCAGATATGTTTTGTCAGGTTCTGGAAAATTTCCATGATAGGTTCCGAGAGTACATCAAAAGATGAAAAGGACATTTACCTTTCACTATTTTTAGGAATGGCTTATTTTAGCTTACCGGTGTTGTATATTCAAAATTTTCTATTCCGTGGAAACATCTTGTTTAATATATGTTCTTGCAATAACAAGAGTAATTTGTTAAACTTATTTAATATAAAAATTTTTTCAGGTTATGACGACACTGGGATTTTCATTGCCTACTTATCAAGTGTGGTTGCCCTTAATTGAACTTTTTAGGAACTATTTACCATTGGACTCGAGTAAAATAACCTCAAAACAAAGAAAAGCAATTTTTATAGAAACAAGAAAAATGGAATTTTTGTTCTTGTTTGATTTAATCCTACATGTGGGAAATGTTGCATCATTTCTAGTTGTTGCGGTTAGAATGCCAGCGACCGTCACAATTTTCGGTCTTTTGATAGAGTCTCACGTACCACAGTTAATGATTCCTTTAATGGCTGTTTATATAATTTTATGTATAATTTTAACGGTGGTTCTGGGTTATACACCATATTATGCCTTAATTGTTGAATGCATAATGAAATGTCAGATGTATTCATTGAATGACTACGTTTTAAATATTTTTGTAAATGACAAAAGATTATTAGAAGATGATAATAACAATTACGTGAAAAAGCACCTCAAGGAAATCATCAAGTGGCATCAAAAAATCATAAAGTAAATTTTGATTTCAATTGCATAGTTGCAAAATTGTAATTTTTCATTATTGAGAAGAGTCCAAAATCTATGATTTGTAAAGACTTATTATTTAACAGTGTTCTGCATGAAAACTCACCTCGACAAACAAATGTGTTGTTTCAATAATTTCTATCTATGTAACCTATTTTTTTACACTTACACTTACCTGTAAATTGTCGTATCACGTAGTAAAAGCTAGGCAACATCAATAACATATTTTGGTTGATTAAAAAGTCGGTAATAGGATGTACCTATATGATCTATAAGTTGTTATAGCATACCGGGGTGTAAGAGTGCCAAGTCTACGTTTTTTCTAAGTTTCGGGAAATTGTGCACAATCTATCAACACCGCATAGAGGTGACCCTTATCTATGAAGTCTCAATCCCTAGGGCTCAAAACAACCAAAACATTAAACCCATTTGATTCCAAATTTTACCATACCCCATAATCGTCGAAGGGTCAGCTATTTATCAAAAGCCCTGTGTACAGGAATTATGTCGGCGCTTCTGGTACGCTCGATACCCGAAGTTTCCAAAGAAACACCAGATGTACGATCAGTATTGGATATACGAGAGAAGTGCAAAGAACCAGCGAATAGTTATAACGTTGTAGTAGTGCTATTATTTTTGCCGTGTGTCCCAGACCACCCGTCCACCCTTTTTAAAATCTAGGGAAATGGTTTTTTTTTTAAGAATTTCAAAATCTTGTATAATCATATCGGGTACGCTCTTTCGATTGGTAGCATTTACAATTTCCAACATACAGGGTGAGTCAACGATTGGATGAAGTAAGTTTGTGCCTTCTCGGTGAAATTTACAAAGAAACTATATTTATTGTTTGATACAGTTTATTTTTACGCAGATTTTAAAAATATCTAGGACTCTACAGGGTGAGCCAAAAAACTAGGACAGCATAAAGTTGTATTCTTTTAAATAGAACACCCTATATACGAATCGTATTTTCAATTTAGCTTATAATTTTAAATATTTTTTATTAAGGGTTTACTACAACAAAACTTTATAGTTTCTGAAATAATTAAGTTTAAAGAAAAAAAGTCACATTTTCAAGCATCAATTCAATCCTAAATAACGTTTTCAATTTTGTGACAAATGTATTCAAATTTGGAATTTAGCAAGGCCAAGGACAAGTTAACATAATTTTTACCTAATATTTGCAATAAAAGCTACAGGGTGCTGAACACATCGGCTCAAATTTGAACAAGTATAAATGAATAAATATCTTTTTTTAAATGGTACACCCTGTATATTTTCATATTATTTAATAGAGTAATAAAAACCCTAAAAGTTTTGTTCAATATATCCTATACCTATTTATAATAGTTTTTGAGATATTTCAGTTTTTCTTATTTTCCATACTTTTTTACAGAAATAGTCTTCATTATCATAATAGCCATGGCAAAAACCATGTAAAAGAACATTTTTCTATGTGTCAAATTTATAACCGCAATCGCTTCTTTTGGTTTTTATGTAGTGTAGTTTGGTTTTTTTTGCATTCATCTTATATTGTAAAATGAATTTTCCAAAGAATGAGTTAATAGATATGATTTATACAATAGGAGAGGCTCAGAAAAATTGCCGTCTTGCTCAAAGAATTTACAAAATGAAGTATCCTGATCGACGCCAGCCTAATACCCATACTTTTCAAAACTTAATGCAAAGATTTGATTCTTCTGGTACTGTTGATTATCCAAAACGTAAAGTGGTCAACAAACCAGTAACTAATGAAGAAAAAGAACTACAAGTATTAGTAGTGGGAATAGGGGGCTTCTAGTTGACCCCCCCACCACTTTTTTGATTGGTCAGCCAAGAATGACCTTGTTTCTGATTGGCTGCCCAAGTTCGCCCCCTATTCCGATTGGTTTCATAAACTCCGCCTCTTTTTGCTCCACCTCCTACCTCCTTCCTAACCACCACAGTAGTTGGAGGGGAGCTGGTAGCAGTTGGAGGGGAGCTGGTATTTTAAAGGACTGAATCTGAGCGAGCTACATTCATTTACAACTAGTCTTAAGCTTATATAGAAGATTCACCACTAATAAAGAACAGTGTTAAATTAAAAATAAGTGGTAGTTATGAACAGTGATTTGCAAAATGAAATAATCAAATTAGGTAAACAGTTTACTAAACTTCAAAATTCCGAATTAAAGAATGCAATGCTAAGGAAAACACACCCCGAGTGGGCACAGGTATATTATGAGACTGCCTTCCAATACCAATTAGCTGCAGAAGCCTGTTTAAATTATAGAAAAACCCAAAATTTGCCGAAGTTCTTTCATGAAATAAAGAAAATAGGATTCAGTTACTTTTTAAGGATATTGAAGGATTATATAAAAGATCCTGATATATTAAAAGAAATCGTGGAAGAGGAAGAGAGAGATAAAGAGATATTGAGAAACAGGGAGGTTTTAGTGTAGGATTTATTATGGAATTATTAATAAGAGAAATGTATGAAGAGTTTTTGATGTCCGCAGCCTGTTCCGAGTTTTTTGCATATGAAGGTCAAGAAAGTGAAGCGCAGAATATTATATTGTTTTTAAATTATATGGAACATGCGGAATTATGTTTACTAGCAGCTAAATGTTGTAGCGAATATTTAAAAAATAAAAATATAGATATTTTAATATGTAAACTTCAAGAACTAGGATTAAATAATAATATTTCATGTATTAAAACAATGTTAGAAAATAAAACACATAATTTGTAATCAAGTCTTTTATTACATAAAAAAATTGTTGTAAAGGTAATAAACATTTGATAATGCACATACACATGGTATTTTTTGATGATAAAAGCAGCAAGGATCCATTTTCTTTAGGGTGGGTTGTTCATCAATCTCAATAACTGGTTTCATGGAATACTTCTTTACGAAATCTGCCTTTTCTTCCCCTTTTACATAAACATAGTCCACCTTAGCGCTTAAATCTCTTATGATATCTCCACATTTGTGTAATGGTGTAAATCCTTCACACCATTCAATGCAATGGTAATTTTTTATTAACCACAGAGCTTGTTTGTGTAAATAGGATGGTAAATGACCCATCGGAAATGGAGCTTTGAAAATAAAATGACTTGTCTTTTGCCCATCGTACGCTGCTAATTCCTTTACAATAAATTTATTATTTTCAATTTTGAATCCTTGAAGATCTAGAATAAGTTTCATATTTTCAAATATTTGAATTTCTTGATCATTTCTACTTTTAATTGATATTCACTTATTTGTTTTTTTAATTTCTGCAACTGAAGTTGAAAATCTAATACTCGAACTGAAATCTCGTAAGACATTATATAAACGAAGAATTCTGGTTTGGCTACGTTAATAAATATCAAAATTGACGCGTGCGCTCTTAAGCGTAAGTAGCGGTTTGTTTAAAAAGAGTATTTTATCTTAAGGAAATTGTATTACAACTGTTTCACAATTTTTGTTAATGGATTGTAACTGAAAACTTTATCATGAATTATAACACAATATGCCGCTGTTTTAGGGGGAATTTTTTCCTTGGTTTCAAATTCAATTATCATGGTTACTGGACCTGTTTGTAGTAAATCTCTTTGATGTGAACAATTAATGTAAACTATAGGAGCATTTTCTTTAAATTCTTTCGGATTAAAAATTGGTTCCACTGGAAAGTTATAATACCCTTGACGAAAGTCTGTAAACATTTCATACAGAGTAGCAAATTTATTATTTTCAAAGTCAAGTTGAAGATCATTGTAAGGATATCTTTCTGAATTTAAAAAGACATTCATATTTCTTAAATTACAATGATCAAATTTACTCATATCCATTTTTAGATTACCACGTCTATTTTTCTGAAAAGCAATTAGAACATGACGTGGCGTTTCGACTTTTGTAGATGTTTTTACGGGCCAGTTGTGCCTCGTAGTTTCCAATAACTCTGGATATTCAACTAATTCCCAGCTTCGGAAGGTTATTAGTATATCACTATTTTTGTCAATAATTTTGGTAACTGCTAATTCTTGCGGAATCGCTACAGTAAGATGAGGAACTCTCCAACACAACTTGGTAATTTTAACTTTGGGTTTTTCATCTTCATTACTGGATAATAATGCATTTGTATCATCATTACTTCTTATTAGAATAAGTTCTTGTTGTGAATTAAGAATAATCTTATTATAATCTTCAAAAAATCCTGAATACATCTTTAATGGTATACATAATGAAACATTACCTTTGTCATCAGTCATAATTTTTTCTTTGGATTTTGTTTTCGGATACCAACCGGCATTTTCCAATTTAGCACTTTCATTTTGATTAAATGAAATATATCCCTTAAGAGTTGAAGTTATACCAATATCCCGAACGGAGTCAATAGTAACACCATTTAAAATATAGCGTAATTCTTTAAATAAAAATGCCGGAGCATTATTAATTAAAACAGTATTAGCTAAAGGGGAATCATCTTCTTTAGTTACTTGCAATTCCACATAAATTTCACTTTTGCAAGGTAAAGGATATTTTCCTGTTTGTTGCAAAGCAATTCTGATTTCATCATTTGGTCCGAGTTTTGTAGGATTAAAAGGATCGAAAGAAAGAATTTCCCAGCTTAATATTGATTCATCAACCAATACATTTTCTCTTACATTTAAATAATCCATTTTTATTTAAGTTTAAAACCCAAACTTTGAAGAAATTTTCTATTAGAAGGTGTTAACCTTTGGAAGTTTGATTTCCTACTAAAGGAAGTTGGTTTCTTTCTTGTCTTATTAATGTTTTTATTATTAAATTTTCTAGTAAAGTTTGCAGATTTATTGTTATATAATATTACCATCTTTAATCTACTTTTTTAAGATGTAGTCTGATGGTTATGGTTTCTTCTCTAAAATTAACCAAATCACCTTCCTGATCTATTATTTTAATGGCTATTTTATCAATTACTTTAACGGTGACTGGGAAATATATGACGTTTTGAGGTGACTCAATTATTTTGAACCCTGGAGCAACGCTCGGGAAAAATTGGTGTATTATATGAACAGGTTTCCCGTTTAAATATGATCCCTCTGCAATACTGCAGTCTATATTTATTGAATTTACTTTAATTATTTCCGCGGGAAAATCTGATATATGTTCAATGTTGGCTTCCAATCGCCCATTTTTAAACCCTAATAATTTACCAATAGTTCCTTCACGAAAAGTTATGGGGGCTGAACATTTAAGATGTGTACGTAAAGTATTATTATTTGCATAAAGACTAAAACTAATTTTATCCTCATCCAAGTGTTTTTTTAAAAAATCTGTTATGTCTTCTAATTCGTAGCTACCTGGGGGTATGGCTATTTCTAAATTTTCATCATGAATTAATACATTATTCCCAACATCAATATTGGGAATTGCATTAAATGTTTCGAAATTTACAAGACCGATAACATATTCAACATCTTCATCTAAATATATTGGAGGATGTAACTCTGATGTTAAAATAGCGGAATTGCCGCTAAGAACAAAACTATATGACATTTTACTTTAAAAATATGTTTAATAATAAACTAAAATTAGGTGTTACATATGGTTATAAAGAAATTTTAGACACAATTGACCACAATTTGTTTTGTTAAAGTTTTGATAACTGTTATAATTATAATTAACAATATTATTATTTTGGTCGCTATAAAAATATTTAATTAATTCAGAAGGGGGTCGCAAATTACCATAACTATCAAAATATATTATGTTTTTTCCTTTTTTTGTATATGCTATCCAGTGAGTACCAACACCACTGTGATTATCTAGATTGACAATTGCACTTTCAATTAACTTTATCTTTTTTGGTAATTTATCCCTCATAAAAATACCACGAAAGTTGGGAATTTGTAAATATTTAGCGTATTTAAGTAAATCGTAATTTGTAAGTGCTTTTCGAGGTATATGTTTTAGCAGTTTTTTGAATAAGGTTTCAAGTATAATCCACATCCTGTTTTATAGGGTTTTAAATAAAGTCCACTTCCTTTTTTTCCTACCGCAATGGACTCCATCATTTGATTGTGTCGTTTAGATTCTTCTAATTTCGCTTTGGCTGCTTTTGCATCATTTACTGCTTTAGCAATACCTGCAGCCCCTCCTCCAAGAGCACCAAGAGCAGACAAACCAGCAAATAAAGGTATAAGTGGAAGAAATCCGCCAGTCTTTGGGATTGGAATTACCCTTTTCTTTGGAGGTAACACTTTACCAGTTTTTTTAATAGCTTTTAAAGCAGTTTGAATACTTTCATTTAGGTCTTTAAAACGTTTCCCCTTAATTCCTTTTCTAGCTTTTGAAATTACCTGAGATAATGATAGTCCTCGTCCTTTTCGAGTTTTTCGCTTGAACTTTCTTCTCGTTCGAAGTCCCATACCTAATTTTCTTTTAATTTTCATAGCACCAGTAATTCCTAGTGCAGCAGTTTTTTCCCCAAAACTAGAATCTTTAGCTTTGAACCTTGATAAAGCTTTGTCAGCTAATACTTTATCAGCTAAATGCCTTCTTTTTATATCATTTGATTGTGAGTAAGAAATATCGTGTTCTTTACAAGCCTCATCCAATAAATTTATACCTTTATCACCTCTTGACAATCGTTTTTCCAATTTTGTTCCAGGTCCACAAAAATTATAACCAGGAATATGCAATTCAAAGGGTAATTTATTTATTAATGAGTTTACTAAACCACTTCCTTTCCTTTTGCTGTTTGTCTTGTAAATGATTCGTTTATTATGTGATGGAAACATTATATATAGTTGCAATCCTAGTGATAACTAACCAGTTACATCACAATACTGAATATTAATAGTTTGTTTTATATATAAAATGAGAGTTGAGAAACAACCATACTCTATAACAATTAAGGATCATGAAAGTTCAGTGAATGGTTTTAGAAAACATGGAAAACTGTTTGAGGGAAATAGTAAAAGAGGGTTAATTATTGGCCCGTCAGGCTGTGGCAAAACCAATGTTATTATTAGTTTGATTGAAGATCCGAATGGTTTGCGATTTGAAAATCTGTATGTTTATTCAAAATCCTTATATCAACCAAAGTATAAATATTTGAGAACACTTTTTAAACCTTTGAAAAAAAATTGGATACTATGAATCTGAAAATGAAGAAACAATTGTTTCACCAAAACAAGTTAAACCAAACTCTATAATAATATTTGATGATATAGTGTGTTGTAATCAGAATGTTGTAAAGGACTATTTTTGTTTCGGAAGACACAAAAATACTGATTGTTTTTATTTATGTCAAACATATTCTTCTATTCCGAAACAATTAATTCGTGACAATGCAAATTTAATTGTTATATTTCAACAAGATCGAACAAACTTAAAACATATTTATGATGATCATGTTAATGTTGATATGTCATTAAACCAATTTAATGAGTTGTGCTTAATATGTTGGAAAGATAAATTTGGATTTTTAGTAATAGACAAAGACTCTAATGTGAAATCTGGCCGATATCGAAAAGGATTTGATTCATATATTTACTTATAAAAATAAACGTTTGATGGTAAATTATACCAATCATGGATGAACGTTTAGCAAGAGAGCTAGTTAAATCAAGAAAAGCTGTTAAACAAAAATATCAGAGTTTAAAAAATGCGGAATTTGAGGCGCAAACTAAATTGGAGGAAACATATAAACCGATAACTCAACCCTTACAAGAATTAATTTCAACGATTGGTAAAATTGAACCTGTTGAAATAAAGGAAGAGCTACACACACCAATTAAAAAAATTTATGAAACACCACAGAAAAGATCAATTCAAACACTAACACCAAAGAGAAAATTACAATATGGAACATCAACACCAGAAAAAAGAAAGACGGGAAAAACTCCATTCCTTCCTACAGAAATACCATCGATTATTGACTGGGACGCGAGTTTAGCTTCAGCAAGTCAAATGCCATCTATACAACAAACAAGTATTATTGCAGAAACAAACCCTTCTTCAGGTTCACACTCCACAATAGAAAATCTTTCAGATATACTGGAACAAACACGGCAAACAGTTAGAACATTTGTTGATACAGATTTATATAAAGAATATTTATTAGGATTTGATGAATTACCTCGCCAATATATTGATAGCGGTGTAAAAGATGTTGAACATGAGTTTGATCACCAATATGGAATAGTTCATGATTTGGAAACCGAGAAATTCTTTTTGGGTTTAACTCAAAAACCTGTCGAAATTATTGGTAAAAACATCAAAATTGAAGGAATAACCTATACAGGTACACCAGGTTTATATGAGTTATTATTTAAAAAAGAACCAATAGGGTATAAAAAACAAGATTTGGAAAATTATATGGATATTTTAAAAAGAACCAATGCATACCGTAGAAATAATGATCCAAATGAGCAGGTGCAGGGGAATGGATCACATAAATATATTTCTATAATAGGACCTTATTTGCAAAGCAAAGGAATTACAAAAACTAAAACTCTAAATCCCGAATCTCAACAAGCAGTCCAGGGATTTTTTGAAAGACGCAAAGCTCCATATAGAGAAAGTCGAGTGTCTTCAAAAAAAACCGGATTTGGTATAACTTTAAAAGTTAATAAACCTAATACAGATTACATATATTGGGATAATGTAAACGAACTTGTTGAGAGACTTCGACTATTGGTAGCATCCATGCTTGCGGGACACACTGGTCATAACAATGAAATTATTTCCATTATTGAAGAACTAAGAGAAGCGAATATTATTATATAAAAGGACATAATAGATACTTTTAAACATTTCTAAAATGACCATCGATAAATTTGGTCGTCATATTTCAAAAAAATCTGCTCTAAACACATTATTATCACTAGAAAATAAAATATTATCAAATGTTGAAGAGAAAATAATAAAAATTTTTAAAAGCGATGTCAAATATATTGAAAACAAATTAATTCAAAATTTAGATCCCAGGTTGAAAAGCGATGTTAATAATTTAAATAAGAGAATAAATGAATATGATAACAATATACAAAATATTGCAAAAAAGATTAAGTTATTTGAGGATAAAGTTATTCCTGAATATAATGACAAGATAATTAATTTGAAAAATACTGTTGATGGAAATGATGATGTAGTAGAAAAATTTTCTCAGAAAGTTTCTAAATATGCAAATGACTTTGACGTAGTGAAGTTAAAATATGATAAAGTTGATGATTTTGAAAATGAAATAAAAAATGAAATTACATCAATTAAATCAATAATTAAGGATACTTCAGCAATTGACAATGTCAAGAACAGTATTTCCAAGGAAATTACATCAAAGTTTCAAAATTTTACTAATTTGCTTAATGATAGAGTAGCAGAAGAAGTAAGGAATTTTAAGAAAATACATGACGTTATGGATAAAAATACACAAAATCTTGAAAAATCAATGAACACTCATTTCCTAATTCACAAAAAAGATACCGACAAAGTTAATGAATTTAAAGAACAAATTAAAGAATTTGAAATTAAAATCAATGCATATAAATCAAATTTACAATATTTAGAAGACAAATTGAAGGAGGATTTTCAAAACGAAAATGAAAAAATTGAAACAAAATTCAAAGATCAAATTACAAAAGATAATGAAAAAATCGAGGATATACTAAAGCAATTAAACAATCTGAAAACCAAATCTGAAACGTCTTTTGACGAGGGAAATTTTACAAAGGCAATCGATGAGAAATTACAAAAAGAATTAGAATCCTTACTAGAAGTAGTGCAAGCTATAATAGAAGTTTCTAAAAAGGATGTATTAATTAAAATTAAAAATAATAGTTCAAAAATCGAGGAGACTTCTTTACTCATAAAAGAACTTGAAACACCTTATACAGATATACTACACAAAGCTGAAAAGACAGCGTCAGACATAAAAAATATAGAAAAAAAAATTGTGAAAATGACATTAGATATTACAAATGCAGAATTTCAATTAGGAAAAGATATAAAAAATCTAGAAGATAAATTAACAAAAGCAATAAAATCTTTAAACGAATTAGTTCAAAGAGCTGCTGAAGTTTCTAGAAAAGAATTTAATGATACAATGAATTATGCAAGAGAAGAAATGAATTCAACATTAGGTGGTTTCAAAAAAGATTATACGTTATCAAATGTTCTTTTGGAAACTAAATTTAATGTAAAAATGTCTGATCTTAATAACAACATCACCCAAATAAATTCGTCAATAAAAGAAATTAGAAATGAAAATAACAAATCATTTGAAACAATGGAAAATAAATTTAATGTAAAAATTTCTGATCTTACTAACAACATCACCCAAATAAATTCGTCAATAAAAGAAATTATAAATGAAAATAAAAAATCATTTGAAGCAATGGAAAATAAAATTAAAGAACTTACTAAAAAAACTGAGATGATTTTTTTTATATTTTACAACATCAGCGATAAAGGGCTTTTATAAACGGTTTAGAAGGAGGTAAAGTTATTTGTGGGATTTATTTTCGAGAGTAAGGTATAAATTAATAATGAGTAAAATTAAGCAAGACGTTGTAAATGAATTACATAAACCGGCGAGAAGGCGATATAGAAGGAGACGAACAATTGTAAAAGGGCTTAATGATCTATTTCAAGCTGATCTGATAGAAATGCAGCCATATGCGAAATTTAATAGGGGTTTAAGATATATTTTAATGGTAATAAATGTGTTTTCTAAATTTGTATGGGCTGAACCTGTAAAATCCAAAACTGGTAAAGATGTAGCAGCTGCAATGAAAAAAATTCTATTAACTTTAAAAACTCCCCCAACAAATCTGAATACTGATCAGGGTAAAGAATTCTTTAATCAAGACTTTCAGAAACTTATGGAGCAGTTCAAAATTAATCATTACAACACATTTTCTAATATGAAAGCTAGTATTGTAGAGAGAGTAAATAGAACGATAAAAAACAAAATGTGGAAAAAGTTTAGTTTACTAGGTAATTATAAATGGATCAGCTTTCTTAAAGAAATAATTACAGAATACAATAATACTAAGCATTCAACAATCGGAAAAAAACCAAACGAAGTTAACGAAAAGAATGAAATGGAAATCTTGAAATCAGCTTATACTCATAGGAAAACTGTGGATCCCAGATCATCAAAATTTCGTGTCAGTGATAGAGTACGAATAAGCAAGATTCGCGAACAATTTTCTAAAGGTTACACGCCCAACTGGTCAAACGAAATTTTTCAAATAAAAAAAATCCAGCTTACTAATCCAACAACGTATTTGATTCAAGATGGAAATGGGATAGATATTCAAGGAGGTTTCTATGAAGAAGAACTTCAAAAAGTAAGACACCCAAATGTATATCTGGTGGAAAAAGTGTTAAGAAAGAAAGGAAACAAAGTATTTGTAAAATGGTTAGGATTAGATAAATCTTATAACTCTTGGATCTTCAAGAGAGATGTGATGTAATAGTAATTAATGCTGTAATAATAATTGATGTTTGTAATAAAAAAAATGATTTTTTATATATATTTGTTTTATTTAAAAATAAGCTTATTACATAAACATTTTTTTAAATACAATATTCCTATAATCAGAGTCTAATATGGGATTTAAAATTTCTTCAGTCAATTTAATCCTTCTTCTAAAATGTTTTTGATTTATAAACTCTTCAGAAGTCATACGAGCTTTTCTGGGTACCTATTCTCGTTCTTGAGAGAACGATCATCTTGATGGAAAGTGGGCGTGGTTTTCACGAAAAAGTACGAAAACGTATTCAGAATACGGTTTCTTACTTTTTCGTGAGAACCACAGCCACTCTCCATCAAGATGATCGTTCTCTCGAGAACGAGAAAAGCTACCCAGACGACGGTTTCATACTTTTTCGTGAGAACCACGCCCGCTTTCCATCAAGTGATCTTTCTCTCAAGAACGAGAATAGCTACCCTGTAGGCGAAGTTCCAAGCAACCATCAGATCAATTTGGTTTCTTGATTCATCAATAGATACTGTCTTCTTCATAATAGTGCTTAGACTTTAATTTTTGTTCTAGTTCTTCGGGATGATTCAACAGCAGTTCCAGCATGGAACACACATTTTCACTATTTAGATTTTGTTTTGGAGAAAGGACATTATATATTTTGTCAAAAGAATCTCCGTCGTAAAAATTGTTATTTCTAAAAACGTTGAAATAACGTCGAAAGTTTTGTTTTTGTAAAACATTTAGTCTATATTCTATAAGTGGAATTTGTTCCCATAGTCTGCACACAGTTTCATTTCCATAGTAAATAAAATCACAGCTTTTCACAATCTTCACTATTGGTAATTCACCAATCTTTTCAAAATGAATAGATAAATTTTGCAAATATATCGGTTCATTGAAAACATTTGGTGAAAACATATAATTTGTTATAACTCCTTGATATTGCAATAAGTTCTTCCAATCATCTTCATTTAATATCACAGACTGACCATTTTTACCACCAAGTTCAATGCATGGTAGAAAATCACTTTCCACCCACAAACCAATCACAGCATATTTAGAGTTAGAATTATTTAAATTATATTTTGTAGAATTTATAATTGTTTTTTTTATTTTCTTTTTTAATGGTGAATTTTCAAATATATTTTTACTCTGATTACTGAACATTTTAAATGATGTATTTCAAAAACTAACTGGCTATCTGCTTGCTCTCAAAAAACTAACTATCAATCCGCTTGCTCCTAAATTTTATACATTTTCCCTCTCCTCTCAAGTGGAGGGGTAAACTTATTTTCCCTCTCCATTTAAGAGGAGGGGATAAACTTTAAATGTCTTTATACTAACGAGAATCAATAAAAAACAAAATTTATATAATTTTTTTAACATTTATTAAATATTTTTATAGATATTTTTTCATGAAATACAATAAAATTAAACATGTACAAATAAATATTGCTGCTGTAAATATAATAACAAATATATAACAACAGACACAATGACAAGATTCTTCTTTTTTATTATTGAAAGGAATCCAATCTGAATATTGTAATGGTTTGTTTGTCATGGAATATTTAATTTTTATGTATGTATTTTCACACAAAGCAGAATCAGTTACATTATAGGTAAAAAAGTGTGAATTTCCAACAAGATATGTCATTTTCATCTGTTTGTAGCAGTCGGTTTCATTTTTGAGGGCATTTATACATATATCAGCCCTAACTGTATTAGGAATGTAATTTACATATATCACATTTCCAACAAGGGAAACTAAAACTATTAAAGATGCAGCAGTCATTGTTGTAATATTACTAAGAAATAATGGTATTTCTATACAATATATATGTTTTTGGATTCAGTTCCCCCTCCAACTTTTAAAGCTTCAAAAACGACTTACATAATTTATCATCATATAAAATGATGTCTTTATAAAGATGAAAAATTACTAGGAGTAGTTAATTCTAATCGCGGTTTTTTATTTTTAGATCCATTTTCGTTTCCAGAACTTAAAAAAGTTAGAGTATCATACATCATTTTCATATCTTTATCAAAAAAATCTGTTTCCAAAATATCCTTATGTCCCCATGCAAGAGTTTTTGTGGAATTTGGTATACAATATCTTTTATCATCATGAGTTGTTAATGCCAATTTATTTAACAAATTAGTGTATATATTATGCATATCTGACTTGAATACATACATGGTGCAGAATATTTTGTCACCTTTCTCAACAACATCTTTATAATCTGATAATGTTAATTGATTTTTTATACATGATCTACTAACGCCTTTTGCTTTTTTATCTACACTATTTTTGGATTTTATACAATATGCTTTAGCACCAGTTCCATAAAAACTTTCAATGGGAATCCCTTTGTACTCATCTTTAAATTTACCAACAACTGATGTTGTAATAGGCATGCAATGAATATTTTGTTCAGAAAAATTAGAAGTATCAAATTTATCCAGATTTAGCTTCATATCTTCATAAAAGTTTTGGGTCTGAACTTCAAGAATTAAGGAATCAGTATCCGTATATAATAAATTTAAATTATTACCATATTTTACTTTTAAATACCCATAATAAAAATTATACATTACAGTTTTTGCAATATCCAGAATACTCATCCCAACATAAATTGGTTTATTGTATTCAATGCAAACCTGTTGAAGTTGAAGAGCAACTAGATTTTCAGAGAAAATTTTAAAATCCTTTAATTGAGGTTTAGAAATAAGTTTTTCGGCACTAAATTTATTACCCTGTCTTTTCCATTGAGATACTAATTTAATATCTGCTCGCCTATCAACATTTTCCATGGTTTTACCGAAAATTGAATTATTTGCCAATTTATAACAATTTTTATCAAATTTATTTTTAGATAAATTTCGTAAATTTGTATTTAAATCTATATATTCCGCTAACCATGGTGATTGTGTAAACTTAACTGCTCTGTGTATTTTTATGATTTTGAGTCCAAATTGTAGACATTGTTTCAGATATCGGTAGTGAATGATATAGTTATATTTATTATGTAAGTTTGGAATTAATTTGGAGTGGTTTGAAATTGGTGGTGTATATTGTTCAGGACAAAATGGGAAATCATTATGACTATCATGTAAATAATTTGGATATTCTAAATCAACTTCAAATATGTATCCTATAGATGATGTATCTGAAAGTTCGGATATATTTAAAGTTTCTATTTCGAGCTTAGGTACCCAAGCAAAATTTTTTTCAGGCAAATATTGTTTCATAGCATAACCATACAAATTTGTGGCGTCTAAGTAAGCGATATATGTTGTAGGTCTTTCAGGATTAAAATTTTCTAAGAATGGATTATTTGCTTCAGATTTGCGTTTGGAACAAGTGCTAACCCCACCACGAACACCTTTTTTGAAAAAATGAAGCATATCTGGTTCCGTTAATAATTCTAATTCTACATTAGTTAATTTCATCATTGCATCCCAGCACATAGAAGGGCTAGTGACATAATTAACAGGATCTAACTTATAGGTTTTAATACATGTGGATCTATAATTTTCAAAAACATCAGCCAAAAGTAAAACATCTGATTTTAAGTAAATATCGGAATAAGCCCCTATTGTAGAACACTTAAATAGATTCCACACTTCTACAGCACGACTGTAGTCTTGAGGAGAGATATTTTCATCGGTTAAGTTATTATAAAATTTATCAATCAATGGTAGAGATTTCTCATTTAATTTTTCGTTGGAATCTATGTAAGAGTATGGAAATACCCCTTTTTGTCTAATGTATCGAAATTCATCAGCATTTGAGAAAAACTTTTTAATTTCAAAACATTGTGAATCTTGTAGAGTTTGTGATAGTGACTCTAAAGACTCTGGGAGAAATTGAAAAGAATCTATAAAGCGTAGTCGCAAAGCAACTGGTTTCCGCTTTTCTGACACATCAACGAAAATTTCCTTACTAAAAGAAATATACTTTTCTTTATTTTGAGCTATAACACTAATATTTTCTTTATTATAGCAAAGCGATTTAATAAATAGGTGAGAATCATAGTTTTTTAAATTATGCAATACTATTGGTATATATTTTGGAGGTTTAAAATGCAAATTACATATTGAGTGGGCGGCTCCTCGATATTTACCTGTAATATGACAATGATCCCTACACTTTATGAAATTTCCTTTTGAAAAAGGTTTTTCACATACATAACAAATGCTAGAATTTTCATATTCAATCTGTTCCACAGATGATAAATCTTTCAATGGTACTTGATATTTTAAATATTTTTTATAAATTTCTTTTACATCATTTTCAATGTATTCAATAAATTTTATAGCACAATCTGTACCTCTATAAAGTTTAAGACACACAACATTCTCATCAAATGATGATTTAATATAATAAGCAAATGAATAGGGTATATGTTCAGCAGTTTTAATAGTATATGAGGTTGTCGAATCAGGTGTAGATTGTTGGCACTCAATGTTTTTCAAATAACATTCAAAATCGGCATAAATAACAAAAGGAGCTTTATACTGTTTCTGAATATTTTGAAACTTTAATATATTTGCAGGAATATAATTGCCAAATTTATCCAAAATCAAATTATCTGAAGGAAGCTCAATTCGAACAAAACTACAATCACGTTCTAAATGTGTGTTAAGTTTTTCATATGTTCCAAAATATTGAAGGCATCCATCACATAAGTATTTTTTTATTTTCTTTTTTGATAATTGTTTGGATACCAAGCAACCTAAATCCTTTATCCAACAGTAGTGGTTATTTCCATCATCAGAACTTATTAAAAGCAAATTAATATGTAATTTTTTCTTTTCATTATTATAATGTAAAGGACCGACAATCTCATATACCTTTTTATTATCCCTTAAAAATTTTTCAACTCCATATACATTTATGGACAAATTATTTTTTTCCTCAAACTTTTTTATATCTAATAATTTTACTGGAAATTCAGTACCTGTAAAATCGAAAGCGTCTCTGAAGTCTGGATATGATGAGGTCTTTCGAGGATTACCGGTTGGCTGGTATGCTGCTGAAACCACTGCCCAGGCGAAACAGCAATTGTCCTCATTCATCACATTCACTATTGATTTAGAAAAGTGATGCATCTTAATGTAGGAGGAGGCATTCAATGGGTTGTACTTATTGATGTTGACTTCCAAATGCAGAATTCTTTGTAGAGCCCACCCTGTAATAGGAATTAAAAAATTAGTTCTGAATAATATTTGTTAGAGATGTACAAGTGATATTAAGAAAACTTAGCTCTTGAGATTAAATAATAATTACCTGAGTCTCTTTCCGGCAATTCATCTGCTTTGGTTTCAATAATCTTGAATAAATCATCGTAAAGCTGTTGTAGATCAGTTGTATGGGTTACAATGAAGAACGGTATATTAAATGACTTAATTGAAGTAGAGGTTAAAGTTGGAGAATAATATATCCCAAATAACTCCAAATTTACTTTAGCACATGTAAATTCTTGTTGGCGCTGGCGTATTAATGTTTGCACTTTATTACCAACATCTTGCTGAAACTTTTTGATGTCGATGTGATAATTCTGCGAATATATTCTGTAGGAAGCTATTCGACATTTAAATGCACTCCTGATAATGTCAATTCCATTTCCATATTTTATGCAGCTCCTGTTTTTATGAATATTTGTCCTCAAGTGTGTGCTCCAGGAATTAGATTTGACATTTACTTCACAATCTTGGCAATATCGCATTGGAGGTCTTGAAAGTAGTTCATCAACTGAAACAATTATTATTTTTTAATTTCTCTGTAAACCTTTATTAATATTAAAAAGTACAATTAAAAGGAAAATTATAGCTAAATATGTTATAAAAAAATACTTACGATTAATTATATAATCTTCCAAGTTAAAGGTGTTTTCGTTATTAACAACATTTTCTCGAAGGTGGCGTACAATATGTGATTTTCTTTTAAATTCTCTTAAGCAGTGCGTGCAAAGGAGAGTCATTTTAAAATGGAATCGATTAGGGCCGTGTCGCTTTTAAATAAATACAATTTCGATCTATCAAGACCCAATGACATAGAATAATTAGCAATTTTTTCAGCTCGCGCAATTTAGAAAACTTTTGGATTTACTTTTGAATTAACTTTTGGATTCACTTTTTAATTTGAAGAAAAACATGGATTTTTAAAAAAAAATATATTTCCCAAATTTAAAAGAAGATCGCCTTATCTTTGTATACAATTTTTAACGTCTTTTAAAGTCGAATTAGATAAATTATTACATATACTATCCAAGTTGAAATAAGAGAACACCATTGATTTAAATCTAGATGCCGCGCATCTTGTGTCACTCTTATTTAAACTCGGCTTAGATTTCATGCGAATAAATTTATCTAATTCACTCTTATTTGCCGCCAGCTGTCGCTCTGACTGCTGTCGTTCTGCCTGCTGTCGTTCTGCTTGCTGTAGCTCTGCCTGCTGTCGCTCCGCCTGCTCTCGCTCTGCTTGCTGTAGCTCTGCCTGCGGTCGTTCTGCTTGCTGTCGTTCTGCTTGCTGTAGCTCTGCCTGCTGTCGTTCTGCTTGCTGTAGCTCTGCCTGCTGTCGCTCCGCCTGCTGTAGCTCTGCTTGCTGTAGCTCTGTTGCTGTAGCTCTGCTTGCTGTTCCAACCACGATGGCTATAGAACCTCTCTGTTTAATCTCAGAGTTTCGACCAAAAGGTCCACTCGTTGTCGCGCAGTTCAAAAATTAAAATTAGAGGTTGAAACTACTTCAATCGTTATTTGTTGATTTAACTTCTCCGCACACCCTTAAAACAGAACACTACTAAAAAGAATCGGAAAACCACATACTAAATTGGGGGTAGTTACCCTTACACGAAGGGTTTGCAATTTAAGCCTGTAATATTTCAACAATGATCGCCCACATACATAGGAATCTAACCCCAAAACTTCGTTAAAAGGCATCAAGTAATAAGCTCAAAATACGGCATCAAAAATAGGGGTGAAAACTACCCCAACCCAAAATTCTTGTTACTATTAAGTGGTTAGGTGAAAATGCCTCCTAATGCACACACTTAAATTCTCTCAGTGCAGCCCGCAACTATTTTCAGTTATACACAAAAACTACCCTCTAGGAATATAATGATCATCTTCAAAACCTCCAAGCACGATGGCTGAAGAACCTCTCTGTTCAACCCCAGAGAATCAATAGAAAAGGTTCACTCCCTGTCGCACAGTTTAAAAAATAAAATTAAGGGTTGAAACTACCCCAATCGTTATTCACTGATTTAACGTCTCCGCACACGCTTAAAATAGAACACTACTAAAAAGAATCGGAAAACCACATACTAAATTGGGGGTAGTTACCCTTACACGAAGGGTTTGCAATTTAAGCCTGTAATATTTCAACAATGATCGCCCACATACATAGGAATCTAAACCCAAAACTTCGTTAAAAGGCATCAAGTAATAAGCTCAAAATACGGCATCAAAAATAGGGGTAAAAACTACCCCAACCCAAAATTCTTGTTACTATTAAGTGGTTGGGTGAAAATGCCCCCTAACGCACACACTTAAATTCTCTCAGTGCAGCCCGCAACTCTTTTCAGTTATACACAAAAACTACCCTCTAGGAATATAATGATCATCTTCAAAACCTCCAACTACGATGGCTGAAGAATCTCTCTGTTCAACTCCAGAGAATCAGTCGAAAAGGTTCACTCCCTGTCGCACAGTTCAAAAAATAAAATTAAGGGTTGAAACTACCCCAATCGTTATTTACTGATTTAACGTCTCCATATACTCTTAAAATAGAACACTACTAAAAAGAATCGGAAAACCACATACTAAATTGGGGGTAGTCACCCTTACACGAAGGGTTTGCAATTTAAGCCTGTAATATCTCAACAATGATCGCGCACATACATAGGAATCTAACCCCAAAACTTCGTTAAAAGGCATCAAGTAATAAGCTCACAATACGGCATCAAAAATAGGGGTGAAAACTACCCCAACCCAAAATTATTGTTACTATCAAGTGGTTGGGTGAAAATGCCTCCTAATGCACACACTTAAATTCTCTCAGTGCAGCCCGCAACTCTTTTCAGTTATACACAAAAACTACCCTCTAGGAATATAATGATCATCTTTAAAACCACCAACCACGATGGCTGAAGAACCTCTCTGTTCAACCCCAGAGAATCAATCGAAAAGGTTAACTCCCTATCGCACAGTTCAAAAAATAAAATTAGGGGTTGAAACTACCCCAATCGTTATTTACTGATTTAACGTCTTCGCACACCCTTAAAATAGAACACTACTAAAAAGAATCGGAAAACCACATATTAAATTGAGGGTAGTTACCCTTACACGAAGGGTTTGCAATTTAAGCCTGTAATATTTCAACAATGATCGCCCACATACATAAAAATCTAACCCCAAAATTTCGTTCCGATTAGGAAATTATTAAATTTTTTCGAATTATCGTACATTATTTATAACGTTGTTTCGAAAAGTCTCTATATACCTACTCGATAGCCTGCCTAAGACCGAACGGCTTCGCTGCTCAAAGTAAAGTGCATGCATAACGATGCTGGAGAGGAACGAGATGAGGGGCGGAGCTAAATAAATAACAGGTGTAGTTTATGTAACCAATCAATATAGGAGGCAAACCTGCACTTTCACTATTATGAATAGTCGCACGAAACCATCAATATCTCGTTGGAATAAACCTTAACTAACTTCTGTACTCCTGATAACCGAAAAATTGAAACAGCCTTTATTTTACGCTAAAAATTCCATAAATATTGTTTATATTCACAATGTCTTTTAATATTTGGCCTATAGAATATTCAAATTGCACTTTGAATATCTTGTTTATGTTCTTTTGTTTTTAACCCTATGCAGGGATATTACTTTTGTTTTTAACCCTATGCAGGGATATTACTTTAGTTTACATAATCTTCCTTGTACACCCTGGTGCAAGTATCCTAATTTACTTACGAAAATCTTAATTTTCGCGAGTTTTCTAACAATTTCACCCAGAAAAGACACAAAAATTCGTAGTTTTCCGATTTTACACCGTACTTATTCAGTCTGTGGTATTATTATGATCTAAAATCCATTAATTAAATTTAAATTCCAAGACCATTCAGCTCTCAAAAATATGTCTGCACGGCTTCGCTGTTCGAACTGAAGTGCTTACATAATAGTGTTAAAGAGAAAAAAGACGAGGGGTAGAGCCAAAGAAAAAAGGTGTAGTTTACGTAACCAATCGATATAGGACTTCCACGACTAAGAAGAGTTGCAGAATACAATCTATATCTTTTTCTGATATACCTTCACTAATTTCTGTACTCTTAATAATCGAAAATTTAAAACAATTTTAAACACTTTAATGTTACCCTAAAAAAAAGACCACACAAATTTTTTAACACTTTTTCAGTCACCCGTAGAAAACAGCCAGATAAATGTTGTTTTAATTCATAATGTATTTATAATATTTGACCTATGGCCTATATATCCTGCACTTTGAATACCTTGTTTATATTCTTTTGTCTGGAACCCTACACAGGGATAGTCCCAAATATGCCAAGTTCAGAGACAAGAGTATAACAATAGGTCACGAAATCTTTCTTGTACATGCTGGTCCAAGGTGCAAGTTCCCTAATTTCCTTAAATGACATTCATTTTCGTGAGTTTTTTAACAATTTCACACCAAAAAGATACAAAAACTCATAGTTTTCCGATTTTGTACCGCACTTATTCAGTCTGTGGTCTTCTCAAGATCTGAAATCCATTAATTAAATTTCCATTCCAAGACAGTTCACCGCCACATAAGAGACGTCCGCACGGCTTCGCTATTCAAACTAAAGTGCATATGTAGTAGCGATGGATTGAAAAAAGATGAGGGGCGGAGCTAAAGAAAGAAGAAGAGTAAGAAGGAGAACGTAACATATCGATGTAGGGCTTCCACCACTAAGGATAGTAACAGCATACCATCAATGTCAGGTTCTGATATATCTTCATTAACTTCTGTATTCCTGATAATCGAAAATTTGAAACGGGCCAATTTCACCCTAAAAAAAAATAAAAAAATGGCCACACAAAATTTTTAAAACTTTTTTAATCCTGACCCATACAAAAGACAGCTATAAATGCTGTTTTAATTCACAATGTCTTTATAATATTTGACCTATGGACTATACATCCTGCACTTTGAATATCTTATTTATGTCCTGCTGTTTTCAACCCTATGCAGGGATATTACCAAATATGCAAAGTTCAAAGACAAGAGCATAACTTTAGATTACGTAATCTTCCTTGTACACCCTGGTTCAATGCGCAAGTTCCCTGATTTTCTTACGAAAATCTTAAATTGCATTCATTTTCGCGAGTCTTTTAACAATTCCACCCCGAAAACACAAATTTTCATAGAGTTTCTCGATTCTACATCGCGTCTATTCAGTCTGTGGCCTTCTCAAAATCTGAAAATGTTTCAATCGTACCCATTATTTAAATTTAAATTCTAAGACAATTCGGCTCCATAGAAGACGTCTACACCGGTTCGCTGTTCGAACTGAAGTGCATACATGATGGTGTTGCAGAGAAAAATTTTGATGGGCGGAGCTAAAGAAAAAACAGGTGGAGTTTACGTATCCAATCGGAATAGGGGGCGAACTTGGGCAGCCAATCAGAAACAAGGTCATTCTTGGCTGACCAATCAAAAAAGTGGTGGGGGGGTCAACTAGGAGCCCCCTATTCCCACTACTAGTATTGTTAAATGTTCAGGAAAATCCTTATATTGGTAGCCGTCAGTTAGTAGCATTATGTGAAACATCACAATCCACCGCTAATCGTACCACCAAGAAATATAGGTATCATCCATATCACATGGAATTACACCAAGAATTGCATGGACAGGATTTTGAAAGTCGTGTAAACTTTTGTCGTACAATAAATGCGGAGATTCAATTAAATCCAAATTTATTATGCAAGGTAATGTTTAGTGATGAAGCTACTTTTAGAAGTAACGGTGCCGTAAATAGACGCAACATGCATTATTATGCCACAGAAAACCCATTTTGGATTAGAGAGGTGCAACATCAAAACCATCATAATCGAATTATTGGACCCCACTTTTTTAATGAACTACTAAATGGCCATAGTTACCTGAACTTTCTACAAGAAGAACTACCCCAACTGCTTCAAGGTCTCGATAGGGATGAGCTCGACAGTAGGTGGTTCCAGCACGATGGTGCGCCTCCGCATTACCATCGTGAAGTTCGTGCGTTTTTGGACCAACAATATCTGCAAAAATGGATTGGACGTGGGGGTTTCATTGAGTGGCCACCAAGGTCTTGCGACATCACCCCATTAGATTTCTTCCTATGGGGTTATATTAAAAATAAGGTGTATGTTAATCCACCAACAACAGTGGAAGATATGCGAAACAGGATTAGGGATACCTGTAGAACAATAACGCCACTAATTTTGTCCCGGGTCCGAGAAAATCTGTAAAAAAGACTAAATTTGTGCATTGCATAAGAGGGTCGTTTATTCGAACACTAATAAAAAGAAATAATTAATCTCAGTATTTAATAAGTAATTTTTTTGTTTCAATTTAGTAAAAAAGTAAATATGTATTTACCTCAGGGGCGGATCCAGCTTCTCTCATTGGGGGGGGGGGGGGGGGCGGTGATATCACAAAAGTTCAGTATGGCAAGAGAAAGCAAGTTGTTCCCGAGGGGGGGGGGACACCAGCAACATTCCCATTTCTAGTGTTAAAGGCAGAGACGGGGCTATTTTTTTGAATTTGAAGCTTTTAGAGAGGGAGGGGGGGCGATCACAAGAAAAAACAAGTTTCCGACAGGGAGTGGGAAGATGCGATCAACATACACATTCCTTGTATAAGAGGCAGAATCGAGTCTATTTTCCTGAATTCAAAGCTCCTGGGGGGGGGGGGGTGCTATCGCAAAAAAAACAAGTTGTCAACGGGGGGGGGGGGTTGCCAGCAGCATACGCATTGCTAATATAAAAGGCAGAATCGGTTCTATGTTGCCAAACTCAAAAACTCAAAGCCCATGGGAAGCGGAGGGGCGATCGCAAGCATACACATTCCTATACTCTATTCAAGAACTAGACAAAGTATTAAAACTGTCACCGAAACCTCCAACGTACCTGCTTTAGTGTCCCCGGTAACTGAGAACTGCCGTAAATCTAGTTGTATTTAATTTTATTTAAATATTATAAGCTTTTATAAATTCACTGCAACAATAAAATTTCTGATAATTCAATTTAATTTCTGTCAGTGAGCAAAGTACACCTTACAGTGTGTCCTTAGTGATTTATTTTGTTTGTGCTTGTTTTTATATATTATTTGAGATTAGTGAGATACCCAAAAGATGGTGGGCATTTTTTCCTCAACGAAAAACTTATTACGATGAATGCTTATAATGCCTTAATATCTAGATAATAATGTTAAAAGCTCTGTTGAGATGTGTTCCAATATATCAGGAGTTCGAAAATCTATCATGTATCGAACACTGACGGAGAAAAAAACGACTGGAATTGTTAGTAATTCCAAGCTATATTCGATCACAGGCAGACGAAAAACCTCGTTGGAAGAAGAGATGTAAACTGTAATAAAAGGAGTTGTACATACATTTTATTATGAGAAGCAGATCTCAACCATCGACAAAATTCTAACTAAAATTAATGTAGATCGGGATTTGCCTGAAATTAAAAGAACTGAGAACTGGAAATTGCTCAGAGAACTTAATTTTTGTTGGAAAAAACTAGATAGGAAATCTGTTCTTATAGATCGTCCAGAAAATGTCCGTTGGTGAAGGAAATATCTCTCTCAAATAAAAGATAGAGTTACTGGAAATAACACAACTTACAAAATTAATAATTTAACTGGACTTTTGAAAGATTTTTTTGAATAAAATTCCTGCAGATAATTGCGAAAAATCCATATAATAAAAGAATAAAAGAAAATGTGGAAACTCGGTCTCATGATCGGTGAGAGAGGAATCAATTATAATTAATTTGAGCGAAGATAGCTTCACTGACTTTGATGACGAATAAGATACGTAATGTTTACCAGCGTTAACACAATTTATTATCTAAATTTTCTGTAACATATAAAAATTAATGACATTTGAATCCCTTTTTAGTGTTTAATTGTAAGTCTGCAGATGGTTTAAGAAATAAATAAACTGGAACGTCAAATATCCCAAAAATGTTTTTAATTAATAATAAATAGCCCCAAAAAAATTTTAATATTATACTGACGAATTTATTTTTTTGTTATTTATGTTTAACTTCTTGTATTTTTGATAATGGGTATTTTGTAAGTATTTAAATTATAACTTAGGATTTTTTGAGAGAAAAAGGCTACGTTTTAGTCTGAATGTGCCTAAAACGGTTTCTATGCCAAAATTAAAAATAATAAAACTACAGTTGTGATTTGTGTTAAATATATCAAAATTATCTATATTTTCTAATATATGTGAATTATTAAAAAATCATATGAAATAAAATAATATTATAAAAACTTTTTATTTTAAGTTTGTTACTGAAAAAATACTCAATGCCATAAATATTTAGTGATAAAATAGACCTCCTTTTGACGCCTTCCGATGCCTATGACAAGGATTAAAATTCTTTTAAACACTTCACACATCCAAATATCTATTGCTATCCAACCCAAATAGTCCATTATTATAGACCAGAATTTTTGATTATAAAGTTTCTAACCCATTCCTATGAAAAATATATTTGTCTAACAGATTTTGCCAAAGACACCGGACTAAAGAACATAGGTAGTTTGCGAAGAAAAAAAGGTAAAAAATGAAAAACTCTCCTTAGTTCTTGAATAAACTATAGTATAAGAGGCAAAATCGGATCTATTTTCCTGAACTCCAAGCTTTTGGGGAGGGGGGGCGATCGCCCCCACCGCCCCCCCTTGGATCCGCGCCTGATTTGCCTTGTCGTTATTGTTGTGTTAATTTTTTCACATTATGTTTAATTAAACTATTGCCGTTCTAATATAATGAATAATATATTTCATCATATTTAACCACATTCTGTTTGTTTCTGTAGTTTCTTTCTATTATTTTACATGGCTACTATGATAATTTCTGTAAAAAAGTATGGAAAATAAGAAAAACTATTATAAATAGGTATAGGATATATTGAACAAAACTTTTAGGGTTTTTATTACTCTATTAAATAACATGAAAATATACAGGGTGTACCATTTAAAAAAAAGATATTTATTCATTTAAACTTGTTCAAATTTGAGCCGATGTGTTCAACACCCTGTAGCTTTTATTGCAAATATTAAGTAAAAATTATGTTAACTTATCCTTGGCCTTGCTAAATTCCAAATTTGAATATATTTGTCACAAAATTGAAAACGTTATTTAGGATTGAATTGATGTTTAAAAATGGGACTTTTTTTTAAACTTAATTATCTCAGAAACTATAAAGTTTTGTTGTAGTAAACCCTTAATAAAAAATATTTAAAATTATAAGCTAAATTGAAAATACGATTCGTATATAGGGTGTTCTATTTAAAAGAATACAACTTTATGCTGTCCTGGTTTTTTGGCTCACCCTGTAGAGTCCTAAATATTTTTAAAATCTGCGTAAAAATAAACTGTATCAAACAATAAATATAGTTTCTTTGTTAATTTCACCGAAAAGGCACAAACCTACTTCATCCAATCGTTGACTCACCCTGTACATATTTTAATAACGGAATCGGAAGTTATGCCACAAAATATGAAACATTTGTTTAATTTTTTTTTTCAAAAACGTCTTTCTTGACCTCTAAATGATCTTTAAATTTAATTTCACGGCCTGCTTACACAAAATTTCTTAAGTATTTTGCTAACCAAATTTTTGAAAAGACAGCTGTGTTATCTAATAGTTCTGCGTTATCTCAAAAACGCCATTTTGGGAAGTCATAATCATATTTTTACTGCAAACAAAATTTTCTAAGAACAAAATAACTTCTTTAAAAATAGCAATACTAGATATTCAGCTAACAAGATTTATTAGCACACAGTGATCAATTTTATAACAACATAAACTAATAAACACCTTTTTCTGTCAACAGGATTTATTAGGACATAATGTTTATTTTATAATAACAAAATAAAATAATAAATGCACAAAAACTTATTTGATACTAACAAAATTAGATTATTACATTTTTACCAACATAATAATTCTTTTTATAGTAATAATTTACTCTCCATTATCCTGAAGGTAAGGAGATTAGCACTGGGTTGTTCTGTCAATCTTTAAGGTAAGTTTAGTTCAATTCAATAAAATATTACGTAACGGAAATAGGTGTAATGCCTGTAAATGAAGTAAAAATACATTATATTTTGAGATGACGCAAAAATGTTAGATATCACAGCTATTTTTCCGAAAATTTGGTTGGCAAAGTCCGTACGAGATTTTGTATAAACAGAACGCGAACTTAAATTAAAAGGTCATTTAGAGGTTAAAGAAGACATTTTCGAAAAAAATTTTTTAAACAAATGTTTCATATTTTGTAGCGTAGAATCAAATTCCGTGATAAAAATATGTATATTCGTTTTAAGAAAACTTCCTGTCTGAAACACTCACTTCCGGTCGGAATCGAAATTGTAAGTGCCACCAATCGAAAGAGCGTACCCGAAATAGTTACTCGAAATTTTGAAATCTCAAACAAACCCATTTCCCCAGAATTTAAAAGGGGTGTACGAGTGGTTTGGGACACCTGGTATGTAACAAAGTAGCACTGAATGTTGAACGAAAATTTTGAGTTCACTTGCAAGAAAGGTCTTCGAGTTATATTTTGGGTGTGAAGTTGGTGATCAAAACAAAATTTGGGCTTCCAAAATTTGCTGTTCCGCTTGCTCAAGAACCTTGACAGGATGGTTACTAGGTTTTCACTAGTCTATAAAGTTTCGAGTGCCAATAATTTGGCGGAAACCTCATAATCATATTGATGATTGCTTCTTTCACTTGATAAAAGTCCTGGGAAGTCTATGCTGGCAGTATTTTTCTCAGTGGAAAATGACTTAGTTTAATATCATGATATTTCAGGTTTAATCAACGAATTTGGCCTTTTTTATAAACTTAGCGAGTAGCAACTGTTTATTGACTTTTCGAAGATAAGTCTAAACGCAGTTTTATCGTTTAATAGAAATGAACAACCATCTGTTTCCGTGGGTCATGCTGTAAAGATTAAAGAAACGTAAGAAAATTTCTGTATAATATTTCAAAACATAAAATATGAAGATCACAATTGGAATATCTGGGCAGATCTAAAAGTTCGTAGATAACAAGAAATTGGAGAACCAACATGATCTAGTTGTAGAAGTAGATCTTACAAGACGTTAGGTTGCAATATGTCACTTAAGCTGCATTTTCTTTACCCGCATAAGGAATTCTTCCCTAACAATTTAGGTGAATCTTCAGACGAATACGTCTAAAGATTTCACCAGCAAATTGTTTAAATGGTGAAGGGCTATAGTGAAAAATGAACCCCAAACCTGTTAGCGGACTACTGTTGGAACCTCAAACGTGAAACCGATACCAGCGAACACAATCAAAAAAAGACAACAAAATAGTTTTTTTGATTATATTATACTTTTTTGAATACAAAATGAAGTATATTTTGTAAAAAAAGCGATTTTGATTCTTCTAAAACCATTGAAATTTCAGTATATTGCTTATGATTTGGATTTCTCATATTTTATATTCTTCTTTTCCTTTCTAAAAACTTGATCGGTTAAAACCAAATTCAGCACAATACAGTAGACACAAAAGATCCAAAAAAAAACATATATCAGGGAACTAAAAAAAATTACTAAATTCAAAACAGTTTGATCAGCGGTAAATTATTTCTAAATTATCGATCATTTTAAAACTGACTCAATTCTCAATAGTATCAAATCTCACCGTCTTGTGACAGATATTAGTTAAATATTAAAAAAAAACATATATTAACTTTACGTCGAAGTTGTCACCCGTCCCGATTCTACGGTATAGTACCGATTTCTACATTTTCCCACGTCCCGACGACCTATTACTTTTGTTCCGAATTTTGTTAACACGCGATGATCAGCCACACGGCGCACATCTTCGCCATCCCACGTTCACGTCCGGCGCATAAGTTAAAAAATACGTTGTTTAGTGTTGTATCTTGTACTCTTAGCATACCTCCTTCAAATTTTAAGCAAGTATTTTCCATTATGACGCTCAAATGGTCAAATATCAAAAATCGTTGCTCTGTAGATTTAATGAAAGCAGAATTTCAAATTTCGTTCAACATAGATATGTCTGTTTGAAGGTCATAGAAAACGATGTTTCCTGTGAAGTAGTAGATATCTGTTAGACTTCCATTATCTTTATTTTTGTTGAATATCACGACCTTCCTGCTAGTAGTTATCTCTAGCTGTTTTCAAGTGACACTGAAACAGCTCCAGTTGAAAACAGTTTCACTTGAAAACGGCTAGAGATAACTACTAGCCGAAACGTCGTGATATTCAATACGGAAAGCGCTACAATTTTTGTTCAAAATATTGATTTTAGCGAAAAACGACAAGAATAAAAAGTGTTTCTTTCTGCAAAAACCAACAATTTTTGATTGAAGAACTTTTTGATAAAATTAATATTTTCACTGTAAATTGGCAAAAACTGTTAAATATGTTGCGAGAAGCAGGTTAAAGCCACATATCTAACGAACCCGAACAACTAGAGTTTTGTTTAAACGGATTTTGGTACTACGAACAAATCCAATCGATCTTTGCTTACTGATTTTGCGTACAATTTAGTCAAGTTAGAAAAGTTAAAACATAATGTGTTATGGTAAAACATAAAATTTTAATATAAATTTAAAAGAAAATATAAATTCTACTATATTGTAGGGTTGACCATAATATTCAGAAAACTAACACTTACTAATTATAACTATCGTGGTTTTTAATTCTTTGCTTCCTTCAAAATTTTTCCACTTGGAATAATTTTGAAATTAAACCATTCATTAGTACTAGTCTCTGTTTTTATTACATGCATGATATGGTGTTTTCACTTTATTAAATTATAAATTTTACTAGTGTGAAGATGAATAATTTTTTAGGCTACATCAACGTGCTTCAGATGATGGCGCAGTTGGTATTCTCGTTTGTGGAGTGACAGTGGGATTTATAATAATATTTGCAATATTTGTTGCTTTTTCTGTAAGTTACACCTCGTAAAGAAGACAACTTGTTAGTGTTTACTAGCAAAAATTTTATAAATATATAATCAAAATTAGGGAAAGGGGGGATAATTGTTTGTTTATTAGTGCTAGGAAGTTCTCGAAATTTGAGAACCTATTTTAAAAAATATTCCACAGTGGGAAATGTACTACTGCACTTTTGAACATGGGCCATATTAGTTGTTTAAATGGTTATTATTAACAAGCCATGATTAATGCGATATTTATTTCCATAAACTTATTTGCTCCCTTTACTGAAATGATTGAAAGTGAATAGGTTAATATTTTCTTCATATTTCCGTTGTTTATAAGGTCATAAAGCGCAAAGAAACTCCTAACATAAGTTACATGAAACGCCTGTAATTTTTATACGGTTTAAGAAGTTTTTCGAAATTTTTGAAAATGGTGAATGAAACCAGTAATTGCAAATTTAAGGAACGACGAGATACAAGCGTGAGCTTACAATCTCATGATGCATAAAAAGTTATAATACTTCAGTAAATAATATATATATATATATATATATATATATATATATATATATATATATATATATATACATTATGACGGATGTTCTCACGGATATGATGTGTAACCGAAGGTTTTCCGATATCCCGTGTATGTGCTGAGTCCTTCTCAGGACTGTAAGGAGCTGAGCAGATGAGATCTCACGGAAACCTCAGCTACCTTACAGTCCTGAGAAGGACCCAGCACATCCACCGGACACCCGAAAATCTTCGATTATATATATATATATATATATATATATATATATATATATATATATATATATATATATATATATATATATTGTTAAATCGATCACACCCTCAGTCCACAATTTGAATTTTTGAAAACGCAGACGAAAACAATTCATAGATGTTTTTGTGACACCAAAAAATGTCGTTTTAGAACTCAGTTTGTAGTATTTGGGGGCCTTGATCATGAATCTGGCATCAGAATATTTAAATTCAAAATGGCGAATCCAGTATGGGGCCAATAACCCCCAAAATGCATATTATTGTCATAAGGAATGGTACCACCTACTTAAAAGTATGGTTTCAGGGTTTTACGACATAGTTGACTACGAATCTTCTCTCAGATTATAGAAATGTAAAATGGCGCATCTATAATCGTGGCCAGTAACCCCTGAAATGCATATAATGACTATAAAGAAGGTTACAACTCAGCTGAAAGTTCCGTCACGGGAGTTAATGACTTCCCTCATTACCAATTTCGCATCAGAATATCGAAGTTTAAAATGGAGTATTCTATATGGCGGCCAATAACCCCCGAAATACATATTATGGCTATAAAGAAGGGTACAACTTTCTTAAAAGTTCCGTTATCAGGGTTTATGACATCGCTGATTACGAATCTCACATTAGCATATAAATTGAGTTTTTACTTAGATTATTTTTGAACATTTCATTTAAGAAAAAGATAAATAATTCTTCAAAAAATGATTACAGTTGAAATTCTGGAAAGCGGTGTCCGTCTCTCTGCTAAAAGCCATGAAATAATTAAAGAACTAGCAACAACTAACCGGAGAAAAAAAAATTTACTATTACCGTTGGTTAAGAAAACGATGATAACAAACATTTTATATTCACTGTATTACCTCCGAAGTAGCACCAACACCTATGATACCTTATCAAGAAAACTGTTATGGGGAAGATTATATACAATTTTATTGGTCTTTGATGATAATCCTGCGAAAAAGTGTTAACTTCTCATACATTTGGTTCAGGAGCGGAAAAAATCCTACTATTCTAAAAGCTACTTTTGGAAAAACGATAATGGAAAATCAAATTCACATGTTATTTAATTATCTCAAAAGATCATAGAGTTAATTCATTCGCGGGAAATTATTTCCCATTTTCTTAAATGAAATGTTCAAAAATAATTTAAATAAAAACAATCCATTGCTACATATGAAAAAACTTTCATCTCGATTTTACCCCTTTTTGTAGCCAAAATAAACATTTGGGTGATCAACGACCACTATGTTGGATACACCATTTTAAAATTCTATATTATGATGAAAGATTCGGAATCAGCGATGTCACAAACACAGCTCACGGAACTTTGTAAGTCCTTTTGGCTGACTCGAATAGCCAACAAGGAGCACAATACGTACTGCAGCTCTTATCTGTAGAGGCGAGAGTCGTGGGTTCTAATTTTACCTGTTCAAATTTTATTTTAATCACTCGAGTTTTTAAGGGTAGAACAGAGAAAACCTAACCATACAGTATCAGGTTGGAAACTCAAATAAAACACTCTAATTCCTGCTATGTACATAAGCTCTATTGGGGTGAAATTACAACGGGTCACTTTTTGTAATTAGAGGCCATTTCTTGTTTTACGGTTACAACAATCTTGCAAAGAGAATAAGGATCCTTATAGCTTTTAAACTTATAGTTGGATATTCATTTTTGATGCTTATCCAAAACTCCAAAGTGAATTTTGTTTTGAGGCTGTTGATGCTGTATGTGGTTTCTAGTAATTAGATCTAGACAAGGTCCATAAAAAATATTACCGTAATAAAATAGCGAAAAAACAGACAGTTTACACAACTTTCTTCTGAGAATATATTTAGGTAGTCTTTATTATTATAGAGAATTTTTAGAACGCAATATGATTTCTGTAGAAAGTTATTTACGTTACTAATAAACCTTAATTTATTATTTAAAATTAAACCAAGATTTTTTGCTACGTCGAGGTAAGAAATTACTTCGTGATTGATTTTAAGATTAAAACTATTTTGTTTAACTTTTTCTACTTGCTTATGACCACCAAATAATACAAAATGTTATTTACTACATACAGCAATTTAATTCTAAAAAACAAATTTACTATCTGCTTGAAAAGTGGCTTAAATTTTCGAATTCAGCAGTGCAAAATATATTCAAAAAACCTATCGGTTTGATCTTCCAGTTTTGCTACGAAACCGACTGGATGTTTAAACTAACACTTTAGTTATTGACTAACCTTTTTTCTCCTTATATTTTAGCCAGTTTTTGGACCACTTCAAGCAGCCATGGTATTGCTTGTAACATTTTATAAAATATGTTTTATGTCGTATTTAGGACAGAGTTATGAAGACTTGGTAAATATTTTAAAGTGTCTATGTTAATTAAAATTAAATCAGACTGAAATTGTTCTCAGAGAGGTCTCAGATAATCAAGCTGTTTACTCTAGTCTCAACCATCATTAAATAAAACTAGTAAAGTAATATTAAGTTTCCGTAACAGTGGCGTGTGTCTAATTTTCTCTGATTTTAGAAAATTGTCATCAAGGGGGAGCACACTAAAATTCTTGATTTATACCTAAACCAAATTAAGACAGAATGCAAAAACTGCAAAGTCTGAATATAAAGCAATATACACACAGGTTATAGTGGATATTAAATTAACAAATTAAATAAAAATAATGGAAAAAAAACAGGGCTAAAAATAATTAAACTGAACTAACTATTTTTACTAACATGTTTAATTTTCGTTAGTAACTAACTTCTCATAGCGAAATTGCTTGTATTGATATACAGTTTGTAGCGATGTCTTGATAAAATCCAGATTTTTTTCAATTCATCGTGTTTTTCAGCCAAAAGTCACCCTATGGGAGGTCTACGTGATGGAATTTGTAAAATGTTGTTTTTCACCAAAAAGTGCGTGATCACTGTTGTACGTAATAAAAGTAAAATTTCAAAATAAAAATACGTCACACGTGTATATTCAGATTTTAGATTTTCTTCTAATTTTTAGAGTAGGAACAAATAGAAATGCGGTTCTTTGATAACATTAGAATTTTATAATTTTTATAGTTTTATCATGTCTGTCCGTCTTAGAACTTAGTCCGTTTTTAATCCCTGTATATGCATACAAGTCACCCAAGAAAAGATATAAAGCGAAACTGGACAATAAAAATTATCACATATAGGTTTAGTCAACTAATTTGTTTTTATTCAACGGAGCGGGATCCCACTGCATAGATGAGTATAAAATGTTTTTTATATAGTGGTTTTATTCGCGAAATATAGGACTCTAAATTTGCTTACGGTTGTTGCCCCATTTTACCAGTGTAAATTTTGCTAAATGCGCCACATACCGCAGTATTCCTTTAAAACGATTTCTTGATCGTATTTGTTTCCTCGATATTTTATATTTGCCTTGTCAGTTTTTTCTAAATAAGATTTAATTTTTATTGAATTTCATTTTAATTTGTTTTAGAGTAATTTAAACCAAACAGAATGGTCTAGATGTATAAGATCGACTGAGTATCTAGAGATGTACTTCGAAATAAAAAACATATAAATAAAGTGAATCAAACTTCATTTACAAGCGAATACACGAAGTACATACAGTTTAATTTAATTAAAGGACAAAGACATAAAAAAAGATCATGCGTGTTCATAAAATATTGTTATTTTATGGTTTTCAGGGTGAAAAGTTGCAACTACTTTTATACGATTTGGAATGGTATAACTGGAATGCTGAAAATCGAAGAACATTTACAATACTGTTTATCAATTCATCCAAAATATTATCAGTTGGTTTTATGTCACTGAGGATAAATCATGACTTTTTAAAACGGGTAAAAAAATAGTATTTTTTTAGTACAATATAGTAACCTAGAAATACAAAACTATTTTTTAATATATCCCAGTTAAATCCCATCATATAACATTGTGTTTCCTATCTTCCTTTGTTATAATATGAGTATACCTTTTTTCATGTAGATTTGCTTTGAGTTGTTTCTATAGCCTGGAACAAATGTATATAAAGTTTGCGAAACAAATTGCTCGAATCGAAAAATCATCAGGTTGATAATTTGCCCCTAAATAATCGAATTAATTGTAAAAAAAATGTATTGGTGTGTCATTAGCTTATTCCCTCTAGCGTTACGCTAAGTATATATAAGCTCGAATATTAAATATGTATACATACTTTGTGTAACGCTGAAACTGATATTTTAAAACATGTGACTTAAGCAAAAGCTGACTATGTGATTTGATTCTCGAGAGGGATAGTTTAATTTTGGTACGCTGAACCCCAACAACCCGGTCACTCCTTTTAGAACTCAAGCTAATCTAACTTTGATTATTTATAGTTGTACTGTAGGGCTTATGTAATCCATTAAAATAATATCCTTTTAATAAACTAAAAGCACAAAATTTCTCATTTAGTAATATATATTTTTATGTTTTTTAGACAATTAGGTTATTCTACACCTTCGGTAGTGTCATGAATTCGAAGTCGTCTCAAAAATAAGAAACAAATAGCTTTTTATTATAAATAATAATATAATATGTCATTATTAGCTTTAGTAAAAAAATGGTTAATGTATTATATAAAATGTGGTAATTTTGGATCATTTTTCATAGTAAAATTTGCAGATAAGACAAATAAAGAGCATCATTTCAGATAACCACATGGTTTATCATTTTGTTTCTCCAGCTATGTTAGCTGAAACTATTTGTTTTAAGCAAAATATTCTGCTTTTCAAATCCTTGTATAGAATACCAATTGAATATAGATCAGCTTAACATAAAAACAGTAATTTCATTTCTATCCAAACGTGGAGATATTAAAACACCTATTCAATTAGATCAAATTCAAACTAAATAAAATAAAATCAAATTTATCAAAACTGAAACATTATCGACATTTTCCTTCTTACTCTCGGTTACACTAAACAACTCTACGAGAGACTCGACTTTTTCGCTATAGCATCCATTTTTTTTGATTCTTTGCTCCTCATTTCAATCCTCATGATTGCTACTTCCTATTTCAGGATTTAAAATTGCTTTTTTTAATGTCTAAATGATGTGATTTATATATATATATATATATATATATATATATATATATATATATACATATATATATATATATATATATATATATATATATATATATATATATATATATATATATATATGAAATAAAATGCAAACAGTAAATGCAAACTTCAGTGATTTATATATATATATATATATATATATATATATATGACATAAAATGCAAACTTCATTACATCACATCCCCTCCGTATTAGAGGATGCAGAACCAAGCCATACGTTTATCGACTGGTGCATTCCGTACCTCCCCAATAATCAGCCTTCAATGCCTTACTAACAGACTAACAAAGGAGGAGTCCTTTGTGTCTCCGACGTTCCGCTTTTCTTATAAAATACGTCATATCTGTCAAATCTAGGCCTTTCCTTTTGGATCATGATAAAATCCTTAATCCTTCCGACTCCCCGGCTCTTTCAAATATCACATTGGGTGCCAATGATAGAGCCTCTATGTTTATAGCCTCCCATAACATAACCAGATCCAATACCACCCCGATCCTCTCGCAGATCTTCTCCCCCTGGGACCTTCCCCCCTTTGAAATCAACTTTGATCTTCTTCAGTATGATAAGAACAATACCATACCCTCCATCATTAAACAACACTTCCTTAGCCTAATTAGCTCAAAGTTCAAAACTTTCAAACTATTCTTTACTGATGGTTCCAAATCGGATCAAGGTGTAGGCTCAGCTGCTGTAACCAGTTTTTCATGCAACAAATCAAGGTTAAATACCCTTTCATCCATTTTTTCAGCTGAGTTGTTTGCCATCAAGCAATGCATTAGAGAAATTCTTAAACACTCCTCCACCCCCAAACATCTAATCATTTCGGATTTCCTCAGCTGCCTCAGATCGATCCAAGCCATCAACACATCCCACCCACTCATGAGTTAAATTCTCGACCTTCTTAAAATGGGATCCCAACGTAATCTGTACATAGCCTTTATGTGGGCCCCGAGTCACATCGGCATAGATGGGAATGAATTGGCCGACACTCAAGCTAAGTCTGGACACTGCAGAATTACTCATCTTCTAAAAAACGAGGATCCCCTCAATGTTTATCCTGTCATTCCCCCTTAACTGTAAAACACATAATATCTGACTGTCCCTCATACAGAAATGCTAGAGAGAGGTACCTCACCTCTAATAATTTTGCGACAGTTATGTCTTTTGAACTGAATAAGGCCAAACGCATACTGTATTTCTTGAGGCACATAAAATTTAATACAATCAATAACAATATAGAAGGCGCTAAATGGTTGTGAGATACCGACGCGCCTTTAATCATTAAATTTACTAACTAACTAGAGGTTGCACAGTTTGAATAAATTGCTACAGAACACAATCTATCCCATTCCATGACGATCGAGATGATGACCCGCCTGTACCATCACATCGAGAAGAAACTCTGTAGCGGGGAGGGAAAGTTTAGTCCCAGGAACTCAATATTTAAAAACCTTAGAAAATATTTATTTAGGCCGCGGTCAAGATCAGAATTTTGTACGAAAATTTGCAATAACTTATACGGGAGTTTTCCTTTAAACCATCTGAGAATACTGGGGGGGAGGGGCATATATCTCGAGACTCCAATAGGTCGATATTTATCAGTTCAAATCGCTTAAAGTAATTTATGTTGACAGTCTGAGATCGAAACTGGAATTATTGAGTTAATACGAATACAAACTCAACCATTAGTTCGACCGCCATTGTGTAAATCAGTGTTAACTGCTGCTATTTTGTTCTCTAATCTGAATCGAGAATTGTTACACTTAAATTGAACGAGTATTTTTATTCAAATTCTTTCATCCCTATTATGGATCTTTTAAGAATAAAAAATATAATCTGATTTATATTAAAATCACATGATAATAAAGTGTCTATGATATTTAATTAAATTGTATATTAATCAAAACGTTTTTTCGATTGTTCGATTAAAAGAAAAAATTATTTTACACCGTGATAAATTTGTTTATACTCTAGGCAAGATAAGCCGAAAATCTTGAGAAACAGAAAAAATGAGGGAAAAGTTTTTTTTTATGGAAGAGGTCGTAAATATCGTGTATAAGAATATCTTTTTCATAAGAGCGAAAAATAGGCCGACGAAGTTAGCCTCTTACGAAGTAATTTTGAAATTTATTGTTAGTAAACTTCTGATTACGTAGAAACTTTCAAAATGATAATAGTAATTATGTCATTTTCTTTTTTGGGGAAAATTTTTTATTTAACAATTAAGATGTGAAAAAACAGTTTTTTCAAATTCTACGAAAAGCTATTGTTTTTCAGTAAAAAAGTTTTAAACAAAAGTTTTGCGCACTGAAAATACCTATAAAATGAGTTAAGGCCCATCCAAATCGGATAATTTATTTGTTAGTTATTGCAAATAAAAACTGCTAAAATGGCTATTTTTTCATTTGTTTATAAACAATAAAACAAATATATTGCATTAACTTTATACTGCAACTAAAGAAGTCTCTTGTTGCATACAACAAATATGCATAATTTCAAGTAAAAATACTTAAAACCTTTTATAAAAATAATTTGTTAATAAATTTTTATTTTACAGCGGTCTGCGGGTACGTAAATTAAAGTTCCAGACATATACTAACATAGGGAGATGTATTGTATGCAGTAGTTTTCAATTCAATTATTTCAAAATTGTTGATGTAGCAATTGTTTAAAGTTGCACCAACTCCGGGAGTCAGAAAGTGAGCTGTGGAGGCAAGCGTTCTAACAGCCTGCGGCGCGCGGAAACAAAAACGTTACCCGGACGCTTCAAATTCTAACAATGAGTAATATGTTAAATATAGCAATAAACAAATTTTTTGCGAAGTAGTAGATATATGTTGGACTTCCATTGTCTTTATTTTTGTTGAATATTACGACGTTTCGGCTAGTAGTTATCTTTAGCCGTTTTCAAGTGAAACTAAATAAATCCCATAGCTACATGACTATTTATACTAAAAGTTAATGCAGTGGAGTGTGACTGAGATGGGTGCAGTTATGCCTGCTATGGCAAAATCCTATTTTTTATGCTGCATTTAGTTTTAGTTTACAATTATTAGGAAGTTGTTTCCACACTTCTCTTATATCTAGAGATGGTTTACTAAAACAACTCGGGTTCTGATACATAACCGCGGCTTCTTTGAGTTTCCGTTTTCTCCAGTGTTGTTCTTGATGTAGTATTTTCGATTCAGACCATTTTATGTGGTGTGAATGAGTCCAGGCATGGTTGGCGGCACCAGATTTTTATGTTTCTCCTCGAGATGTCCATTTTTGGTGTTTTTTGATCCTTACGTCAAGAGGTCTCTTTGTTTCGCCAACGTAGGAGTTGCCACATGGTATCTGATATACACAGTTTCAAGCCCCTTTGAGTTGTTGGTTTGACCCTAGTGAGCCGACTTCTCAGAGAGTTATTGGAATTGAAAACAACGTTGATTTTATATCGGTTTTCCTACACTTCTAACTTTTCTGAAATGCCTTAAACATAGGGGATGTTCAGTACTCGTTTTCGTTCTTCATTCGTTGTCGATATTGTTCTATTTCTGCCTTGTTCTACAAATTTATTCACTAGATATACTGGGGTAAGAATTCTCCAATAGTATATCATTAAGTTCGCGCAATGCCTTTGCTCTAAAATTCGGGTGTGTCAATTTGACTCCTCTATTTTTCATGACTAAGATGAGATTGGTTTTTGATCTCATCGGATCGTACGAATGGTGACTGATAAATATATTAGAACAATATGGTTTCCTATACCATTTAGTTTTATTCGTACGTATAACTAACATATCCAAAAATGAGATACAACTGTTACTTTCTTCCTCAACTGTGGATTGAATACGAGGATTAAATGAATTCAAGAGCTATCTTAATTCTACCCACAGGTACAGCAACCAATAAGTCATCTACATATCGCTTGACAAATGGAATGTGACAAGGCATGTATTGGAGACAATCCTTAACAAGATAATCCAGCACATAGTTGACCAAAATGGGAGAGATTTTAGAGCCATTGGTGTTTCAGAAATCTGTTTGTAATAATTATCATTGAACACTGATACGTTGGAATTGAAGACGAATTCCATGAGTCGCTCCAAGAAGTCATAATCGATCCCACAGTACCGTGATATGTTGTCTCATTTTTCACGCAGGCTGTTGAGGTAGCATCTAAAGGTAAATTGGTAAAAAAGGGAGACTGCATCAAAACTAACAATTAAATAGTTATTAGGTAATTGAATATTATTAATGGAAGTACTAAATGAGAAGGAGTTACATAAAATTCATTATTAAAATTGTTGGCTGCTAACATCCTGACAGTATAAAGACAAAATGGTATACAAAAGGTACATGGTCTTCAAGATATATAAATTTTAACTCGTGCCATCCTATTACCCAAAAAAAATCGGTAGATAGCTCTAGCTGACCGGGCAATAAAACTGTCTGATCCGGAATTTAGAAAAAGATCTATTGAAAAAGCAAAAAAAGCCTTAATATTGAATAACAATTCAAAAGTCCTAATAAATAAAATTTTCAAAACCAGGATCAACATTTTCTACAACACACCTTTTCAGAAAATACCAGTTGCAGGTTGGTCATAAAACTTGTAATCTATTAAGTAAAAAATTTTTGCAAGCTAGAATCAAAAACTTCAAAATTTAAGAAAAGTTATGTTGTATACGTGATTCCTTGTGGTGACTGTAATGCTACATACATCGGGCAAACAAGCCAATATTTGGAAAACAGATTGAAAAACCACAAATACGACAATGAAAGTAGTACAGCCTTAAAACAGAGAATAATTTAAAACAAAAAGAGAATGGTGAAACTTCAAAGATCCAAGAATGCAATAAATGACAAAAAAAGAAACTAACCATCTAAATAAATTATAGGTATCATTATTCCTTTGATACAAAATTTAACAGTTGTTTAATATCGATAAAGTAACACGACTATGAATATGTTAAATAATTTTAATAATTATATAAAAAAAAATGGCGTTGATGTATGTAATTAATTGTTTTAGTTTTTGTGTAATATGTTGCGGTGCATACAAGCCATCACAGCCAACGTATTTATAGTTTTAACCAGTGTAAACTGAACATGTAATGAGATAACCAACCACTGTCTATCAGGGGCGGATCTAGACTCTCTCTTTGGGGGGGGGGCGGTGATATCACAAAAGTACAGTATGATAAGCGAAAGTAAGTTGTCGACGGGGGGGGGGGAGATACCAGCTGCATTCCCATTTCTAGTGTAAAAGGCAGGGTCGGGTCTATTTTCCCGAATTTGAAGCTCTTAGAAAGGTGGTGGGCGATCACAAGAAAAAACAAGTTGCCGACAGGAGGGGGAGGATGCGAGCAGCATACACATTCCTAGGGCAGAATCGGGTCTATTTTCCTGAACTCAAAGCTGATGGAAAGGGGAGGGTCGATCGCAAGCATACACATTCCTATACTCTATTCAAGAATTAAAGAGAGTAAGATAACTGTTACCGAAACCTCCAGCGTACCTACTCCGGTATCGCAAGTAATTGAGGACTGCGTTAAATCTAATTATATTTAAATATTGTAAGCTTCTGTAAATTTACTGCAACAATTTCATTTTTGTCAATGAGCAAAGTACACCTTACAGTGTGTCGATAGCGATTTATCTAGTTTGTTCTTGTTTTTAAATATTATTTGAGATTAGTGAAATACCCAAAAGATATGGCTTCCACACCTATATTTATTCCAAAATCGTTAAACCAGGGCATTTTTTCCTCAACGAAAAATTTATTACGATGAATGTTTATTATGCCTTAAGATATCAATATCTAGGTAATAATGTTAAAAGCTCTGTTGAGATGTGTTCCAACCTGACAAGAGTTGGAAAATCTACTATGTACCGAATACTGAAGGAGAAAAAAATGACTGGATTTGTCAGTACTCCCAAGCCACATTCGATCACAGGCAGACGAAAAATCTCGTTGGAAGAAGAGATGTAAACTGTAATAACAGGAGTTGTACATACATTTTATTATGAGAAGCAGATCCCAACCGTCGACAAAATTCTAACTAAAATCAATGATGATCGGGATTTACCTGAAATTAAAAGAAGTGAGGTCTGGAAATTGCTCAGGGAACTTAATTTTTGCTGGGAAAAACCAGAGAGGAAATCTGTTCTTATAGGTCGTCCGTAAAATGTCCGTTGGAAAAGGAAATATCTTTCTCAAGTAAAAGGTAGCGATGCTAGAAATAACACAACTTACAAAATTAGTAATTTAACTGAACTTTTGAAATTTTTTTTAAATAAAGTTACTGCAGAAAATTGGGAGAAATCCATATAATAAAGGAATAAAAGAAAATGTGGAAACTTGATCTCATGATCGGTGAGATGGAGGAACCAATTATAATGAATTTGAGCGAAGATAGATTCACTGACTTTGATTATGAATTAGATACGTAATATTTACCAGCGTAAGCACAAGTTATTATTTAAATTTTCTGAAACATATAAAAATTAATTACATTTGAATCCCATTTTAGCGTTTAATTGTAATTCTGCAGATAGTTTAAGAAATAAATAAACTGAAACATCAAATGTCCTAAAAATGTTTTTAATTAATAATAAAATGACCGATAATCCCAAAAAAAAATTTAATATTATATGGACGAATTTATTTTTTTATATATGTTTAACTTCTTGTATTTTTGACAATGAATATTTTGTAAGTATTTAAATTATAACTTAGAATTTTTTGAGAGGAAAAGGCCACATTTTAGTCTGATTGTGCCTAAAACGGTTTCTATGTCAAAATTAAAAATAATAAAAATACAGTTGAGATTTGTGTTAAATATATCAAAATTATTTATATTTTTTAATGTATGTGAATTATTAAGAAATCGTAAGAAATAAAAGAATATTACAAAAACTTTTTATTTTAAGTTTATTACCGAAATAATATGCTATGCCATAAATACTTAGTGATAAAATAAACCTCCTTGCGACGTCTATGATAAGGATTAAAATCTTTTTTAACACTTCATCCAAATATATATTGTTATTCAAACCAAATAGTCCATTATTGTAGACCGGTATTTTTGATTATAAAGTTTATAACCCATTCCAATGAAAAATATATGTGTATAAGAGATTTTGCCAAAAACACCGGACTAAAGAACACAAGTAGTTTGCGAAGAAAAAAAAGGGTAAAAAAAGATTTAGTACTATCTCTAGTTCTTGAATAAACTATAGTATAAGAGGAAATATCGAGTCGATTTTTCTGACCTCAAAGCTCTTGGGGGGGGGGGGGATCGCCCCGATCGCCCCCTCCCCCTTGGATCCGCGCCTGCTGTCTATGTTATTTTTAGATTTACTTCTTTTATTATTCTACTATCCTTCCGCATTTGTTTTTTTTTTAGTTTGATGAAGGTTAAAAATCTTAGCTGAAACGTCACTTGCCGTTGACGACTCTTTTAATTACATGACATATATATATATATATATATATATATATATATATATATATATATATATATATATATATATATAGTGGTAGAAAAGGTAAGTTTTAAAAGCAAAGACAAGCAATACAACTCATAAATTAATTTATAAGAATATTGAAGTAGTAAATGAACCCTAATTGAATAAAAATATATTTTCCGATAGATCGTAAGCAATCAAATAATGGGCTCCTTAATATTAATGAGTTATTCTTTGTTCATTTTGTCTACTAAACTATAACAATTAGTTTACCAGTAAAGGTTTTGATGTGGAGCCGAGAATGAAAGAGTGGAAAACCTTTTCATATTCAAAGTAAGAGATTACAGACACTAGTAACACGTTTTTACTATTTTCAGTTTTTATTACTTTGTATTATGTTTTATTTTAACAATTCTGTGACTGAAGCTAACTGACTTGTTTCGTGTAATAAAGATGGACAAATTTTAAATTAAATTAATTCAATAAAAACTATGTGTCTTCATTTGGCAAACTATGACGTTTTGTATTTTCCGATACATTTAAAAATAATGAATCACTAAACTATTTTATGTCTCATCACTAATCTATTTTCCTTTTATTTGTAAAAAAAAATAATGATAATTATTGTTTTTAAATTAAATTGTTTAATTTGCTTAAAAAATATTGCGACTGAACTACATAAATGCTGAAAAATAGGGGTCAGTTGGCTTTCGACTCTACTAAACCGGAATATTGAAGTACTATGTTTTTAGGTAGCAAAAATAAGACATACGATACAAGAACATTCTTCAGGCGGAAATTTTAAGTAACCAAATAGGACCGAAAAGTAAAGGGGTATGACAAAAGTTTTACTTTTATAAAGGTGCCTATAAATATGGCGAGACGAGCGCGTGACGAGCCCGTGACGAGTACGCTACGAGCTTCCAGCGAGACTCCTTTGAATTTTGCGGATTTGTATTGTTATCGAGGATCTTTGTCGGCAGGTTTGAAAGGAGGTAATAAATACAGTTGGGTCGCAAGAAGTCAATTTTTTTTAAAGTTCTATTATTTTCAAGTAGCACGACCGATACTTGCAACGATCCATTTCCTATCGGTTTTTTCATGCGAACTCAAAGAATTTTTTTATCTAGTGGGACAGGTTTATAACACGTTTTTTTGGAAATAAAATTACTTTGCAGTGAGACTGAAGACACGAGATTTTCTTATTTTTTTGTTAATGAAATGAAATTTACTTAGCACGTGGCATTGATTAAAAGTTGTTCTAAGTGAATATGGAGTGATCTGAAGAAAAGACCTGCAAATAATTCGAAAATTTGTTAGTTATGGACAAAAATTTTAGAAAAGAAAAGAAGTGGATGTGTAAAATAAAATTGCGTCAAAAAATTTGCACAACCAGAGAGAAGAAAATTTCGAGTGTGTCTGCTATATGGAGTGGGCTGCTGAAAATATATTTTTCTTTTGGAAATGACTGTTTCTATTTTCTTTGATATATAACCAAATATAACGAAGTAATTTTTAATGAAATTTCTGTATTTTCAGCTAATATGTTGGAACTATAAATTTGCAAGAAGTTTGAATCCTGGCCGTTTTTTTTATACAAGATAGTGCGTTATTATCGCCCATATTTTCGTTTTTTGTTTAATATATATTTTTTTTTACGGTAAAACCCCACTGCATAAAACTAACAAAACTGTCGTTTGTTCTTCATTGTCAGAAAAAGTATGAAAATTATATGCACAAGAGATTTATGTACCTGTGAAGAGCCGTAAACCAAAGACATAGCAATTCTCGGAACAGATTCCATAAATAATTTGGCTTTCCGAATTGGGATAAAGTAATGGGTAGATATTGTATGTGTCTGAAGTTGTATTTGAGGAGAAAGTAGTATACTGAAAAGATAATTAGGTTTAAAATTATACATCTTAATTGGGCAATTAACGGTGCTGACATTTTTAAGTATAATTCAGATGTGTATCAGTGTAAGGCATTGCTGTGTTATTGTCTTACAACTTTCAGTGTTAACTGTTGAAAATGTCTATTTTTACTCCAAAACTTTGTATAGATGCTTTGGATTTATGATCCAAGACAATACGTTCAAATATGCATAATTCGCCTGTTCAGCCAAATACCCAGATGAGAGTGCATAGTTTATTTTCAATATGTTCTGACATAACGGGACTTAGCGAATCTACAACTTACAGGTGAATTAAGGAAAGGAAAAGTGGAACTATGTACGAGCCTAAACCGTCTCCGAGGAGAAAAAATTATACGAATGCTTCAAAAACATACTAAGAAAACACGTTCATGAATTATATTTTAGAAGATACAAGCAAGTATTGATAAAGTTTTGAACGTTGTGTAACAAGACGAGAATGTGCCTGGCATGGGAAAAACCAATCTGTAGAAAGTGCTGACAAAAATGAATTTCTCTTAGGGAAAGTCAAAATGAAAGTAATACAGAGGAAATACTATTTTAAAGAAAACAGTATTTGCGGGACGTTAGAAAATATCACAGAAAAGGCAAAAACATTTTTTATCTAGATATAATCTGTCTCAGTGATGGACACAGAGTACAAAAATGTATGAAGATAAGAATATCACAATTTTTAATCAAGCATTCTTAGAAGGGTTATCGACAGGTTTAAAACCCTTAATCGATAAGGGCCGCAAATTCATTATAACTGATTTTGGAGATGTTTATGGATTTTGCTGCAGTTCGAATCGAAGTCTACCAAAGATTACCATGAATAAATGACAGCGCATATCTTTCAAAAATATTTTTCTCAATTGATACAGTTGATTCCGGGGAAGTCTGTTATAGTTTTGGATAACGCCAGTTATCATTCTTCTGGTGAAAAAGTTGCCAATAACATAGTTATTTCTTATTACAGATTGGTTATCAAAAAAACATTCTTTTACGAACGATTTGCTAAAGAACGAAATAGAAAGGCAATTTAAGAAACATGTGATCGACTAACGGGCTAAAGAATATGGAAATGTTGGGCTTCGATTACCACCATACCACTGTTTATTAAAATCCATTGAACTTATGCTGGAAAAATGTTTCTTGTTTGGCTATAGCTGGCCGTATTTTGTTTAGTAAGTATTCAAAATCGGCAGAAAATATTCTGGTAAAATTTTTGTATTGACCGCTAATATATTGGAAATTTAAATCAACTAGAAGGTCCGATCCTGACCGTTTTTTATACAAAGCAGTACGCCAACATCATCGAGATTTTCGGTTTTTATGTAACAAACTTGATGATAATAAAACCCCACTGCATAAAATTAATAGAGCTGCCGTATGTTTCTCGTTGTCACACATGGCAGGACAGGTCTACCTTTATCACTCACTTTCTCTTACCTAAAACTTACTTGAAAAATTTGCATAGTATGCTGGACTTCAACCAAAACTTAAATATTCTTTTCTTTACCCTTTATTGGTTTACACCGCTCAGATACTATAAATCCCTTTTGGCGCCGGGCGCCGAAGATAGGAGTTTGAACCGTCAAAGAGGTTCGTTGCAAGCTCGTCGCATACTCGGCACGGGCGCGTCACGCGCTCGGATCACTATATTTATACGCACCTTAATAATTTTGACAACATGATGTCGGCTCCCTAACATATTTATGCTACTATTCAAATCTGATACCGCTATTAGAACTTAAAATAGAGAAAAAATCTTTAAACATAAGTCGAGACGTGCTGTCTTTGGAAAGTATAGATATTCTAATCAAATTATAAAAAGTTTATTTTAAATTAAAAAATTCGGCCATAAATATTCTCTTATCCCATCACAAGCTCATATCACAATTACTCAGAATATAACAACGGTTAATATTAAGAAAATAAATGTTTAATTTTAATTCTTAATTTTAGATTATTTGAATTGTGTACAAAAAGTATTTGAAAAATGAAGTTGTTAAACTGGCCAGGTTATAAAACAATGCCAAACAAACAAGAAGATCTTTCTTTAGGTAAAACTGTTTCTTTTTTAATTTCTATATAGACTAAGATGGACATGGCGGAAGCAACACACTTCTGACTTGTGCAAGAAAGTCTTATTTCAGCTGGTCTACAGGATGTCCGTTAAGTATATGTCAAATTCTCATCATTGTACCGAATACGTATAAACAAACTTAGTGTTACATATAATTTTTTTTCCTAATATACCCCCCATATACCCCATACCGAAGATGTGGGGCCAAAATATTTACCCAAAGATTTACTTTTTGAGCAAAAGCTTTTAAGCAAAGTTGTATGTTTTAATGCTATTTTGGCCTGTTGTACAATGGATAAAGACTCACCTATTTAGGCCATAAACCACGTTTGATATTTGTAAAGAAGTCAGGGAACCTCCCTTGTCCCCCTATTAGATACGTTTGTTCCAACATGCGTGCTTTTCCACCAATAGAACGTACTTACGAGATGCATCCCCGCGCGCAAAGGGTAGTTTACGTTTCCGAGCGTCTGTACGTTTTCGGTCCCCTGGTTTATAGATGGCATAAGTCATCCATGCGTCGAATTTAATTTAATTTAATATTAAAACTGACCAGAGCTCAAAACTAATAATTATTTTATACAAATGTGATCGGTAACTATTCTACAATTATACTAAAAGATCGTGAAAGAAACCCATAGAAAAAAACCCCAAGGTTTTAACCATATACACATTTTCTTACTCTTATTTTCGTCAATTGGGGAAAAAATGGGTAACAGACGCGAACTTTGTACACAATAATAAATACTAATATTGCATTTTAGTGATTTTATTTAAATATTCTTTTGTTTTCTTATGATGGGAAAATTTGCTCAGTTTAAGTAAAAAAAAGCTCTCTCACGGTCATTCACATGTGGTTATCACTTTAGTACTTAACCTTAACCTCTGACGTTGTGGATTTTAAGACTATTACGTTACTTTGACAGATTTATATTAAAAACTTCGAGAGGGTAGAACAGTTTAGATTTTGTGTAACATAAATTCACTAAGTTTATGTTGTTTTTTTCAGAAAAATTAACTACCCCAAAAGTAATAAAACTAAATTTTTCTTTAATTTTTAATCAATTTATATTTTCCTGATATGTGACTATTTTTGGCCAGACATATATATAGGCTTTCCTCAAAAAATATCGTAAAATTAGATAGACAGAACCTTTCTCATAATATTTGTCACGGATATTAGGACAATACAGGAAGCTTCTATGAAAGCTTTCACAAATATTACTTGAAAGATTCCAGAATGCTTTCTTTCCGTTAGTATTTGTCACGGACGTTAAGTAATTACTGGAAGATTCCACGAAAGCTTTCAGAAATATTAGTTGAAAGATTATAGAAAGCTTTCGTATAAAGTTATATATACTGAGAAGAAAATTTCATAAACTGACGTGGATCTTGAAGTAAGCTTACAAAATATCTTTATGCTTTCTTGAAAGGTTATAATAAGCTTAGACGTAATCTTTCCGTTAGTATTTGTTGCGGACATTTAGTAATTACCGCAGTATTCGACGAAAGCTTTATGTAAGGTTTCAAAACTTTCTTGAAACCTTGCTGAAAGTGTACTGCAATTTTTCATGCAATGTAGACATAAATCAAAAAGAATTTTTGTGAAAAAGTATCCAAAAGTAAAACCAAAATTCTCCAATTAGGCATAACATTTATTAAAATATTGTACTACAAAATGAACTACAAATTTTAAAATGGATCAGTTTTAAGAGTTGAATTCTCTAGCTGCTCTAGTTGCACTTGTGGATATTATATTACTGTTAGAACGCATTCATTCGCTCGTCCACATAAATAAACCACTGCTAAAACTGTTTGGTTTATTCCTTAACTAAAAGATAATTAGTAATTAAGTTCCTACTTTTCATTAAATTTTACATTATTTAAAAAAATACCCTACTACCTTATTCTTACTCCACCAATGTGTTAAATGACACAGGCCAACAAAATTTGACTTTTTTTTTGTTCAGAAATGGATATCCTAACCTAAAAGTGCAAAAAACACCCTTTTTCGACATATTTGAGGTTGTGTAAAATCACAAGATTTTTTTTTCACAAAACTAGTAAAAACACCTGAAATTGTGAGCGTTTACCTTTAAAATTAATTTTGAAATATTTAAATATCTTTTTTTTTCACCGAGATATGCTAGTTTGTATTTTGTGTCTCACCAGTCACTCGAATGCAAGCAAATTTCCAAATTAATTTCAAAAAATATCCTGCGTTTCTTTTCGTGTGATTATCTGCTTTGGTGCCATTCTTCTGATTAAGAAATGCATATTAATTAGACTTAGTTTTGTATTTTGGTACAGTCCGATGCACAATTGCCGTGGTTTTTTTTTTGAAAATTGTTTTCTCACTTTTCCTTTTGCAGCAACGCTGTTTCTAAGAAGGAATATTATTTTTACTTGTAATTCTCATGGTCTCAATACGAGGCATAGGCCTTATATCAAAAGGTAAAGAGATTATTTATTACTATATTTAACAAATTTCCCGATAATCTTAAGAAACTACCAACAAAGTGGTTTAAAGAGCAACTAGCCCCATTTCCTTCTGACATTTAATTTCATTAAGATACACTTGGAAAGGTAGATACTATTCTAAACTATATCCAGACTAATTGATTTATTGAGTTGTAAACAACTAAAAATTTTTTAAAAATTCTTTGTATACATTTTAAATTTATGTGAATTTTAATATATATAATTAATTTTAGAAAGTCTGTTTCCAAAATTGATGTTTTTTCTGAATATTTATAAATACAAGTCTGCAGTATATGTTACATGGGGCATGATGATTTTATGGTTAACTTCAATAATGATACAAATTTATTATTGCTTTACAATGTTTAACTTAGGTTTTTTCCTTCAATATGGACCAGTATTCATTTTCTCTTGTTTTGTAAGTATTTTGAATAAAATACAATAATAATTACTTGTATCTGTGTGTTGAAATTTATAGCATTGGTTTAAACCAGCTAGCCAGTAATTACTAATCCCACATAAAAATATTATTTTTGATTTAAAAGAACGCATCTACTTGAAGCAACTAAACGAGTAGATATTTATATAAAGAAACATTAATTTAAAACAATATCCTCTTTAGTTTTAAGCACAAAATTTATAACTAAAACAAATAAAACCAAAGTATGGAAAATACATTTTTATTCTTAATTCTTAGTTACCGTTCCTGAAGTCTGAATACCTTATTTTTTATTAATCTTTATCACGCTATCACAATAAGAGAAATTAAAAATTTTTCATTAATATCACAGTTTATTTGTACTTTTTTTTCGGATAATACTCGAAACAAATATTCTAACTTTCCACATTTACAAGTAAAATATTCTATTTCAAATCAAAATTGCAGCTTCAACTTTTCTCCACTACGCAACATAACATTTTAAAAGTTATTGAGTTTTGAAATAGACGAATTTTACAAAATTAAGATTTCTCTCTCTCTCTCTCTCTCTCATTCTCTAAAATTCTATTCTAATAAAAATGCTAGTGAAACGCAACGGTAATTTCTAAGTAAATAAGCTAATAGACCACTTTAAAAAATAAAAGTAACACTTTTAGTAATTGTAAATATATAAACAAATAATTAACTTCAATTTAAATCAACAAAAACACCTAAAAGTCTACAAGAGGTGTTCAAACAGGCCTCCACTTTGAGCGAAACAATAACCCAGTCTATTGTAAAATACGGTTCGCGTATTTGCCAAAACTTCGGGGGTTAAATCCCTATTTGCCCTTTCTATTATGTCTTCATAAAAGACCTTACGTCTTTCCTGATCTTTCGGAAAAATTTCTTGAGTTATTCACAATTTGTAACAGCGATATTTATTTCGCTTTAAAATATTCCGAACTGTTCGAGCGTTCATATCAAGTTCTTCAGCAATTACGGTACGATTGCACGGAAAATTAATTTCTGCTTAACTACAAACGTTAGTCTCCCGATGTGCTCGGTAATTTAAGGAACGGGTTGCTCATCATTATAATCAGTGCATTTTTTACAAATTTTTAGCAAGGAACGGGATAATTTTCGCACGTAAATAATAGTGTCACTTAATTATCTGCTCTTTTTGTTCCGTGGAATAAACTACCATTGTAACAAAAAAAAAATTGGCGCGAAACACGGTACTTACGCTTCTACGGCCTGAATGAAAGCAAATAACTTGGAATCCTCTTGTTGTGCTAGGGCGTGGCGTATGCTGCCGCCCGCTCTCACCGCGCCAGCATTGTGTTACCCCTCACCATAGGGCCAAACTGGTAATTTACACGTATGTCGATACTTACGACTGTCTCATTCTGATTTGATGAATTGTAGTATTTTCTTTATCTTACTTACGAAACGTCCAGTTTCCGGTCTGGATTTTCTACACCTGTATATAAACTACAGTAAGAGAGCGAATCACATTTTATTAGGTATTAGTTTGGCGGCGACTTCAACAATTTCAATTTTATATGAAAATTTATATTTTTATTTTTCACTTTTCAGCGCTTTTTTAGAAGTGAGTTAAATTTCTTTATAAAAATTGTCTGTGCTTTTTGTTAGGCTACCTAAAGACAAAGGTCTCCGTTGATAGTCCGAAAAAATATTTAGGAATTGAGAGAAATTCTTTAATAAACTGCCAATATTAATCTGGATATGTTACGTTATATTCTGAAGAATTTCCATGATAGGTTTAGGGAGTACTTAAAAAGATTTTATTTTTAGGAAATAAAAATGGCTTATTTTATCTTATCGGCGTTGCATTTTTTTAAAATAAAATTTGTTTTAGAATCATAAGATATTCAAAATTTTCCGTTCCATGGGAACATCTTGTTTATTATATGTTGTTGCTATAACAAAAGTAATTTGTTCAACTTATTTAAGATAAAATTTTTTTCAGGTTATGATGCCACTGGGATTTTCATTGCCTACTTATCAAGTATGGTTGCCCTTAATTGAACATTTTAGAAACCATTTACCATTGGATTCAAATAAAGTAACCTCAAAACAAAGAAAAACAATCTTTATAGAAACAAGGAAATTGGAATTTGTGTTCTTGTTTGATTTAATCCTACATGTGGGAACTGTTGCATCGTTTCTAGTTGTTGCGATTAGAATGCCAGCCACCGTCACAATTTTCGGTCTTATGATAGAGTCCCATGTACCACAAATAATGTTTCTTTCATTAACTGTTTATATAATTTTTTGTATAATTTTAACGGTGGTTCTGGGTTATGCACCATATTATGCCTTAATTATTGAATGCATAATGAAATGTCAGATGTATTCATTGAATGACTACGTTTTAAATATTTTTGTAAATGAAAAAAGATTATTAGAAGATGATAATAGCAAATACGTGAAAAAGCACCTCAAGGAAATCATCAAGTGGCATCAAAAAATCATAAAGTAAATTTTGATTTCAATTGCATAGTTGCAAAATTGTAATTTTTCATTATTGAGAAGATTCCAAAACCTATGATTTGTAAAGGCTCATTATTTAACACTGTTCTGCATGAAAACTCGCCTCACCAAACAAATGTGTTGTTTCAATAATTTCTATCTATGTAACCTATTTTTTTAAACACTTACACTTACCTATAAATTGTCGTATCACTGAGTAAAAGCTAAGCAACATCAATAACATATTTTGATTGATTGCAAAGCCGGTAAAAGGATGTACCTATACGAGATATAAGTTGTTATAGCATACCGGGGTGTAACAGTACCAAGTCTACGTTTTTTCTAAGTTTCGGGAAATTGTGCACAATCCAGCAACACCGCATGGAGGTGACCCTTATCTATGAAGTCTCAACCCCTAGGGCTCAAAACAACGGAGATATCCATTAAACCCATTTAATTCCAAATTTTACCATACCCCATAATCGTCGAAGGATCAGCTATTTATCAAAAGGTCCCTGTATACAGGAATTATGTCGGCACTTCTGGTACTATCGATACCCGATGTTTCCAAAAAATACCAGATGTACGATCAGTATTGGATTTACGAGAGAAGTGCAAAGAACTAGCTAGTGCTATTATTTTTGCAGTGTGCATGAACAGTTTCTATTATATACCGGGTGTCCCAGACCACCCGTTCAACCCTCTTTAAAATCTAGGGAAATGGTTTTTTTTTAATTTCAAAATTTTGTACAACTATATCGGGTACGCTCTTTCGAGTGGTAGCATTTACAATTTCCGGTTCCGACCGGAGGTGTTTTTTAGGCCAGCAGTTCGTTTTTTTAAATGGAACATACATATTTTTATAACGGAATCGGAATCTATGCCACAAAATATGAAGCATTTGTTTAATTTTTTTTTTCAAAAACATTTTTCTTGACCTCTAAATGATCTTTAAATTTAAAATCGCGGTCTGCTTACACGAAATCTCTTAAGTACTTTGCTAACCGAATTTTTGGAAAGACAGCTGTGATATCTAACAGTTCTGCGTCATTTCAAAAGACAATGCCATTTTGGGGAATCATAATTATATTTTTACCGCAAACAAAATTTTCTAAGAACATTATAATTTCTTTAAAAATAGCAATAGTAGATAGACATGTTTTTACAGTTAATAAAATTTATTAGCACACAGTAATCAATTTATAACTACAACATAAACTAATAAACACATTTTTTTGTCAACAAGATTTATTAGGACATAATATATATTTTATAATAACAAAACAAAATAATAATCACATTTTTCCTTCAAACACAACTTTTTAAGAACACAAAAGTTATTTCATAATAATAAAAGTAGATTATCACATTTTTACTGTAAACAAAGTTTTTTACCAATATAATAATTCTTTTTATAGTAACAAAAATTAATAATTTACTCTCCATTATCCTGAAGGTAAGGACATAAGCACTGGGTTTATTCTGTTAATCTTTAAGGTAAATTTAGTTCTTAATTTGGTAAAATATTACCTTACGGAAATAGGAATAATGCCTATAAATAAAAAATATAATTATGACTCCTCAAAATGACATTGTATTTTGAGATGACGCAGAAATGTTAGATATCACAGCGGTATTTCTGAAAAATTGGTTAGCAAAGTCCGTAAGAGATTTTGTATAAACCGAACGCGAACTTAAATTAAAAGGTCATTTGGAGGTTAAGGAAAACGTTTTCGAAAAAATTTTTTTAATGTTTCACATTTTGTGGCGTAGTATCCAATTCCGTGATAAATACATGTATATTCCATTTAAGAAAACGAATTTCCTCTATGAAAAACCCACTTCCGGTCGAAAACAGTAGTGCCACCAATTGAAAGAGGGTACCCTACATAGTTACACGAAATTTTGAAAATCCCCAAAAAAAAACATTTCCGTAGAGACACCTGGTATGTGGTGAAGTGGCACTGAATGTTCAACGAAAGATTTTGAGTTCACTTTCAAGAAAAGTCTTCGAGTTATATTTTGCGTGTAAAGTTGGCAATCAAAACAAAATTTGGGCTACCAAAATTTGCTTTCCCACTTGCTCAAGAACCTTGACAGGGTGGCTACTGGGTACTCACTGGTCTATAAAGTTTCGAGTGCCAATAAATTGGCGAGAATCTCATATAATCATATTGATGATTGCTTCTTTTGCTTGACAAAAGTCCTGGGATTTTCTAGTAAAAGCAACATAAAATTGACTATCCTAATATCTCCTTAGCCTCGAGACCTTGTGCTTCATGACGCTACTAGCATGCCTGTCCGTAAGCCTCCAAAATAACGAAATCGACTTGGAATCGGATGAACTAGATGATTTTAAACCAAAAGCCGGACCAAATTTTCAAGAGAAAAACAATTGCGACTGTAGTAGCAGTAAACAGTTCCATTTTATATCTCGGGAAGAGCTCAACGATCTTATTTGGGTTTTCCCAAAACAAAATCACAGCTACTTGGATCTTGTTTCCCACAATGAAATCTCTTGCAAAAAGGAGTGAAAATTTCTACGTTTCGAAAAAGACAGACAATGCTGGCAGTATTTTTCTCAGTGGCAAATGATTTAGTTTACTGTCATGATATTTCGGGTTTATTCAAGATACTTGTTCCGTTTCTATAAACTTACCGAGTAACGACTGTTTATTGACTTTTCGAAAACAAGTCTAAAGGCAATTTTATTGTTTAATGGAAATGAACAACCATCTGTTCCCATGGGTCATGCTGTTTTTTATGCGAATAGATCAGCAACAGCAGCATAAACGTCCCTAATGAACCCTTAGCAAAGTAGCAGAAAATTTATTTATATCCTCTGCACATAAAACTAAAGCTTATAAAAAATTAAATAGAAAAGGAAATGCTTTTCTTTATTTGAGACGGAAATTCAGGTGTATAAGTGAGACAAAGCTTAAGAAAGAAATGTTTGTTGGGTCACAAAGACGAAAATATTGAAGATACACTTTTGAAAAACGAAAATAAAGCATATACTGCCTTCAAAAATATATGTAGCAACTTCCTAGATAAACAATCGGAGAATTAAAATGATCTAGTTGTAGAAGTAGATCTTACAAGACGTTAGGTTGCAGCATGTTACTTAAGATGTATTTGCTTCACCGCTATTTGTAATTCTTCCCTGATAATTTAAGTGAATCTTCAGACGAATACGGTGAAAAATTTCACCAGCAAATTCTTTAAATGGAGGAAGGTATAGTGGAAAATGAACCCTAAACATGTTAATGGACTACTGTTGGACCCTCAAACGTGAAACAGATTCCGGCGAATACAAGCAAAAAAAGAAAACAGAATAGTTTTTTGATAATATTATCCTTTTTTGATTACAAAATCAAGTATATTTTTTAAAAAAGGGATTTGTTAAAAATCTTTGGAAATTCATTATATTGCTTATGAGTTGGATTTCTCATATTTTATATGTTCTCCTTTTCTTCTCTGAAAACTTATGGACGATAGGTTAAAACCGAGCTCATATTTGAATTTAGCGTGATATAGTAGACACAAAAAACTCAAAAAATTATCAGGGAACGACAAAAAATCACAAAATGAAGAACAGCGGAAAATTATTTCCAAATTATCGATCATTTTAAAACCGACTCAATTCTAAATAGTGTCAAATGTCATTGTCTTGTAATCAGTTAAATATTAAAATAAAAACATATATTTAACTTTACATCGAAGTTGCCACCCGTCCGAATTCTACGATACAGTACCGATTTCTATAATATTTTCTCACGTCCCGACGACCTATCAATTTTTTTTCCGAATTTTGTTAACACGCGAAGATCTCTCTCACGGCGCACATCTCCGCCTTCTCGCGCCGGTAACCGGCGAATAAGTTAAAAAATATGTTGTATTTTGTACCCTCAGCATACCTGCTTCAAATGTTGAGCGAGAATTTTCCCTTATGACGCTCAAATTTCCAAAATCGTTGCTCTGTAGATTTAATGAAAGCAGAATTGCAAATTTCGTTCAACATAGATATGTCTGTTTGAAGGGCATAGACAACGGTGTAGTAGATATCTGCTGGATTTCCATTGTCTTTATTTTTTTTGTTGAATATCACGACGTTTCGGCTAGTAGTTATCTCTAGCCGTTTTCAATTTCACTCGAGATAACTACTGGCCGAATCGTCTTAAATATTCAATACGTTAAGCCCTACAATTTCTGTCGAAAATATCGATTTTAGCGAAAAATGAGAAGAATAAAAAGTTTTTCTTTCTGTAAAAATCAACAACTTTTGATTGAAATATTTTTTGATAAAATTAATATTTTCACTGTAAATTGGCAAAAACCGTCAAATATGTTGCGAGAAGCAGGTTAAAGCCACATATCTAAAGAACCCGAACAACTCGGGTTTTTATTTAAACGAATTTTGGTACTACGAACGAATGCAATTCGATCTCTGCTTACCGATTTTGCGTACATTTTAGTCAAACCTGTTCGACTCAAAAACCTGGTGTGCGTGAATCCATTAAAGGTTAAGTATTTAAAAACCCAGAACAGTTAAAAACTAATGTGTTATGGCATAGAAGAAATATACCAAAAATTCCTATCCGATGCTATAATTTTGACGCTCCTAAATGATACGCCAAACTGGTATGCCGTCTCATTCATAAAAAGCAATTTACAATATTGTCAATGATTAGATATCAGTATTTTAATGTGATATACATGCATTTGTTAGAAACAAGTATAAAAGATTTAAATTTTCGGATTTATGTTGAAAACGTGGCAATTCTGCATATCCCTTCCTACCGACTAAGAGGGGTAAGCTCCACCTTAATATCGATTTAAATGTAAGGTTGCCGCAGCCTAGAGAAGATTTACTGAAAGGTTTGGTCATTACAACGTTCCCTTTGTAAACTTAAACAAATATAATAAACCAAGGGATAAAAAAAAACTTGTACCCGTAGTTTAGATCAACTATTCAATACGGCAACACTGCATATATATCATTCCTTGCCATTTTACTACTTATAGTAAAAACTACATTTTATCTATGACCGAGTTTTAATAATTAGCGCTTCCAATCCTCTCATAAGAATGAGCCGTCTTAGCATAATTCGTCAATGGTACTATCCTCTGTTTTTATTATTATGCTTGATATAGTCTTATTAATTTATCAAATTATAAATTTTACTAGTGTGTAGACGAAATAATTTTTTAGGCTACATCGACGTGCTTCAGATGATGGTGCAGTTGGTATTCTCGTTATTGGAGTGACAGTGGGATGCATAATATTATTTGCAATATTTGTTGCTTTTTCTGTAAGTTATACCTCGTAATTAAGACCCCTTATTAGTGTTCACTGGCAAAAATTTTATAAATATATAATTAAAATTAGGGAAAGGGAGAATAATTGTTACTTTGTTAGTTTAGGTTAGTTCAGATTAGTTTCCGAAATTTATGAACCTATTTTAAAAAGTCTCCCACAGTGGCAAATGTAATATTCTACTTTTGAACATGAGCTATATTAATTATTTAAGAGATTATTATTAACAAGCCATGATAAATGCGATATTTTTTTCTATAAACTTATTTGCTCCCTTTACTGAGATAATTCAAAGTGAAAAGGTCGATATTTTCTTGATATCTCCGTTGTTTATAAGGTAATAAAGCGCAAAGAAACTCCTAACAGAAGTTCATGAAACACCTGGAATTTTCTTACAGTTTAAGAAGCTCTTCGAAATTTTCTAAAATGCTGAAAAAAACCAAAGTAATGGCAAATTTGAGGAGCGACGGGTGAGCTTACATTCTCATGATGCATAAATAATTATAATACTCCAATAAGTTATATACGTATATATATATATATATATATATATATATATATATATATATATATATATATATATATATATGCTAGGTCAGATGTTCTCACGGGTGTGATGAGTAATCGAAAGTTTTCGGATATCAGGTATTGTGCTAAGTCCTTTTCAGGCTGTAAGGCAGCTGAGCAGCTGAAATTTCACGGAAACGTCAGCTACCTTACAGTCCTGAGAAGGACTCAACACATATAAGGGATATCCCACAATCTTCGATTACATATATATAAATACATATATATATATATATATATATATATATATATATATATATATATCGATCACCCCCTCTGTCCAAAACTTGACGTAACATATAGAGTTCAGTAATTTAATTCTAAATAACAAATTTGTATACTATCTGCTTGAAAAATGGCTTAAATTTTCGAATTCAGCAGGTCAAAATGTATTCAAAAAACCTGCCGGTTTGATCTCCCAATTTGCTACGAAACCAACTGGGTGCTTAAACTAACACTTTAGTTATTGACTAACCCTTTTTTTCTTATATTTTAGCCAGTTTTTGGACCACTACAAGCAGCCATGGTATTGCTTGTAACATTTTATAAAATATGTTTTATGTCGTATTTAGGACAGAGTTATGAAGACTTGGTAAATATTTTAAAGTGTCTCTGTTAATTAAAATTAAATGGCATCAGACTGAAATTGATCTCAGGAGATACTCAAGCTGTTTATTTTGGTCATAATGCTACAACCATCATTAAATAAAACTAATAAAGTTACATTAAGTGTCCGTAACAGTGGTGTGTGTCTAATTTTCTCTGATTTTAGAACATTATTATCAAGGGAGAGCACACTAAAATTTTTGATTTATATCTAAAACAAATTAAAACAGAATGCAAAAACTGTAAAGTTTATATATAAAGGGATACAAAGGTTATAGTAGATATTAAATTAACAAATCAAATATAAATAATGGTAGGAAAACAGGGCTAAAGATAATTAAACTGAACTAACTGTTTTAACTAACACTTTTAATTTTCCTTGGTAACTAACTTCTCATCGCGAGATTGCTTGAATTGATATACAGTTTGTAGCGATATCTCGACAAAATCCAGATTTTTTTCAATTCATCGTGTTTTTCAGCCAAAAATCACCTTATGGGAGCTCTACGTGATGGAATTTGTCGAATGTTGTTTTTCACCAAAAAGCGCGTGATCGCTGTTCTACGTAAGCAAAGTAAAATTTCAGATTAAAAATACACCACACATTTATATCCCGATTTTAGATTTTCTTCGAATTTTTAGAGTAGGAGTAAGTAGAAGTACGCTTCTCTGACAAAATTTGCAATTTTATGACTTTTATAGCTTTATATTATGTCCGTCCGTCTATCCCCCTTAAAACCTATTCAATTTTTAATCCCTGTATATGCATACAAATCACCAAAAAAAGATATAAAGTGAAACTGGAAAATAAGAATTATCATACATAGGGTTAGTCAACTAATTTCAGTTAAGTTAAAATTTATGTTCTTTTTTGTTTATACAACAGAGTGGGGTACCATTGAATAGATAAATATAAAATGTTCTTTATATAGTAATTTTATTCACCAAATATAGGCCTTTACATTTGCTTACGGTTGTTGCCTGATTTTACCAGTGTGGATTTTGCTAAATGCGCCAGGTACCACAGTGTTCCGCAAAAGCAGTTTCCTGGCCGTATTTCTCTCCTTGATATTTTGTATTTGCTTTCTCAGGTTTTTTTAAATGCGATTTTATTTTTATTGAATTCTATCTTCATTTGTTTTAGAGTAATCTAAACCAAACAGAATGGTCTAGATGTATAAGATCGACTGAGTATCTAGAGATGTACTTCGAAATAAAAATCATATAAATAAAGTAAATCAAACTTTCTTTTCAAGCGATTACAGCAAATACATACAGTTTAATTTAATTAAAGAACAAAGACATAAAAAGAGATCATGCGTGTTCATAAAATATTGTTATTTTATGGTTTTCAGGGTGAAAAGTTGCAACTACTTTTATACGATTTGAAATGGTATAACTGGAATGCTGAAAATCGAAGAACATTTACAATACTGTTTATCAATTCATCCAAAATATTATCAGTTGGTTTTATGTCACTGAGAATAAATCATGACTTTTTAAAACGGGTAAAAAATAGTATTTTTTAAGTACAATATAGTAACCTAGAAATACAAAACCTGTAGGGCTTATGCAATCCATAAAAATAATAGCCTAAAAGCACAAGATTTCTCATTTACTAATATATATTTTTATGTTGTTTAGGCAATTAGATTATTCTACACCTTCGGCAGTGTCATGAAGTCGACGTCATCTAAAAAATAAGAAACAAATAGCTTTTTATTATAAATAATAATATATTATGTAATTATTAGCTTTAGTAAAAATATGGTTAATGTATTTATATAATACAAGACTGTTAATTTTGGATAAAACATCATATTTCAGAGTACAATTTGCACATAACACAAATAAAGAGCGACATTTCAGATAATCATATGGTTAACCATTTTATTTCTCTAACAATGTTGAGTATTTTTTTTTAGTACAGTACAGTAACCTAGAAATACAAAACTATTTTTTTTTAACAACTGTAGGGCTTATGCAATCCATAAAAATAATACTCTTATGATAAACTAAAATCACAAGATTTCTCATTTACTAATATATATTGTTATGTTTTTTAGGTAATTAGGTTATTCTACACCTTCGGCAGTGTCATGAATTCGACGTCCCGGCAAAAATAAGAAACAAATAGCTTTTTATTATAAGTAACAATAATATGTTTTTATTAGCTTTAGTAAAAATATGGTTAATGTATTTATATAATACAAGTGTGGAAATTTTGGATAAAACATCATATTTCAGAGTACAATTTGCATATAACACAAATAACGTGCAACATTTCAGATAACCATATGGTTTACCATTTTGTTTCTTTAACCATGTTGTCTGAGATTGTTTGTTTTATGCAAAATATTTTGCTTTTCAAATCCTTGTATAGAATACTAATTGAATATAGATCCCTTTACCATAAAAACTGTGATTTCATTTCTGTCAAAACATGGAGATATTAAAACGCCTCTTCGATTGGATCAAATTGAAACTGAATAAAATACAACCAAATATATCAAAACTGAAACATTATCGACGTTTTCCTCCTTACTCTCGCTTATACTAAACAATTTCTACGAGATATTTTATTTTTACGCCATATCATCCAATTTTTTTTTTGATTCTTTGCTCATCATTTCAGTCCTCCTGATTGCTAGTTCCTATTTCTGAATTTGAAATTGTTTTTTTAAATATCTCACTGTAAGTTCCCGCTAATACGAACTTCTTTCAACCCAGTCTCTACCCTTCGCAAAAAGGTTATACCACCGAAAAATAGTAACACGAGGCCTAACAGATCCATCATAAGCCAATTTTAAGATTTCGAATGTTTCCGTCGCACTGTTACCAGCTTTAAAGCAAAATATAATCGCAACACGTTCTTCATGATTTTCATTCATCGTGAAATTATGACCGCGAACTGCTACTGAACAGCTACATGTGATCCGAAAGACTTGCAACTTTGTATGGAGGACAGGAAGGTTGCAGTACCTAGTTGCCAAAATTTCATGAAGATGGCGATACCGATTTTATAGCTACAGTCTTAAAACTTATGAGACATGCTGTTTATATTACAGATAAGCGCTACCAAAAACAGATTTAAAAATAAATTTCTATAAATACAGTTTCGATTAATTTTATTTGCCATTATTTTGTCCTACTTTGATATTTCACTACACTGTGCTTAGGAATTTTCGGCTCAGTATCAAACTTAATGCTACCTTTTTTTTTGCATTCAGATAGATCTAGTTTTTTTCTCGGCCATTTATATTTGCATTTAATGGGATTTTATATATATTGGGTTGCAGAAATCAGGAAATTTCTATTGATGTATTAATTTATATTTTTTGAATTTAAAAATAATTACTGGGATACTTATTGGATTTATTATTCTTGTTTGGAATGGAAAATGCTTATGATTAACGAATTGGCTTAACTAACTAGTACATTTCAGCTGACTGTTGCCCAGTGGCTTTTTTTTGAGCTGTCATTTCTTTCACACGTGGTAATTGAACGCGCCTAACGGAAGTCGATTAGTGCTCAAGCAGGGCCATGCTTATAAATGAAGGCTGTTCTGTCTTTTTTTCCTCTTTGCTCCTTCTTTAAGGTCTCAATAAGACTTACAATAACATGACGGTTAGTTTTAAGTTATGTTTTAATTTCACCAGGTAAAAATCAATTTTGAGCAGAAATCTTTTAATAAATAAAAAAAAACTATGCAGGTTTATTTTAACAGTAATTATTTTAAAGTTTCTTACCCGCTCTTCTGGGGTCAGACTGATTCCTTCATTGACCCGTGCAAACTGCCCAAAATCCCTGTCTCCAGGTTTATCCCGATAAAAAAAACCTTAACTGCCAACCTGGCAAAAATTACGGTAAACCAAAACTCAACAAAATTACCGGGATAAATCTTCGACTTTCCATCTCAGAATCTCAAAAATTTGGTAACTAAAAATTGAGATCTGCAGCTGCTTCGGCCTAATAAAACCAGGAAAAAGTGAAAAATATAGGCAAAACGGCCTCCATTTATAACCATGGCCCTGTGTGCGCATTAATCGACTTCCGTTAAACGCGTTTAATTGCCACGTGTGAGAGAAATTACAGTTCAAAAAGAAAGATCCTGGGTAACAACAGTCGGCTGAAATGCATTAGTTAGTTAAGCCAATTCATTAATCATTAGCATCTTCTACTCAAAACAAGAATAATTAAACTAAGTATCCCAGTAGTTATTTTTAAATTCAATAAATTTAAATTAATAAATCAATAGAAATTTCCTGATTTCTGCAACCCAATATACATAAAATCCCATCAAATGCAAATATAAATGGCCGGAAAAAACTAGATCTTTCTGAATACAAAAAAAAGGTAGCAAGGTAGCAATAAGTTTGATATTGATAAGAAAATACCTAAGCACAGTGTAGTGAAATACCAAAGTAGGACAAAATAATGGTAAATAAAATTAATCGAAACTGTACTTGATGAAATGCTTGTCTTCAAAGAATCCCTGGGAAATACTTAAGGAAAATGATACTGTGTTGCCCATAATGAATTTGCAAAATAGGGTTAAATTAAATAAATTCCAAAGTGAGCTTAAGCGCAAAATTGAACCGTAACAATCGCTGAGTTAGTTAGGAAAAAATTTTTTCGTAAAATTAAATAAAATAGTACATAATGATAAGTTACCCCAGTGATAAATTTTAGTGTGAAAAAAGCCGAAATTTATGTGCAACTAACGAGTTTTTGATTGAGTTAAATAGTTTATACTTTTAGTAAACGGAAACAGGGAAAAAAGGCCGTTCATTTATTGTCATCATATTTTGGAGGAAATAAGATTACAGGTTTTATTTTTTAAAGCTTATATTCAGATATTATTTTATACAATTATGTTAAAAGTAAAGTATTTCGGACATGAGAATTAGTTTCAGATAGCAGCAAAATATATTTGAAAAATTTAATTAAAATTTGGAACCTGATGATTTTCTAGTTTATTTCTCTGAAAATTTAGCTCTGAAATATTTTCTATTGCCCAAAATTACCTCACATTATTCAATACATTAAACTGATTTTTACTTAAACTAGTACTAACATTATTTAAAGTAAAACGTCTATATAACATATCCCAGGAGGAACAGCAATGTCTGCTTTTAAGGCGAGATCGAATTCATCATATTGCCAAAGGTATAAAATAATCTAATTGTCTAAAAAATATAAGAATATATGTTAGTAAATGATAAATCCTTACTGTGTGCTCATCAGTATGGTTGTAATAAACCAAAGATAAAATTAATTATAAAACCTACTTCCCTAACGTCTCGCCAATTTGCTACACTCTTTGCTTTAAAAAAAAAGGTGCGATATCTCACAACGAGGTGAAAGTGATTAATTAAAAAAAAAAATAAACCAAAACACTAAAGTATAGTTGAAGAGTAGTAGCAGCACCAGCGAACACAAATGTCGAGTTAAACCCTATTCCGGAGAGTAGGGTTGGAAAATTAAGGGCGCCACTGCATCAAAAACTAGGCTGAATGCAGAAGCCTTTTAAACGTGACACTATAGAGACATAGCGATAATTGTTATTGCACCATCCGATGTGATGCCTGATTAAATTGTCAAAGGCTCAAAATGACTTTAAAAATGAACCGAAAAGTTTAAAAATAAGCGAATCTTTTTATTGTGAAAAGAATTAAAAATCTCGTTTACGTTTTTTTGAGTTATTAAAACCACACTGATAAAACTTTATTAGGTGCTCAGAATCGGTCTATGAAGTAGGTCAAATGAGTATTATACAGGAATTATAAATAGATACATTTATGTTGCCAACATTTTAAATTACGAGAAGCTGTTGCTAATGATAGGATTACATTAAGATGAAGATATACAGGATGTCTGAATATCGTTCTTTATGCCGAGTAGTTCCGTTATTTTTAAGTTAGCGGAATGCGATTTTTATGAAGCGATGCTACTTTTGCGTGTTAGTTTTTTAGATACAGAGGTTTTTGAAATTTTACAATTTTGGGACATGAATACGAGGGTATTTCGGCTATCCTTTTAGTTATCGAAAAGGTAAATATTAACTCGTATAAAGTTTTTCACGTAAAATTCAGTCGCGTCGTTAGTTTATCTCTAAGTACTACTTTTTTTATAAATAAATCAAACTTGTGTTTTTTTAATGGAACATCCTATATATTCATATATATGAATTATGCTTTTTAGTTTACATGTCTTAATTTTTTAGGAGGCCGTGAAAGAGAGCAAATTAAAAGAAAACTTTCAAAATGCGAGTGTCAAAGTCTCAAATTCTTATAAGCCTTTTGCTTGTATATCTGTTACTGGTATCAATTTTCAACTTATTATTCATAATTTATTTATGATTTTGTCAGTTAGTTTTTGATATATTATTCAGTTATTTATTTTTTCCTTCCTTATGGCTGCAAATGAACCCTTTAAAAATCGCGAAAAATGTGACTTAGATAGGGTATCATTAAATATTATGTTTTTGGATTTTTATGTTCATATATACATATATATATATATATATATATATATATATATATATATATATATATATATATATATATATATATATATATATATATATATATATATGTATATATATATATATATATATATATATATATATATATATATATATATATATATATATGTATCTGGACTGAAGGCAATCCCATAAAATGATATTTAACCGCATTAAAAGTAATTTAATTAAAAAATTTCGGTACATTCTTCAAGACACCGCTAAAAGTTTATTGTAAGCCACAACAAGAAATCAAGGAAATTGATGTCTTGGCAAGCATAGAAAATAATCCTTTAACTTCATGTCGTCTGCTTGAAAATGAAGTAGGAGTGCCAAAATCTAGAGGTCAGGAAATATTAAAGATATATCGATTTAAACCGTTTAAATTTAAACTCGTACACAATTTGCATTTTGGAGATGCATTACCAAGTGTCATTTTCTGTAACTGGTATTTGCAAAATTTAAACAGAGGTTGATATTTAAAAAAAAAATGGTTTGATGACATTTTTATTAGCAGTGCTGGTACATTAAATAGACAGAATAACCGGCATTGGTCACCAGAAAACCATAACATTATATTTCGAAAAGAGACCTTCAGGTTCAGCGTTTCTTGTTTTATTATTGGATCTAAAATTAAATAACACATATATGAAGGAAATCTCACCACAGATCGTTATTTACAAATACTATACCAGAAGTTCGTGAAAATGTACCTTTGAATTAGTAAAATAGCATATCCTTGCAACAAGATTGAAGCTCCTGCCCATAATTCCCGAATCATTTGGCCTTATTTGGAAAATAATTCTTCAGGGCGCTGGATTGGTGCACAAGGTCCCATAAGATAGCCCGATAAATCCCCAGATTTGTCGGTAATGGGTTTATTCTTGTGGGGCTTTATAGAAAATAAAATTTATAATACTCAACATCATACGATGCAGGATCTAACAAGCGCCACAGAAAAGAAATTCAGAAATTTAACTAATCGATTTGTTGTTTTATTCAATATTTTACGCAGGCTAAGGAAAGTATGTCAGTGCCAACATGATGGTTTACAATTAGAACACTAGCTTTAATTTTTGTTACTTAATAATTATTCTTATTATGTATAATTTAATAATAATTGAATAACATAATGTATAATAAAATATTTTCTATAATATCAATACGTGTTGGTTATAGATCTGGCAAGGTATTGTTTAAAATATAACTACAAGCATAGTTCCATAAGTTCTCGGCTTAAATCAGAGAGTGCGCTAGTAGGATCAAATAACTATAATATTTTGTAAGCATAACCCTTGAAATGACGCACTGCAAAGTTTCAGATGTTTGCGTTCAGTTGCTTGTTTGTGGCGAGTGAGTAAACACATAAGGTTCATATTTTGTGAAAGATGAATAAAATTGAAGTTCGAGCTGTTATAAAGTACTTTGTTTTAAAGGTCTTTTCGATAATAAAAAAATGGGCTGCTGAATTTAATCGTCGTATATCAATTCAAGATGATGAGCGCTCGGGATGCAAAAAACCCGCTACAACTGACGAAATTGTCACAAAAATTCACAATGTCAGACTTCATGACCACCGACTGAAAGTACGAGAGCTTGCTGGTATAGCAAATATCTCGATAGATCGTGTCCACTACATTTTACATGATGTTCTTGGCATAAAAAAGCTTTCTGCGCGATGGATGTCGCGTTTGTTAACAGTCGATCAAAAACGCCTTCGAATGAACACTTCGTAAGAGTATTTAGACTTATTCAGACGCAATCTTGCTGAGGTTCTTCGACATTTTATAATTGTAGATGAAACATGGATTCGCCATTATACATATACTCCAGAGACAAAGCAGCAGTCTAAACGGTGGGTGGGGGCAGGTGAAAGTGCGCCAAAAAAAGCAAAAACGGTTCGGTCTGCAGGAAAAGTCATGGCAACAGTTTTTTGGAATTCACATGGCGTGGGGCTTATAGACTATTTAGAACAAGACAAGACCATCACCGGAGAGCATTACGCTTCACTACTGGACCGTTTGCAGCATGTGATTAAGGCTAAACGTCCAAAAAAAAAAGTGCTCTTTCATCAAGATAATGCGCTTGCACACAAATCTACGGTTGTTGCTGAAAAACTCCATGACCTACGTTTCGAAGTGATTCCACATGCACCATATTCGCCGGATTTGGCTCCCAGCGATTACTTTCTCTTTCCAAACTTGAAAAAATGACTCGCTGGACGAAAATTCCTTTCAAATAACGAGGCCAGATCAGCGACAACCGCTTATTTTGCAGAGTTGGACAAATCGCATTATACTACGGGTATTAAAATGTAAGAATATCGTTGGTCTAAATATATTGAAGAATAAGGGGACTATGTTGAAAAATAAATAAAAATATTTTCAAAAATCTTTTGTTTTTTTTTTATCAGGCCGAGAACTTTTCGAACCATCCTCGTAATTGATCTACTTTGCACGACCTGCTAAAAAAATTAAAATACAACTAAAAAGTATAATTTGGTGGCTTAAAAGAAAAAAGAATTATTTAGTAATATATATCGTCGAAAAGCCCTTAATAAGCGAAATGCAACGGTCTATGAATATATCAGGGTGTTCCATTAAAATAAACACAAGTTTGATTAAAATCTAAAAACAGTAGTACTTAGAGAGAAACTTACGACGCCACTGAATTTTATGTGAAAAACTTCATTTGAGTCAATATTTACATTTTTGATAATTAAAAAGATATTCGAAATACGAGGGGTGTCCCAATATGGCAAATATTCAAAAAAAAACTCTGTATCTAAAAAACTAAGAAAGTTGTAAAAATTATGTCTGCGGCATCTTTCGCTTCATGAAAAAATAATACCGCTTCGTGAAAACTGGATCTCGCTAACTTTAAAAATAACAGAGCTACCCGGCAAAAACAACAAAATCCGGATACCCCGGTAGCGTGTTATACGGAAAATAATAAAAAATGATACCCTCTTTAAAAATTCACGATTAACTCTTAATGACATAAAACCAACTGATAGTGTTCTGGATGAATTAAGTAACAATATTTTAAATATTTTACGATTTTCAGCATTCCAAGTATACCATTTCGAATTGTATAGAAGTACTTGCAACTTTTCACCCTGAAATCAGTAAAATTATATTAGTTCATGAACACTTATAAATTTCCATAATCTTGTTCATTTTCCTTTAGTTTAATATTCCTACAAAGAGTTTTTTAAGAGGTGAAAATCAAAAATAAAACTAGTTTGCATTTGTGTTTGTCCCCTTCAGAGACTCAAAATTCTAAAAGTGCAGCACAATTTCCAAAAGTGCATATTGTTGTCACAATGCTGTATATTACAAAAGTTTATTCAAAGATAACTGCAAAAACATATACGAAGGTGCATACGGAAGATATCTTAAGACATACTGAAGATATTGAGAAGATACTCTAAAACCCTAAAATAAAGAAATTAAAATCCAACTCAATTAGTCGTAAAAAAGGCTTACGCAAAGCATAGCTATATTCGATTGTATCTGGAAAAATATGTACACACCTCCAATTCAACAAAATGGTGGCATCTGAGAAAATTCTAAGCCGTTGTTTCTGAGCTGGCTGAAGAAAATTTATCTCCAAATTGGCAGCAAAATTAAATCGACCATTCATAGCCAAATCCCTAAACTTGCAAAAGAATAATTGACTTAAATGTGGTTGTCGAACTTGCATTGCCTTTGTTTATAACCAGCTTCAGAGGATCCCCAACAAATGCACTGGCGAAGTTTCTTTTAAAAATCATACCAACTTTAGAAGGTAAGACGAACACATATGTTAAAAGTTCTACACATTTCGTGAACATTATTAGCAGCGTCAATCTAAAGTCAGACGACAGACTAATAAGCTTTGATGTAGAAAGTCTGTATACTAATGTACCATTAGGGGAACCAATAGACATAATCAAAACTAGACTTTCAAATGATACTATATATATATATATATATATATATATATATATATATATATATATATATATATATATATATATATATATATATATGGAATGGTTTGAAACTCATGCCATAGAAACGGCGACAGTAAAATCGAAAGTCTGGTTGAGTTATGTCGATGATACCTTCATCGTATGGAAGGGCAATGATCAAGAACTTAATGATTTCTTGAAACATCTAAATACCATTCGACCTACAATTAAGTTTACCATGGAAAAAGAAGTAAATGATCAATTGCTCTTCCTAGATGTCATAGTGAACCATTCAAACGAAACTATTAAAACTTAAGTATACAGAAAGCCAACACATACTGAACAATGTCTTAATCATAATTCTAATTACTCTATTGTAACAAAACGGGAAATTATGCGCAACCTCTGTAATCGCGCTATATCTATATGCAATAATGCCGAATCATAGGAAAAAGTGGTACCAAATATTAAATCCTATTTACAACAGAATGGTTATCCTTTACAACTAATTGACGATGTTAAAAACAATTTTAGAACAACGAACACTGGACAGCAAGAAACACATTCCTTCTTCACAATTCCGTACATTAAGGGAACTTCGGAGAAAATAAGACGAATTGCCAGTAGTTAGAAGATAAAAACAGCCTTTAAATCAGGAAATAAACTTAGAGCTCATTTAACAAAAACAAAACTAAAAACTACCGTTAAGAAAGAATGTGTTTACAAAGTTCCATGTGAATGTTGTGAAATGTATATTGAAAAACCAAACGACCACTAGAAGTTAGAATTAAAGAACATAAAACTCATACACAAAAAGGGGAAACGTCGAAATCAAGTATTGCAGAACACGCCTGAGACAAACAACACTATATAAAATGGTTTGAGGCTGCGGCAATATATATAGAACCCAACATGAAAAAAAAATTATAGAAGCAGCTTACATTGAAAACCATAATTTAATTTTCAGTAAACCGAGTGTTGAAATACCTAATCTTTGGCAACCAATAATTTGTCACATTAAATCATTGAGGTGTGTACAGTGAAGCAAAATTCTGTACTTCAATGGACACAATCCCTATATAAGCTCGTAGTCTTAAGACAAAACATTCAATTTATACTTGATAACGATTAGAGATACAACGTAATCGAAACGTCGCAAAACTAAATAAAAATAAAGACAATGCAAGTCCGAGAACCATATTTTAATCAATCTTCAACATTGTCTACAACCTTCAAACAAACGTTGCAAAAGAAGTAACACAAAACATTTCTTCACGTCAAATAGCCAAAAGTGAACAATTTTTCTACAATCACTATCATATGCGTTCCAACGGAAGTTACCAAAAAAACTCTAAACTATCTCGGCCTATAAAACGAATTTTCTATTAACAAAGTACTTTACGAGTTCGAAATATTCAAACTGGGTTCGAATTAGTTTGAATTGATTCAAGGATCTATCTTCAAATATAATAATTACCAAAAATTATAATTACAAAAGTAAAAAGAAATAATTACATTTCTAAACTAAAAATAACATAATCAAAAAGTCCCTGTTGATCTTATTAGGAATTTAGCTCTTCAGCATATTCAACAGTTGTTCCATATAGGCAACCATAAAAACTTTCAATGCAATCAAATCGACCTGATTTTTTATCTGCAAGAGCATGTAAAAATATATAAACAATTTCTCAAAAGAAAAATCGAAAAGAAAACAATCAAATGCTGCCAATTTAAGAAATCATGAAGAAAATATATTTTCCAATCTGATATATTTAATTGAGAAACCAAACGAAATTTGGAAATTACAGAAATAGGTTAATTTTTAATATATAAACATAAAGAAGGATCTGATACAGAAAAGGAAAAATTTATTTATAGAAACAATAAAAATGATTGAACAACGAAGGGTAACCATTAGTTTTATAACAGAAAACACAGTTTTCAATAAATTAAAATTTCAAGTTGTGCATGTCATTGATAAACCTTAAGGAAAGTTGTCCAGCATAAAAATCTATTTATGACTTTAATGATTTGGATATATAATTTTATCTAGAAAAATGTAAGTAACAATATTTATCATTTAAGACCAAATTTTAACCATAACACTGTGTGACTGAGTGGACGGCAGGTTTGACCAGCATAAAGAAACAAACTTTTCACCATATTTCATGCTATTACTTATGAACTATTTTCAATGAATTTAGAAAACTGTTTTTATAACATTTAAATGATACTGCTTAACTGTTTGAATTGAAAATATTGTTTTAGTACTATGTACTTTTTATTCTAGATTTTCATTAAGATTTCCTTCTCATGCTAAACTATAGAAAACTCCTCTCGATCCTCATCCATATGAGACCACAGAACCTCCTTAATTCAAGACAGCTATTAGTTCTATTTATCACCAATTTTTTTTTCATATTATATAGGTCCTTCAAAAACGATTTTCAACTGTTACGTTTGAGACTAATAGCTAGGTAATGGGGGAGAGTATGACAAAAAGTTTTACTAGGATATGATCTTATTTTCATTCAGTGTACAACTTTGAACCATACCTTTTGGGATACCCTGTATAAACTATATACAACTACTATTTCAATATTGTTACATAATATGGATATTTATCTACTTACATGACGATTTCTAATAATAAAATAAAAAAAATTTAACATTTAGTGCTCGACATTCCTTGATGCCTAATAAGGCCAAAAATATTAATAGGATCCCAACTGTGCCATCACACTAAAAATAATCCGTAGTGATATTTTGCTATGTTTTCCAATCTCAACTATGATCCGTTAATTTATTATAAACAATTAAAACCAATAAATTGTTAATGATTGATAATATGAGCGAACTAAGCGAAAATGTTAGAACTAAGCCGGAAAATAATTCGCAAAAAAAGAATAAACAACAATATTCCAGTTATAAATTAAAAGCAGGCGAGGAGAGAATGGAACAAAAGTACAGTTTTGATATCCAAGGATTAACCCATCTTCTTTGACAGCTGTTTGTTGACTTTTAATATTTTCACACTTTTCAAGGCCTTAAAGGCAGCAAACGTTAAGAATACGGTCTTGAATTATATAAATATACACTACAGAAAACCCACAATACGATCACGTCTTCTTGATATACAGGAAAGAGGTTTATTGCTATAAAATTTCCTCAGAGCGGTCTTCATGCAAACAACAGTACCTTAAGGTATATCATGCTTTTAAAACCGTATAACTTTTATAGAATAACATTAGTTACAAGTAACTAGTGGCTAAATGATAAGGTAAGCCTCAATATTTAAATTATAATTTAGGTTGCATGTTTTAAACCAAAATCCAACAGTCTGTAGAATACGTGAAAAATGCTAGAAAACATGACCGAAAACGGTTTAAGGCATGAAAGTAGAAAAGTAGTAGGGACTGCCGAGGAGAGTCGTTTACATATAGTACGCGGAAGAGTGAAGGAGATAAAATATCAATAGGGAATGTTGTTAGTGTGAAGGAACAGTCGATATTTTGATCACCCATTCACTTATTTTTTTATCTCTATTGATTGACCTAAAGGACCATAAAACGTTAAAATCAAAGGGCACGAGGTTTTGTCTGTTTTTTTTATGGTTGTAGCTCTGTGGTCAAAGTAAACAGAGTGAGTATCTAAGACTTCTCTAAGACCCATTTCAGTCTGTTTTGATTTAATTTTAATTAACTAATATCACTTCAAAATAATTACCAAGTCTTCATAGCTCTGTCCTAAGTATGTTATGTAACTTAATTTTAAAAAAGATGCTAGTAGTACCATGATTAATTGCAGTGGTCCATAAACTGGCTGAAATATAATAAAAAAAAGTTAGTAGGTCATCAAATAATTATGTATGCCATTATTATATTTAAAAAATTTAATTCCATAAAATAATTATGTTGAAATTACAATGATACCCGTAAATCATTATGGTATATTCACATTTTAACGCTAATGAATAATTGAAATCAGCTAATGAGGATAGAGATAGAAATACTATTTTTTTTAGCTAATGTAAGAAACCTCAAATTATAAAAAAGGATAAGTACTGTAAAGCATTTTCCTCGCAGTCTGTCAAATTACGAAATATGGAGTGATGGTAGCAGACATAACCCTGAGAACTGATAAATTTGAGCTATATTTTATTCCTGTTCTAGTTAACTATGATCCTTCCAACAGTTCGACATTTGTATATTCCTTCCATCCCCCTTCAGTCCCTGAGAAAAATGGGCAATAAAGTGACTTTGTTTTTTCAAATAGAAAAAAATGTTAAGCTTCCTATATAGCTAATTTTATTGAAAAATTGTCTTGACAATATTAGCAATATTTTCAAACATTGGTCTGTACAGTGATCTTGTCGAGACATTTGTAAACGGCTGTTTTATAGTATTGTAGGTATTCATTAGAAACAGTGATTGTTCTTAGGATTTTGTTTTATTTCTTGATATATTAAGTAAAGCGTTTCTTAATATAATATAATTATATTTAGAAAATAAAACATGCGTTCACGGTTTCGTCACTATTTAGCTCAGCTGCACGGTAGCCATGGCTTGCGACAAACCGTTCATCTTCAAAATGTTCTGAAGCGTCAAAACTTCTGTATGGGAATTGTTCTAGTGTGGTGATCTGAGAGCTATCCGAACTTGAATCCAAATACTGGGCGTACGGATCGTCGTCGAGTAATTTTAATCCCGAAAGCGCTGCGGATTGGTATCTTTTACCCAAAGGTCGTAACCCATGGATAAAAGGAGGTGATGTGTTATGAAGAAGGGCTGAAGGAAGAGATGAAATCGTTGGCGAAACGTCGAATTGTGTCACGATTTCGTGCAGGGGGACGAACGTCATGCGTCACAGGGTAGTCAAATGACAAGAGATTTTGTTGACTGTTGGGCAACAAATAGTGTGTGTTTTGCATTGTGAAAGAAGGGCACCGCGCAGGCAGTGCTGGAGGGGACTCATCATAACCTTCCAACTCGGCTAAAGGCCAAGCCGCCTCACCTTTCTTGATGTTTAAAGAACTTGGTACCTGTGGTTGAGTCATGCTCTTAAATTTTGAAAAAGATTGAAAATTGTTTTTTGTATTGCCAAAAGTAAAAAAGAGACAAGTTAAAACAAAGAACGCGTATGAAAGTTGAGCGAGGAGAGCTCTACGTGTCTTTGTGCGAAAAGATATCAGGGTTTGCTAATTTGTTTTGGGAAAAAACATTAGCTTTTTCGGTTCAACTATGAAAAATCTGAGATAGTTTTTTGTTTGTCAAGTTTTCCGCAAAAGTCAATCAAAAAATGGTATTTTGTCAGTCTTTTTTGTATCGGAAAAGATTATGCAAATTTGTTAAAAAGTATACGAAAGTTTCCGAAAAATTGTTGTCTTTTCCGGTTCACGTATTTATTGTTTTATGCGAGAGAATAAGGGAAATGTTCTTGGAGGGTTGTTTTTGTTTTAATCGCGATTTTGAATGAGCCAAAAATGATGTTTTCGCAGTTAATTTGGAAGAAAAAACGGGCATGACCCGTCCTAGAAAAAAGATTTTTTAGTAAGACAATGATCGTTTTTTTCTTGGGTTTTTTCAGGGCTGTGGCAAGCCCCTGGTTTAAGACTTGGAAGTAAGGGAAACTCCAAATGTTATAGAAACTAATACGCGATCTTTATGCCGGTGATCCGATATCGCAACCTCAGTTCATGTATGCGATGCCGAATAGCGCCTGGCTTTCGAACTTAGTGTCTAAGGGCCTGGTAGTTCGGAAACTTACCTCAGGTGTTCGTAAGCAGATACTATCTATCCTGATTCACTCTAGTTTATACCTAGAGAATCCTCGGACACCGTATTTGATCCGAAAGTTTGCGTTTCGCTTTAAGTTTTCTTGAACCTTTGGCTTTTGACTATCATGGTGGAAGTGATAGCTACTAAACGCCCAAAAGTTCGGTATATGTGATTTTTAAAAGTTTACTGGCTCTTCTACAACATTCTGGAAGGTCTATGCTGCCTTTTAAAAGATCGTCGGGGAAGGTCTAGTCTTGATAATTCGGCAAATACGCGAGGGAATCGTCCTTATTCCCTGAATTTGTCGCAATCTTGATGGAAATTTCGCATCAAAAGCGTTTTGCCGTGAGAACAGCAACTTTTGAGCGAAATTTCGGGCCTCTTTTTCTTTCTTCACAACTGCTGGACGTCTTTCTTCACAACTGATGATTTCAATGTTTTCTTCTTTCTAGCCAAGTCGGTACTGAAATCTGACTCGTTTTGTCAATCCTTTTATAGTTTTACCGAACTTCTTTAAGTTGGAACAAACTACGTAAGAAATGGCTAATCAGCTTGCTGGTTGGTACTCCTGACCTGGCAAACCGTCAACCTGGGAAAATGGCGCACTCAAAATGATTGACTTCTACTAATCGTATACTCAGACTTTAAGTAAGTACTCATAAACCATCAGAAAATTTGTAATTGTTTGTCAACTATTAAATTATAAGCTCCTATTTGGTTCCTATTCAAGTAAAAAACGTCTTTAAAAAACGGAGCCAAATATTTTTTCAACTAATTATTTACTCTCAATTTTTACCCGAAAATGTGAGATCTGTTGTGAATTCTGTTATTGAAAGAAATCTTTTTTGCGCACCCAGAAAACGTACCTGTCAGTATGTGGTTTGATGAAAGAGACCACGTTCTGGAGCTGGCATTGAGAAAAATAATAAAACCTAGAGAAGCTGAAAGTAACACTAAACGTAGGAAATTTCTCTCTCTGCCAGAGATTACACCGAAATGATTATGTGACACGAGTGTCCAGTTACAGCAGCGCCGGCCGGTTCCTCGGCATATTTCTAATGGAAACTTTCAAACCATGGCAAAAAAGAAGAGCTTGGAAATCGTTAACTTTCTTTGTCGCACACAATCTGTGGAAAGATGTGTTAAACTGATAACAGAGGGCTCACAAAATGTAACTGACGCTACTTCCAGAGATGGCTTTATTAGAACCAGGTTGCAATCTCGAGCAGAAATGCCAAATTTTGAGCACAAAAATAAGTTTAATTTCTAAGTTTTATTATTCATTATAAGCTTTATTTTTTTCATTTAATTTTCTTGTACTTTGTTTTATTAACTACAATAAAAAAATACCTTATAAATTTGATATCTGTATTATTTTAGGCACAGGGTTTTAAGTCTGTACGGTAGAACCCTCAAGATAGCACACAATTCTAGATTTTTTCCGTTTTTCGACACCCCAATGCGCATGCCAAAAGTAACTGTACCCTGTTTATGGTTCCCCATCGTAAATTTGCAATTTTTTAGATTAAACTTTGCGGATCTAATAAATATTTTTTCTAGGGTTATTACTTACAGAAAAGGCCACAAATATTACAAATATTGTAATATACACTACTGCACCTCCAAAAGCTATAAATCCATATACACATGCTTTTTGAATGCGTCTATGTTGCCTAAAAAATATTTTCATCGGCTTATATACAAAACTTAAGATTTTATAAAAGTGATGAGGTTATATTGTGCAGATTCTGAAAAGAAGCTTGTAATATAATAAATAAAAAAGAATGCTCTAGTTTAAAAATTGGCTCATTTCATTTAGAAAAAGTTTAATGGAAGTAAGAAATTTTAAGGGTTAACATAATTAAATTTAAGTGCAAATTTGAAAATGCAAGAAAAACTGCTCACTAGATACAACATCTCGACTAAAGCTTCTCAGAAGAGTGCTAAAGCTAATAAGAAGACTGTAAAACTCAAAATCTCTACTAAAAAATCTAAAAGACGGCAAAAGAAAAAAAAACGCAAGGAAAAATTGAGAAATTCGACGATGTCAACTACATTCTTGGTGGTGAAGATGGACAGCCAACGGAAAACTGGATAATGTATTATTTGTATTCAGAGGTGTCACAAAGAATGTTCACCCTTTGAAGGCAGTGATGATTTTGTTTGTGATAACTGCAATTATTAGATTTATATCAGAAAATGTTGTTTTTATTATGTTTTTCTAGTTCAAATTTGGCTGTTATTTCTTTTGCCCTAATACCATATCCACTTTACTTGGGTACCTATTCTCGTTCTTGAGAGAATGATCATCTTGATGGAAAGTGGGCGTGGTTCTCACGAAAAAGTACGAAAACGTATTTAGAATACCGTTCTGACTTTTTCGTAAGAACTACGGCCACTTTCCATCAAGATGATCGTTCTCTCGAGAACGAGAAAAGCTACCCAGAATACGGTTTCATACTTTTTCGTGAGAACCACGCCCACTTTCCATCAAGTGATCGTTCTCTCAAGAACGAGAATAGGTACCCTGGGCTCCCGGGCAAAGTGACTCGTTTACTATTTTTGTAAACTTGGCTTATAACAAATAATTAAATTAGTGTTAAGGAAAAATGTTACATAATCTTGTAAGTCCTTAAAATAGAGACTGATTATAAATATTTGTTTCAGTTTTCCCAGTTATAACTAAACGACAATAACCAAAAATAGCTTAATGTATTCACTTTGCTCGACTTTCCCCTAGTCAAAAGTTTAAAAATACATAAATATATAAAACCTAGAGAAAAGTTGTTAATAGATAATGCAATTCAAAATTTACTTTACAATTTTTTGATGCCACTTGACTATAACCTTAAGATGCTCCTTAACGTATTTATTATTATCGTCTTCTAACAATCCATTTTTATGTATTAAATTATTTAAAACGTAGTCATTCAAAGAATACATCTGACATATCATTAGATCACCAATCACTATACCATAATAAGGCACGTAACCAAAAATAATTGTTAAAATAGCTACGCTAACTAAATAAATACATGTCGTTGGAATCATTAATAGTGGCACGTAAGACTGCACTACAAGGCTTACAATTATACTGGCAGTTGGAACTCTAACTAAAATAACCATAAATGATGCAACAGTTCCCATATGTAGGAATAAATCAACCAAAAAAATGTTTTCCAATTTTCTCATTTCTAACAATATTTTTGTTCTTAGTTTCGAGGTTACTGTGCTGAAGTCCAGTGGTATATCATCTTTAAAAAGTTCAATTAGAGGTAACCATGTTTGATAAGTAGGCAATGAAAATGCCAATGATATAAATACCTGAAAAAATTCCGATATTAAACCAATATAATAACTCGACCTGGTTAAGAGCATTTGTTATATTCAGGATTTCGGTAAATCAGTCCATTTCTCAGTTTATTAATGATTGGTTACTCTTTTAAAATTAAGTTTATTATATGGGGCAAAATCAGAAAGGTGATCATCTTGCTTCTGACAAAGTTGTTGTTTAAAAAATAACATGATATTACTACAATATGTATTTAAATACATTGATATCGTGCATTAGTATATGCACTTCGTATATTTTCTTTTAATAAGAATGTTTTATATGATTTTTAAACAAAAATAGACCCAAATAGTTTTTTCGGGAACGCGTCCTTAAACCATGTTTCAAAGTTCAAATAAGTCAAAAATGTTTAAAAATATAAAATATAAATATCGTGTTTTAATATTAGCATTGAATATCATTGAATTAAGAATAAGTAAATCTATAAATGAAATTGATATCACTTCAATTTTTCATATTTTGACTACTCAAATATTATCTGACATTTATCAAATCATTTCGTGAACCTAGTTAATATTTGTCGCTGTTTAATGGTTAGTATTTTGGAAAAGCATGTACTTTTTGCATAATTCTGATTGATATTACTGCTCACTTGTTAATAAACTCTAAAACCGACATCTAATATGGCGGCGTCAAGTGTGACGTGAAAACATTTGTGGGATAGTCATTTCGGGAACGTTTCTGTCTATGACGGGCGTTCCAGAAATCAAAATTTGTATACGAAATGACACTTTAATGCATTTAAAAAGCGTATTTGAGTTGAAATTTGGTTTCACGTATCAATTGTAGTAGGAGTAAGATCATCGATTTTTTAACCAAATGTGTCCAGGAACAAAAACTTGTTATTTTTGTTTCTAGCAGATAAACAATAAATGACAACTAAGAAACTATGACCTTAATGAAGTATTTTAAAATTATGAAGATCAATTTTATTATTTTTATCACAATGTAATACTGATTTAATAAGGTTAGAACATTTTGACATTTCTCTTATGATACGAAACAAGAAACTTATAATTAGGGAAAAATCTAGTTTCAATATTTTATTTTTGAGCTTAATATCTAAAATTGGAGAAGACGTTATTTCACTTTAAACAAGTAGTTCTTCGAACAAGTATCTGACTTGTGTTTAAAACTGTCATACTTTAAAATCCGAAATTATATTTTTTATGTGTATGTACTTATTAATACTTACAGAACAAGAAAACCATAATGGTGGTCCATACTGAAGAAAAAAATTTAATTTAAAAATTGCAAAACAATAACAAATTTGAATAATTATTAAAGCTATCCATAAAACCATCATGCCCCAAGTAATGTGCACCACTGACTTGTATTTATAAATATTCAAAAAAAACATCATTTTTGGTAACAGGTTTTCTAAAACTAAAAATACAGGAGTTGCCAAATTAGTTAAAAAAAATCTATATAATTCGAGAAAAAACAAGGCGTAACAAAATTTATATTATTTCCCAAGTAACATCAATGGGAACAAAGACACCTGTACATGTTATAAATAAAATGGTAATAAATCCTTAACAATATTAATAATAAATCCGTAAAATTATTATTGCAGACATGCAAACTTAAAATTCAAAACTCATTTACAATTACAGGTGTTTTTGTTTCCATTAATGTTAGTTGGACAATATAACTTATATAGCGTCATGTTTTTCTTCAGATTTTATAGATTTTTTCATTAATTTGGCAACGCCGCAAAAATGTAAAACTAATTTTACAATTGAAGTGAGAATGTTGAGAGAAACCCATCTGTAAAAACATATAGGGTGTCCTATTAAAAAAATATATATATTTTGCTCTTCTACTTTTCCATATTATTCTGTATAAGCAAAAATAATTTTGGGATATAGACATATGAATTTTCTGTAACTTTTATAGAAAATATTTTTTTATAATAACAAAACACCACGCTATTCTAGCCAGTTGCATAAAAAATGGTCGAATTCGCAAAATGTAAAAAATAGACTTTTAAACAGACATCTTTCACGGGATTTTTAAAAACACGATTCTAATTATTAAAAAAACATTCTATACGACGTATTTCCAAAAACTGCAACAGAAATTGATAATCAATTTACCGACACAAAAATCGGTCAAGGGTCCTAACAAAAAAAATCGTACATAAAATCGCGACTCTATTTATGAACGATACCGACAGATGGCCAGACGCGAAATTCCAAATTTGAATAAATCAAGCGTAAAAGTGAAAAAACGATTGTTACAAATTACCAAAGTTAACGTAAATCCAGGCTAATGAATAATTGGATATTCCTTAAAATATAGCTTAGATAGAGTCGTGAAATCGGTACAATTAAGTATAAATAAAATTATACCAACTTGTTTTAAATATATTTTGTCAATACTTTCATCGTAAAAATTTATAATTATTATATTTTATATCCACTTTAATTTTTGCAATATTTATGGTCGTATGATAATAAAAATTAAATTAAAGTTAGGTATTTCATAATTTTTAATTATAAAAAGTATACAAAAATCAAGCTTTAATTTTCTCTTAACAAAAAGTCATAATCTCTCAACTTAGATTCTGAATCCTTCACCTTACATTGACTTGGATATTACATATGTTACAGGAAATATCAGTTTTCACTTCATTTATTGAGATGACAATTCTAGGGCAATGGGTTCGTTTAGTTTGATTAATATTACTAAAAGTTCTAAATAATCAGAAAAAAATAGCCCAAGAGAACCTAGGGGCGGATTCAGCCTCTCCCTTGGGGGGGGGGGAGTGATATCACAAAAGTACAGCATTGCAAGCGAAAACAAATTGTCGACAGCAGCATACACATTTCTGTACTCTATTCAAGAAATAGTAGCTGCTCCAATGCCGCAGGTAACTGAGGACTGCCGTAAATCTAATTATATATAATTATATTTAAACATTATAAGCTTTCATAAATTTACTGCAACTATAATTTCTGTCAGAAAGCAAAGTATACCTTAAAGTGTGTCCTTAGTGATTTATCTTATTTGCGCTTGTTTTTATACATTATTTGAGATTAGTGAGATACCCAAAAGATATAGCTTCCACCTCTATATTTATTCTAAAATCGTTAAACCAGGGCATTTTTTCCTCAACGAAAAACTTATTACGATGAATGTTTATGATGCCTTAAGATTTCAATATCTAGATAATAATATTAAAAGCTCTGTTGAAATATGTTCCAACATGACAGGAGTTGGAAAATCTACTATGTACCGAATTCTGTAGGAAAAAAACGACCGGAATTGGTAGTACTCCCAAGCCACATTCGATCACAGACAGACGAAAAACCTTGTTGTAAGAAGAGATGAAAACTGCAATAAAAGAAGTTGTACATACATCTTTTTATGAGAAGCAGATTCCACTCGTTGACAAAATTCTAACTAAAATCAGTGAAGATCGCGATTTACCGGAAATTAAAAGAACTGAACTTTGGAAATTGTTCAGGGAACTTAATTTTTGCTGGAAAAAACCAGACAGAAAATCTATTCTTATAGATCGTCCGGAAACTGTCCGTTAGAAAAGGAAATATCTCTCTCAAGTAAAAGGTAGAGTTGCTAGAAATAACTCAACTTACAAAATTAGTAATTTAACTGAACTTTTGAAAGATTTTTTTGATAAAGTTACTGCGGAAAATTGGGAAAAATCCATATAATAAAAGAATAAAACAAAATGTGGAAACTCGATCTCATGATCGGTGAGATAGAGGAACCAATTATATTTAATTTGAGGAAAGATAACTTCACTGACCTTGATTAGGAATTAGATAAGTAATGTTTACCAATGTAACCACAATTTATTATATAAATTTTTGTTTTTGTTGTATTTTTTTGTTTAATGTTGTTTACATATTTTAATTTTTTTATATATTTTTATTTTAGTTTGTCCCACTCTTTAATTTTATATATATTTAATTCCAATCAGCCGTAAGTTTTTTATTATTTTATTATTGTATTTATGTATTTTTCTTAAACGTGTAGAATTAATATGTTTATTTTATTTTTTTGGGGCTATCGGATTTCCATATAATAAAGTAAATTCCATTAAGATATCAGTACAATAGAAATAAAAATAAGTAGGTCTAATTTTAACTGTAAAATATAAAAACTAATGACATTTGAATCCCTTTTTAGCGTTTAATTGTAATTCTGCAGATGGTTTAAGAAATAAATAAAATGAAACGTCAAATGCCCTAAAAATGTTTTTAATTAATAATAAAATGTCCGATAGCCCCAAAAATATTTTAATATTATATGGACGAATTTATTTTTTTATATATGTTTAACTTGTTGTATTTTTGACAAGGGGTATTTTGTAAGTATTTAAATTATAACTTAGAATTTTTTGGAGAGAATAAGGCTACGTTTTAGTCTAAATGTGCCTAAGACGGTTTCTATGACAAAATGAAAAATAATAAAAATACAGTTATAATTTCTGTTAAATATGTGAAAATTATCTACATTTTGTAATATATGTGAATTATAAGAAATAAAATATTATAAGAACTCTTTATTTTAAGTTTATTACCGAAAAAATATTCTATGCTGCAAATACTAAGTGGTAAAATAAACCTCCTTCCGACGCCTATGACAAGGATTCAAATCCTTTTTAACACTTCACACTTCCGAATATCTATTGTTATCCAATCCAAAAAGTCCATTATTATAAACCGGTATTTTTGATTAAAAAATTTCTAACCTATTCCTATGAAAAATATATGTGTCTAACAAATTTTGCCAAAGACTCCAGACTAAAAAACGAAGAAAAAGTGCGAAGAAAAAAAGGTTAAAAAAATGATTTATTACGTTCTCTAGTTCTTGAATAAACTAGTATAAGAGGCAAAATCGGATCTATTTTCCTGAACTCAAAGCTCTTGAAAAGGCAATTGCCCCAACCGCCCCCCCCCCTTGGTTCCGCGCCTGAGAAAACCGCGAACCCATGACAACCCAGTACCCCAATAAATTATCTATTTTGGATATGGCCTAGCGCATACTAATATGTACTAAAAACTGATATTTCCTATAAAGTAATTCATATTAAAAATGCTTTTTGTGGTGCTTAACGCTTGCGAATACGTCAATTACTTTATCAAAATTGATTTCTAATATAGCCATACTACTTAAACATTCCTGACTAAGACTATTTCTTAAAAAATTCTTAATTAGGTTCACTTTGAAAAATGATCGCTAAGCAGAAGCGGAAGGTACAGGAAGAGTTAAAAATGTTAATAGTACCGTACCACACATTGGAAAAATTTAATGAGCTGGTGTGATTTTTAGAAAACATAAAATCAACCGGCTTATCAATTGTTGATAATTCTTTTAAATTTTCACAAAAACCTGAGCGAAAACTGAGAATTTCGGTGACAAAATTATGAAATAAATTATCGTATTTATTTTGTAAAATTTCTGCCTGCTTGTGTAACTCAGTATCAGTAGCGTTGGTCATAAATGAAGGATCAGGGAATTTAAATCGATTTTTTAACTGATATGACGCAATATCCAAAATATTATTAAATGTAATTTTTTTGCATTTTTCTTCTGCTGTCAATTTTTTATCTGAGACAAGTTCGTCAAAAATTTTTTGGAATTATTTTCTCGTGTTTCAGTGAAAAAGATTTAATATCCCAATGTGCTACGAAATTCGAAATTTCACATCGAATTTTTGACGCAGTTTACAAAGTTTTTCGTAGGCATTTTTAAATAAATTGGAAGCCTGCACAATATTTTACTTTAAAAGAACTTTAAACTCTTTGTTTATAAAATGAAAAATTTTGAAAAACAACAAAATAAGAAATAAAATTATAAAATTTTCTAATTATTTTTAAGTCCGATTGCTTCGGATTTGTTTACGTTATTTTTACTTTTTAACGAACTTTCTGTTACAGCCTTTATCAGTATCAGAATTCCATTGATCTGTTATATATTGTAATTCACATTTCATGCCCAGTCTTAAAGTTATTCTCTTAAAATAGTAGTTTCACTACTAATCAATTTTGGACTGAAGAAAATGAATTTATACATTTTCACCCTTAAAAGAGGTGAAGCAATTCGGAGACAATTGAAATTGAAAAATGGAAGAACAAAAACTATTTTTGATCATCTAACAAAGTGTGTTTGAGTTATTTGTGAAAAATTATTTAAATTTGACATTATGGACTATAATTCATAGTGGGAATTGAGACATCTAATTCTTTTAAAAAACCACATATACGACCATTTTATTTAAATTTTATATTAAGTGACGTCTTTCTTTAAAGGAGATATCTCTCCAATTCCCTTTTTAAATTAAGACAAAACAAACAATTTTACCGATGGACAGATCTTCTTGTTGATTTGGCATGTTGATGACCTTATCAGTTGAAGGGGTTGAGTTTCCAAAGGTAATTTATTTGTATTAATTCAATCAAATCTACAAATAAGATGGCAGTTTAAATCGCTATTTTTGCTAATAAAAAATGTAGGGACCTTCTGAATAATTTCGATATGGGTTTCTGATAATAATAGACAAAATAAGATGAAAACTAAAAATACATTTTCCTTAACACTTTGACTGCCACGCCATATTTTTAAAGTGACCTCTTATGTCACGCATTTTGCTCAATTCTCTGTGTTAAAATAGGTTTTATGAATAGCCATTTTTGAATTTTTAATTAATTTGATTTGTTTGAGCCTTTTTGCCTAGTGTAAAAAAAGATCCACGTGGCGCTGAAATGCTGAAACTTATGTATATATACGGATATATATACAGGGGCGGATTCAGCCTCTCTGTTTGGGGGGGGGGGGCGGTGATATCACAAAAGTACAGTATGACAAGCGAAAGAAAGTTGTCGACGGGGGTGTGGAGACATCAGCAACATTCCCATTTCTAATGTAAAAGGCAGGGTCGGGTCTGTTTTTCTGAATTTGAAGTTCTTGGAGATGGGGGAGCGATCACAAGAAAAAACAAGTTGTCGACAGGGGGGGGGGGTGGATGCGGGCAGTATACATATTCCTAGAATAAGAGGCAGAATCGTGTCTATTTTCCTGAACTCAAAGCTCTTGGTGGGAGTGGCTATCGCAAGAAAAACAAGTTGTCAACGGGAGGGGAGTGCTAGCAGCTACACATTCCTAATATAAAAGGCAGAATCGATTCTATTTTCCTGAACTCAAAGCTCTTGGGAAGGGGAGGGGCGATCCTAAGCATACATATTCCTATACTCTATTCAAGAACTAAAGAGAACCTCCAACTCACCTGCTCCAGTGCCGTAAAAATCTATTTTGAAATTATGCTGGCGCATTGTAGACAATTCCTTTTATGTATCCCCATAACAAGAATTCTGCTGTAGTTAAGTCTGGAGATCTCGGAGGTCAATTTTGAAATCCGTCTCTCCCAATCCACCTATTTCGAAAGTTGACATGACACAAACTGCCGAACCTCGCGATGATAATGAGGCAGAGCTGCATCCAGTTCAAGCCACATGGTTCTAATATTTAAAAGGACATCTTCTATTAACACTGGAAGTTGGTGTAAAAGAAAATCGTAAATCAGCAAACCATTTAAAGGTACTTCAAAAAAGTAGGGTTCAATTAAGTACGGACCCAGTATTCCTCCCCACACATTAACCGACCACCTATTCTAGTTTCTCATATCTCTCTATTCATGCGGATTTAAATAAGAATAATAATGGAAGTTGTGTCTATTCACGAAACCATTGTTATGAAAAGTACATTCATCACTAAACAACACATTATGTTGTTCACAAGCAGGATTCAGTTCGGTTGTCAAAAGCAATTCCGTGAAGCTCTTGAGAAAGCTGGATTTCATAAGGATGAAATCTGTATTTGTTAAAAATTCTTGAAACACTTACTTAGCTAATGTTAGTATTTTCGGAAATATGATTCTGACTAATATTGGGAATTTCAATCAAGTACAGTAAAAACATTTTCTTCCTCCTCAGTGACAGGTTTTCTTATAACAGATTTTTTATAACTGACACTTCCACTTTCTCCTGGTTTAATAGTCTCATAAAAACGGCTGGTTTAGGACGGTTTCTTTCAGGAAACCTTTGAGAATAGACTTGAAAAGCCAACCAAGAATTTTGGTAACAATCTTAACAATACGCTTTTTCCTTGTATAAATATTCATTTTGACAAAGCAATAACACAACAATATTCAAATAATTCAATTCAATTAAGTTTCACAGTTAAAAATAATATCGCTTTTATAGCAACAGGCTTTGCAGACAAAACTGACAGATTAAATCAATTATTGGACTTTGTAAATGTCATAGGCAACTAGATACATTAGAACATCTATTCAAAAAACACAAAATGGTGCAGAAAATGATTATTTGAAGTATTCTATGGAAACGCGAAGACTTAGCTATAGAACACCCGTAACCATTCGATAGGTATTTAAGAGGTAAATTTTCCAGTAAGGTAAAAAGTATGGCATTCTATTTAAATTAATCAAGTTATAGCCACTTAAAGTTCTTATTTGATTAGTTTTAATTTTTGGACACCCTGTATAATATAGCAAGTTTGTTATAATTGGGATATAAAATATGATTTACTCTAAATTTTGAGTACATAACTAAAATACTTCTTGAGTATGTGAAACATGAAAATTAGGTTAGATTTTGTCAAAATTCAAATTTAAAAACCTTTAAAGTTAAGGTACTATAAACTTTATTAAAATAGGCACTTATTTTAGTCAGAGAATCCAAAAATGCAATAATATACAGGAGATTCCCTTTAAAAAACACAACTTTGATACTTTCAGAGCATTTGGGACATCCTTTATAATATGAAAATAATTTTAAAAAGTAACTATATTAGACTCCCATATATCTCAAAAGTAAAACTTTTTGAAAATCACGTGAATAACCCTGTATAGCTAAAATAATTTTTGTATTGCATTAGGCCACATCAACCAATATTCCATAAAAGATCACGTAAAGCGTGCTACCCTAGGAAATAGGCAGTGAAATGGGTGGATCCGACAGTATAATAATAATAATAAGTGCCTTATTACCAATACAATCCAGAGCCTATTCTTGAGAACAACCAGTTCAAGTTATATTGGGACCGAACGGTTCTGACGGATCAGACAGTTGCTCATAAAAGATAAAATTTTTAGGCAAACTACACTAATCGACATCGCTGTACCTAACAACAACAACCTAAGGCCAAAATACAACGAGAAGATCGTCAAATACAGAGATCTGGAGGTGCAAATCCGAAGACAATGGGCAATGAACAGCGTCCAAACGATTCCCATAATACTGTCAACAACTGGAGTGATACCAAAGAACCTCCTGCAGAACATCAAGGGACTGGGTCTTAGTGAGCATTTGTATAAACCGATGCAGAAAGCAACTCTTCTAACAACAGCGCGAACCATCCTAAAGTTCATGGAAAATACAGTAGACCACATCACCTAGGACCCGATAATATGGAAAAGGTTCCCATAGAGCTTCATACTTTTAGAATCTTTGTATACCTGGTATGAGTCGATATTCCCTGGAGGGAGTGCGAAGCAGTTTGGCTTGTAAAGCATAGTAATAATAATAATAACGATATTGCAAACTTCAAGTGGCAGGGTGTTAAGGAGGCGAACCCTTGTCGCACAAGAAACTACAGCCCAACAACAACATGAGAGCCAAACAACAACTAGAGCTCCACCCTCCGAAGGTGCTGCGCAGGAACCTCAGCCAGCGCTCACTCAGGCTGGACTTCCGAGACAGCGCATGAAATGCACAACATCCATGAATGAAACAGTAATGCAAATTTTTTATAGGGTGACTGAACTAGGATGTGAAACAATCGGCTATAGACAACAGCTTCATGTCGAATTTTGTAGGGAATATCCACACCTACAAGTGTCACAACAGAGAATAGCAGACCAATACAGAGCTATTCTCCGAAATAAACTTATCTCAGAAGCGCGACTTAACATCATCAAAGCGGAAATAGAACGAGAGATAAGAAGCACCGACGACAACAATGAACACACCGCAGAACCTGCGCCACAGCTAGACCCAGAGACTTAAGAACAACCAAACAACGGCATGAGAGTTGACATCGCTGTGGACAGGCAACAACCACAACAACTACATCAACACGAGAGTCAGATAACTTCAAGAGTTCTACCCGCCGAAGATGCTGTGCGGGAACCCCAACCAACTCTAACTCAAGCGGGACGACCAAGACAGCGCATGAACGAGATAATAATGCGCATTTTTTATAGGGTGACTCAACTAGGACGAATACAGAAATTTATTATATGTGTTACGTATGGTAATAAGAAGGGAGAGCATAATTGTAAAACAAAACTGTTTATGTAGTCAACGCCCTGAGCCTTAGTTTTTATACCTATTATATATTTGTAGATATCAGTCTCAGTGACTTCCTTAAAATTCAAAATTGATGAAACCTTTTCGCTGACTCTGTTCTGATACTTATTAAAGAGATGCTCGTTATTTGTTGTTTGAGGCGAATTAACTGTGAAAAATAAATTGAGCTCATCTAGCAAATTGAGGCTGTCAGGAATGTCTCTTTACCCTTGTCTCCACACAATCCAAATCTTCGAAGCTCTTGCCAAACATTGGGAGAGTTTTGTAGCTTGCTTTATTTTTAGTTTTGATCATCTCTCGAATTGTATCAGTTATCCACGACTCGTCCCGTTTGTAAACCTAGCCACCCTCACTGTCGCATAAATATCAAGCAATGTTATAATATTTTCATTCAAAAAATTTACCTTGCCGTCTGTAGTCTTAACATCAAAAATATTTCGCCAAGGAATTGATTGAAGACCTGCATAGAATTGGTCATAATTCATGCCTCTGAAATCTCTCAGTATATATATATATATATATATATATATATATATATATATATATATATATATATATATATATACTGAGAGATTTCAGAGGCATGAATTATGACCAATTCTATGCAGGTCTTCAATCAATTCCTTGGCGAAATATTTTTGATGTTAAGACTACAGACGGCAAGGTAAATTTTTTGAATGAAAATATTATAACATTGCTTGATATTTATGCGACAGTGAGGGTGGCTAGGTTTACAAACGGGACGAGTCGTGGATAACTGATACAATTCGAGAGATGATCAAAACTAAAAATAAAGCAAGCTACAAAACTCTCCCAATGTTTGGCAAGAGCTTCGAAGATTTGGATTGTGTGGAGACAAGGGTAAAGAGACATTCCTGACAGCCTCAATTTGCTAGATGAGCTCAATTTATTTTTCACAGTTAATTCGCCTCAAACAACAAATAACGAGCATCTCTTTAATAAGTATCAGAACAGAGTCAGCGAAAAGGTTTCATCAATTTTGAATTTTAAGGAAGTCACTGAGACTGATATCTACAAATATATAATAGGTATAAAAACTAAGGCTCAGGGCGTTGACTACATAAACAGTTTTGTTTTACAATTATGCTCTCCCTTCTTATTACCATACGTAACACATATAATAAATTTCTGTATTCGTCCTAGTTGAGTCACCCTATAAAAAATGCGCATTATTATCTCGTTCATGCGCTGTCTTGGTCGTCCCGCTTGAGTTAGAGTTGGTTGGGGTTCCCGCACAGCATCTTCGGCGGGTAGAACTCTTGAAGTTCTGACTCTCGTGTTGATGTAGTTGTTGTGGTTGTTGCCTGTCCACAGCGATGTCAACTCTCATGCCGTTGTTTGGTTGTTCTTAAGTCTCTGGGTCTAGCTGTGGCGCAGGTTCTGCGGTGTGTTCATTGTTGTCGTCGGTGCTTCTTATCTCTCGTTCTATTTCCGCTTTGATGATGTTAAGTCGCGCTTCTGAGATAAGTTTATTTCGGAGAATAGCTCTGTATTGGTCTGCTATTCTCTGTTGTGACACTTGTAGGTGTGGATATTCCCTACAAAATTCGACATGAAGCTGTTGTCTATAGCCGATTGTTTCACATCCTAGTTCAGTCACCCTATAAAAAATTTGCATTACTGTTTCATTCATGGATGTTGTGCATTTCATGCGCTGTCTCGGAAGTCCAGCCTGAGTGAGCGCTGGCTGAGGTTCCTGCGCAGCACCTTCGGAGGGTGGAGCTCTAGTTGTTGTTTGGCTCTCATGTTGTTGTTGGGCTGTAGTTTCTTGTGCGACAAGGGTTCGCCTCCTTAACACCCTGCCACTTGAAGTTTGCAATATCGTTATTATTATTATTACTATGCTTTACAAGCCAAACTGCTTCGCACTCCCTCCAGGGAATATCGACTCATACCAGGTATACAAAGATTCTAAAAGTATGAAGCTCTATGGGAACCTTTTCCATATTATCGGGTCCTAGGTGATGTGGTCTACTGTATTTTCCATGAACTTTAGGATGGTTCGCGCGGTTGTTAGAAGAGTTGCTTTCTGCATCGGTTTATACAAATGCTCACTAAGACCCAGTCCCTTGATGTTCTGCAGGAGGTTCTTTGGTATCACTCCAGTTGTTGACAGTATTATGGGAATCGTTTGGACGCTGTTCATTGCCCATTGTCTTCGGATTTGCACCTCCAGATCTCTGTATTTGACGATCTTCTCGTTGTATTTTGGCCTTAGGTTGTTGTTGTTAGGTACAGCGATGTCGATTAGTGTAGTTTGCCTAAAAATTTTATCTTTTATGAGCAACTGTCTGATCCGTCAGAACCGTTCGGTCCCAATATAACTTGAACTGGTTGTTCTCAAGAATAGGCTCTGGATTGTATTGGTAATAAGGCACTTATTATTATTATTATACTGTCGGATCCACCCATTTCACTGCCTATTTCCTAGGGTAGCACGCTTTACGTGATCTTTTATGGAATATTGGTTGATGTGGCCTAATGCAATACAAAAATTATTTTAGCTATACAGGGTTATTCACGTGATTTTCAAAAAGTTTTACTTTTGAGATATATGGGAGTCTAATATAGTTACTTTTTAAAATTATTTTCATATTATAAAGGATGTCCCAAATGCTCTGAAAGTATCAAAGTTGTGTTTTTTAAAGGGAATCTCCTGTATATTATTGCATTTTTGGATTCTCTGACTAAAATAAGTGCCTATTTTAATAAAGTTTATAGTACCTTAACTTTAAAGGTTTTTAAATTTGAATTTTGACAAAATCTAACCTAATTTTCATGTTTCACATACTCAAGAAGTATTTTAGTTATGTACTCAAAATTTAGAGTAAATCATATTTTATATCCCAATTATAACAAACTTGCTATATTATACAGGGTGTCCAAAAATTAAAACTAATCAAATAAGAACTTTAAGTGGCTATAACTTGATTAATTTAAATAGAATGCCATACTTTTTACCTTACTGGAAAATTTACCTCTTAAATACCTATCGAATGGTTACGGGTGTTCTATAGCTAAGTCTTCGCGTTTCCATAGAATACTTCAAATAATCATTTTCTGCACCATTTTGTGTTTTTTGAATAGATGTTCTAATGTATCTAGTTGCCTATGACATTTACAAAGTCCAATAATTGATTTAATCTGTCAGTTTTGTCTGCAAAGCCTGTTGCTATAAAAGCGATATTATTTTTAACTGTGAAACTTAATTGAATTGAATTATTTGAATATTGTTGTGTTATTGCTTTGTCAAAATGAATATTTATACAAGGAAAAAGCGTATTGTTAAGATTGTTACCAAAATTCTTGGTTGGCTTTTCAAGTCTATTCTCAAAGGTTTCCTGAAAGAAACCGTCCTAAACCAGCCGTTTTTATGAGACTATTAAACCAGGAGAAAGTGGAAGTGTCAGTTATAAAAAATCTGTTATAAGAAAACCTGTCACTGAGGAGGAAGAAAATGTTTTTACTGTACTTGATTGAAATTCCCAATATTAGTCAGAATCATATTTCCGAAAATACTAACATTAGCTAAGTAAGTGTTTCAAGAATTTTTAACAAATACAGATTTCATCCTTATGAAATCCAGCTTTCTCAAGAGCTTCACGGAATTGCTTTTGACAACCGAACTGAATCCTGCTTGTGAACAACATAATGTGTTGTTTAGTGATGAATGTACTTTTCATAACAATGGTTTCGTGAATAGACACAACTTCCATTATTATTCTTATTTAAATCCGCATGAATAGAGAGATATGAGAAACTAGAATAGGTGGTCGGTTAATGTGTGGGGAGGAATACTGGGTCCGTACTTAATTGAACCCTACTTTTTTGAAGTACCTTTAAATGGTTTGCTGATTTACGATTTTCTTTTACACCAACTTCCAGTGTTAATAGAAGATGTCCTTTTAAATATTAGAACCATGTGGCTTGAACTGGATGCAGCTCTGCCTCATTATCATCGCGAGGTTCGGCAGTTTGTGTCATGTCAACTTTCGAAATAGGTGGATTGGGAGAGACGGATTTCAAAATTGACCTCCGAGATCTCCAGACTTAACTACAGCAGAATTCTTGTTATGGGGATACATAAAAGGAATTGTCTACAATGCGCCAGCATAATTTCAAAATAGATTTTTACGGCACTGGAGCAGGTGAGTTGGAGGTTCTCTTTAGTTCTTGAATAGAGTATAGGAATATGTATGCTTAGGATCGCCCCTCCCCTTCCCAAGAGCTTTGAGTTCAGGAAAATAGAATCGATTCTGCCTTTTATATTAGGAATGTGTAGCTGCTAGCACTCCCCTCCCGTTGACAACTTGTTTTTCTTGCGATAGCCACTCCCACCAAGAGCTTTGAGTTCAGGAAAATAGACACGATTCTGCCTCTTATTCTAGGAATATGTATACTGCCCGCATCCACCCCCCCCCCCCTGTCGACAACTTGTTTTTTCTTGTGATCGCTCCCCCATCTCCAAAAAATATTTCGCCAAGGAATTGATTGAAGACCTGCATAGAATTGGTCATAATTCATGCCTCTGAAATCTCTCAGTATATATATATATATATATATATATATATATATATATATATATATATATATATATATATACTGAAAAATACACGTGGGAAATCAGACACTTGCCATGTGTTTACTCAAGTATACGCGCGGCAGTCAAAGTGTTCAACTACTCAAAACACCTGTATATTATTCCAAATACAGAAATTTTGGCGTATATTTCCGAGATTTTTTTTGCTTGAAATTTTTATATTTAAAATACATTATAAAAAATTAAAATTTTTGTTTTACCCCATTAAGTAGGGAGATAATTTGGGTACTTAAAATTATCGTCTGAAGTGATTTCTTTTTTCAAAAGTTTATTTACTGCGACAAAGAAAAATGTTTCAAATGTTCCCTGGTGTAGTTGGTAGCTTGGTAACTCATTGCTTTACTTTTTTCAACTACTTGCAACACATTTAATTATGTAATTTGGACCGATAACACACAATTATCAATATCTGTATTTCTTTTCGTTAAAAATAATAGACGATTTCCATAAATTAAAATAAAGTAGTAAAGTTATCAAATATAAATATAAGTTAATTTCAAATGTAAATTAAATCTCATAAAAAAATTAACAAATACCAAATTCCTGGATTTACAAAATGAATATACACAATATTTTTGAATACTAGTGACCTTGCTTGATCATAAGGCCGAAGTTTGTTGGATTAATTCAATAAAACCCGCTTACAGACTTAATTTCGTTGTATTCGTCGACATTTCGATCTCTATGAAATTATCTACAAAACTATACAGCTGGGTTTCGTGGATACAGAAAAAATTATTTTTAGAATACACAAACAGATGTAACTATGTTCTAATCCGTTTTTCTCTGGTTATAAACATAAAAATATAATGATCCTGCACAATGTAACTAAAAAATAATTTCATCTATACAGAGAAATCTAACTTTAGTCCTGATGATGATCTCATAGAGATTAAAACGTCGACTAATTGGTCCTCTAAGTGAGTTTTATTAACCGAATCCAATCAAACCCCAACTTTATACATAATATTTATAAACTTCATTTATTTGAAATTTTTTCTATCCACATTACACGAAACAAATCGCAAACACCGGTTATAAAATATTAAAATTTTGACATAATATCATATAATAAAAATATAACATCTTAAAATCGAGCTACTTACCTTTACAGTCGGTTGTTCTTAGCTTCACATTAAAAGCTTTACTATTAAACTTAAAGTTATTGCTGTTGTGACGTAAATAGATTCTGTAAAATTTTTATATTAAATTAATTTAATGAATTATATTGTTTGTAGAGGTAAATTCAGTGGCAGGGTTTCCTATTTTCTTCAAAAAATTTAAGTTTATATATATATATATATATATATATATTGCGATGATTTCAATCGTAATGTTTCTTCACGACTGTGGGTGTAAAAAAAAATGTAATTAAACTAAATTGTTTATTGTTTAGTATTGGAGAAATAAAAAATATTGACAGCATATATATATATATATATATATATATATATATATATATATATATATATATATATATATATATATATATATATATATATATATATATATGAATATTGAATTGTTGGGCGCCAGGCACAAATAACTATACCTAAGTATAATTGATTTGTACCAAAATTTTTTATTTTCAATAAAAATTACTCAATTACACATGTGCTGTATTTCTGAATGTACCCCGTTTTTAGTGATTTGAAGTTTAAAACATTGATGTCAATTTTCTCAGGTGAGTTCAGATGAAAATATAATTATTATTAGAAAAAGTCAAACCAATGATTCAAAAACACAAATGCAAACTTTATCACTACATAGTATAAAACAAAGTCGCTTTCTCTGTCCCTATGTCCCTTTGTATGCTTAAATCTTTAAAACTACGCACCGGATTTTGATGCGGTTTTTTTCAATAGATAGAGTGATTCAAGAGGAAGGTTTATATGTATAATAACATCCATTAAATAGTGGAGAAATACTGTTATTTTTGAGGTTTCTAATGTGATGTCGTTAATTATCATATTTCTTTCCGCTTACATTGCAAACGCAGGCTAAACCCTACGAGATTTATCAAAATAATGTACTAATTATTTGTACACATTGAAAAGGTCTACAGAAAACTCCGCGATGGTATATGTCTATCTCTCATGGATATCCCACAATAACATTTTTTTGTCATTTACTTTTTACGACAAATAATGGCAAATTTTGAAGCGATTTTAACCAATACAGCATTAATCCTTATCCAATTAAATAGCTTAAATACATTGTTGATTTAATATAGATCTATATGGTCCTTTACAGCACACGATTTAAATGAATATTTTCGAAGATATTACAGATTTAAAATTGCGGGAAGTAGCGCTTGCGGCGGTACTGGCCGACCGGGGCGGCGGCAGCGTGCCTATAAATAGCACGTCGGAGGCCGATGTAATAATTGTTGTAAAAATAAAATAAATAGTCACAGTTTTTCTGTAGTGTATTTAGTATCAGCATTGCACCCGTGCGAAGCCGGGGCGGGTCGCTAGTTTAAAATAATACAATCATTTCATTGGGTGCAGTTTATACGTAAAATTTATAAATCACCTTCTATATACATAATTAAATTATCAATATGATTCAATATGCACTGTATTCTTTTATAGAATTTAGGATTATTAAATCTGGCAATATTGTATAAATGTTTGAACGGTTAAAAATGACTACTGTCTTAATATATGTGATTTTATTTTAAACAATCTAAAAATAATTTAGTGTGTGCCGTTATTATTAAAAATGATCTTGTTACAGTGCAAATTAAATAATATATTTTATTATTAACTATAACTACTCATAATAAGGTTAGTATATATCTATTTCATCAAATTATTGTCAGGCAAGTTAAAAATTTCTATATCTTACGCATTAAATAAATACCTTTTTAATCTCCAGGAATTTTTTATATCCACGTTTTAGATTTCTTCCTTTCTTTTTTTTTTATATAAAGAAAAACTTAAAAATCCTTTCTTCATTGCCAACTAATGTAACATTTAAATATTTTTCCCAGCTGCTTGCTTATTGATATAATTTATTTGCACTCTCTTTCTTTATTTTTTTTTTGTAAAATAACAAATGAAAAATTTAGAGGTTATGGTCCTGTTAATAAAAAAGGCAAGCGATTTTTACACTACTACACTCCTTCTTTTACTTTACAGAATTATACTGAAAATTTTGAGGTTATGTTACTTTTTACGAACCAGACTAACGATGTTTAATTTACAACTGATGGACCTGTACTCTCCTAAAAAAATGAACTTTGGCTTTTATAGTAAGTGGTGACGTAGTATTAATTTTTGTTTTAATTTTTTTATGATTGGTCGGCCATCTGACTTGAACTGGCAACTAGATGGAATTTTAAGCTTTGAAACACAAAATCAAAATGGATTCCTAATTGTCAATTTATGATAAAATTTTGATATTTTATTGATATTATGAAATAAATATTCTATTTGATGACAAAAAATTACGATTTCTATAAATTTCGGACTTTTCCCGACATTTTGATATATGTACACTTTACTTTTGGTTGTTATTTACCACATAAAATTGATAAATAAAATTTGATTACATCTAACAAAATTTTACATATACATTTAAATTTTAATTGTAACTTGCTAAAATTGATAATTCTTGTTTTATTATTATTATAATCATATTTAACAAGGTTTTACCTACAATTAGGTAATATTTTATTCTAGTTTCTTATTAAAATTAACTTATAATCTACTTTTTCTTATACTATTCATACCCATTTACAATATTTTTAACAAAACAAAAAAAATGGGTAATTAAGATTCTCATTTTTGTGGATTTCACTATATTGTTTTAAAATTCCTTTTTTAGTCACTATCTCTTGTCAATAACACTTCACATATTTTTCAACATATCACTTATTTATTAGTTTATAAGATTCATGTTTTTCAGAGTCAAATATGTTAGTACTTCTTACTTAATATGCACTAATTTTTATACATTTTATTATGTTATTACACAATTGGCATCTTATGTCCTTTTACAACATGATTCAAATATAAATTCTTACATACTATTAACTTATATCTATTCTACCATGTACAAAAATTAAATATATGGGGTGGTTCAATAATTATGTGTAAAAAACTTGATTTCATTACAGCTCTTTCGGAGCCAATATCTCCGAAGAGGAGGCCTATACGAAAAAAGTTAATATGAACTTGTAGTATTCGTTTCACGTGTTTTTTCATATCCTGGATATTTCCCACATTTTCCCGTGCACCCTGTGTATGACACAAATATTTACCAATAATTAAAATATAGAAAATAAATTATCTACCACTGCATTTCCTTCAAAAAGCAAATACAAACAAACGGTTCATTAAGTTAATTTGATTGTAATAATAAAAATAAATTTGTAATGAATCTTCAATACAAACAGAAATGAGATTGTAATGACCCCCTGATATAAAATTTGTAAAAAACTCTTATAATATTTGAGGTTTTGTGGTATGGTGCGAAGAATAGTAGACAACCATTCATATCATATATTTTGAGTAAGAACTTTTAAATAAAACCAACTCGGTATCTATATTTTTAATATGCATATATATCATATTATGTTTAACTTAAAACCTCTAAAAGTGATTTGCTTCTTGTAATTTATCTTGGGAAAATTAAAATTTAAATTATTCCTAATTCCATAAAAATTATGAATATTTATTTTCCAAAATCTGGAATTTTACATTTGTTTTTCCTTTATTCAAAACAATTGATCGCCTAATTATTGTATCATCATTGATGTATTTTTGATTTTACTAGTATAATTCACCAATTTTTATGGCAATTGTAGTTAGATTTATACTCTATATGTTTTCAAATAAAATTATTATATTTTTTTAATATTTTGTGATTCTTTGAAAAAATTATGCGCTATCAAAATGGATGTCTTTTTTTCTATCAGAAACGTATAATGCGCTTGCTTAGCAGAGCTCCATAATTATTTTCTTTAATAATATTTTTTATTTTTAGATTACTTCATTTGGTCCAAAAACTTTTGAAAAGTGAATCTGCTAAACTGACAAGTTTTAAAAAGAGATGCCAAATAATCAAGAAGATTTTTCTATTGGTAAAAGATTTTTTTTTAAATTTTATGACGGGCTAAGGTGATAAGGGAGAAAGCAACAATATTTTAAAACGCGGTCTCACTTGAATTAATGTAAAGTTTTTAAAAAATGGTCGCAAATGTTTGTTTTTTTTTTAATACAATATTCTAAATTCCCAAATACATGTGCAGTCCCGGGACTTCGAGATTTCTCAGAATAAAATTAGAATCGAGTTCATTTTTGGCGAAATGTATCTACAAAAATCAACATTTATTGAACATAAAACCAAATCATAACATTTATAACGTTAATTAAAGTCTAAACAATTCGTATATTTAATTCCCATAATCACAGATTCATTTTTTGGCAGTAAAATCTTATTATTATAAAACAAACTTCGTATTAATACCAGTAGCGACTTTTATTTAAGTCAAAAACTAAATAAACACAATACTGTTACTCCAATGCTATAGATTTGACGCCAATAAAATGGATATAGCGATAGGACACAACCCATTCATCACTACAATTTTATAGAAAAACAAGTATAAAACTACAAACTAGAATGTGACCTAAATATATTTGTTCTTTAAGAAAAGAAAACCTCACAGTGCTACATTTATGATATGATAAAATCTTACTTTTTGAATGTTTCTTCAGAATATGACAACACTGCACGTTCTTTGGGCAAAAGACACCTCTACGATGTATTGTGGTTGCCTAATTTAACCTATGACTAGGCCACTGCTATAAGAGCTGTATTCTTTAGAGTAATTATCAAATGATCAAAGTGAAAAATCTATCATTAGGTCGAAGTGATCATGATTACTTCAAATGAAAGTTATAATGGCTCAAAAGAATAGCCCTAAGAAGGTATCGCAAAATATCAGGGCCCCTATCCTCGAAAGTGTGATGTGAAAGGTGATGTGAACTTTTTGATAGTAATAGCCGTATTCTTGAAAAGCCAATGTTGCCAGATATGAACGTGCTAAAACCCGAGAATTTCAAAAAATAAAATGGATGACAGATTAAATTGAGCTGTCAGACCGAAAATGTCCGTAGTATATTTTGTTGCCATTTTAGGCAAAAAGTAGTTTTGGTACTTTAAACTAATCGTCAAAAGTAAAAAAAAAGTTCTGTTGTTCTTATTTTTGTGAAGTTATTAATTGCCATTACAATATTTGTACTTTGCCTGGATTAAATTTATCTTAAATTGATACTCCAGAACTGTTAAACAAAAATGCATATAAAGAACCAAGTACTTCAAGATTCTAATATATAAAGGAAAAGGGATATCAAGAAAAATAGCAATCATATATACAAAGTAATATACTGACAGTAATTGCAGAAAGCCAGCACTGATAAACCTTGAAACGGTGGAAATTACAACCCTACGTAGTATCCACTACGGAAACTATCCAATCAGTTATTTATTGTATGAATTCACAAAATGTCCAGCCTCTTACTGCAAGATGTTCTGTTCTGATAACTAAATTTGATAGAAAACCTGAAACTTGAACAATGATATAGAAACTGTTTATGACCAGAAACCAAAATCAAAGACCAGACAGAAGACGTCCATTAAAGATACTGGCGGATCTCACATTCAACTTTTAATATATATTTTTTTTTATTTTATAAAGATTTGTAGAAGCTTGAAGATCAAATATACCCTAAATAAGATTTTTATGCTGAAGGACTTCATTCGTTGATCTGTAGGGTTCATATTTATATGTCCCAATAAATTATAATCATAATATTTATTTAATTGTAGTGTCGTATAGTGTTTAACACAGTCTAATTAAGTTAAGTGCTGTAGTTAACATAATTTAAATATAAAATTTGTTACTTATTTAAATAAAAATTTCAGATAGCTTACAAATTGTGATTTCTCAAATTTATTAAAAGTTGCGTCGTGAAAAGAATTATGTTAGATTTAATTGTTTAAAACTAAGATACTCGGCTATTATGGACACAAATATTAATATTAAATCCATAAGCTAGAAAAACATTTTTAAATAGCACGTTCATACAGTTGAGTTATGAACAGAATATCCTGTAATAATTTTATGTCTGTAATCTCAAATTTATTTAATATTTGCGAGACATATTCAACTTTCTAAGGATATTTTATTAAAACATTTGAAAATATTAAAAATATCGGGGTACCACCTAATTAACGTTTCAACTGTTTATTCAAAAAATAAAACGTCTTAAAGAAACGGTTCCAAACCAAAAATAAAATAAAAATTTTTAATTCTATTTTATTTTTTGAAATATGACATTTAGTGAAATTCTAAAACAGCAGAGCTCAAACGGATACAAACGTTTTTATGGAATACTATAAGCTAAAAAAGACCTGCTTTGGCAATGCTTCCTAAAGCAAGGAATCTGAACGAAAGGATGCGAAAGGTGTAAAATTTATAGGACGCCAAATTAGAACAGCCATACTAAATTTTTCAAAAACAACTTTAAATTTGTAATTAACACTCCCAAAATTACCTCCGTAACGATTTTGGAGAAAATCGAGAAATGCAGAATTTTTAATTCGCATTATTGGACCCGTAATATTGAATTTTTAAAAAATAATTTAGATTCGTTATGTGCGTCCCTAAAAACTCCCCTTCATTCATTTTGGAGAAAATCGGACAATATTAATCTATTTGCACGCCATTTTCTCAGCGCCATCTTAGATTTTGCTGCACCAATTTTATCCTAAATGATAAGGGACCACCGCAGAAACTTCCTGAACATAACGGAAAAAATTTCATTCAAATCGATGTCACCGTTTCTGAGTAATCGATATACAAACAACATATGGGCAGAATTAAAACCTCCCTTCTTTTAGAAGTCGACTAAAATTAGCGATATAATGCAATATATACCACCAGCGTTGTCAAATATGACACTTTTCTTTTCACAGAAAATTGAAACTGTAACAAGATTTAAAAAACAGTTGGGCTCACAAATGAGCTCCTCGAATATTCGCTCATCTTTGAAGTGGTAACCTTACTAATTATACTATAAGATCATGTGAGCATTCGTAGTGAATTTCACAACAACTTTTTTTGATAGGGTAAAAGTGGGAAAGACGCTATATTTTTTGTAGAAATTAAGTAAAAAATCAAAAATTGCAATATAAATCAACCCTTTATTTTTTATTTTAAAGGTACACTAATATTAAGTATTAAAATTACAATTAACGATGTTTTAGACTTAAATCAAAAAGAAATAAAAAATAAAAATTATGACTTGTTAGCAGGCCATCTCTCCCATAACGTGTGGGAGAGATGCCATATATGTTATTATTCCTTTTTTTGGTTCTTTTTGCGGATCGTTTCCCTACCACAATTATTGCAATGCAGAACGTACATTGTACATGACTCATGCAGCCATTTTTGTCATAAGGAACATTTAATCCAGTCAGTCTTTTTTTTGTTAAATAATAATTTTCTCAACATTCCGCGCACACATTGTTATCATCTTCGATTGGAGTGGATGCTAGGATCGAAGATGAAGACTTTAATTCTCATTAGCTAATTTGCGTTTTTTAGCTGCTTCTTTAATTAGATTGATATTGGAAGTATTCTTACAAACGTTCTCAGGGGAAGTCAAAACACAAGCAACTTGTTCTCACTTCACTGTCGAGCTAGGTAGTTTTGGGATTGGATTAGACTCCTCAAGAATCTTTGTAGGGGTTTCTTTGCTAGTAGAGTCTGGAAGTTGATGGTTTTTGTGGAGACACAGGTGCAATGGCAGCACTTTCAAGAGGAATGGCAGGAGTAGCTACTTCAATTAAATCAGATATGGCAAAGAAATGATCTGGAATAGCATTAGGATTGACTGGTAATATTCCACAAGCTTTAAAACCTGATGTGATATTTTCCACGGTTGCAGCTTTTCTCCATGCATGACCCAACTTGTGGTCGTGTTATAGTTCAATTATTATTTCTCAACATCCATGCATTTGATTCTTGATTATAATAGGTTTTCATAGGTTTGAAAAAACTGCAATCAAGTGGTTAAAGGGCTTGTGTAGTGTGACTCGGTAAGCATACAATTATGACATCATTTTCATTTCCTAGGTCTAACAGATTTATTGGAATGGAATGTGAGGTGTGGCCATCTAAAATCAAAATTGTTTTGCCTGTCTTTGGTTTTTTGGGTAAAAAATGTTCCTTAAACCAACGCAAAAATAATTCAGAATTAATATAAGATGGCTTTTTATTCATATAGACATCAGACCCATTTGGAAAACCAACAGAAAACTCTTATTGACTTCTTTCATTATTAACATTAGAGGTAGAAAACGGCCTTCAGCACTGCAACATGCAACCAGAGAAATTGTTTTCCCTTTTTCACGAGGTGTGATCACATGAACGTCCTTTGCTCCTTTGGCTGTTAATATTGTTTCAGGTTTATTTATTAGTTGAATTCCACTCTCGTCAACATTAAAAATATTTTCAGGTCTATTAGTTAAATGGTGCTTTACCATTTATTCTTCAAGCAGTTTAAAAAATGCACCTACTTCTTCTCGGTTCATTCCCTGGGCTCTTGCAATAGATAAATCTTCTGCTTGACGTACTGACACATCTTTGTTTCTTTCTAGAAAAGAAGAGAGCCAATGTTGACCTGCCATCTCTTTTTCTTTAGAAAATTTATGCATGATTCCAAACTTTTCGGCAAATTGATAGGCAAGAGACCGAATAGTAGACCTATCAGTTGCAAAACCAGCGTTAGCTAGGCGCTTAACATAAGAAGCCAATCGTTTTTCGTTCTCTGTCCCAAGTGATGCTGGAACAGTAGTTAATATAATTACTTACCATATCATTACATCTAAAAACAATAAGTTCTTATATTAATAACAAGAGTTTGATAAATACCTGAAGGACCTAGTCCAGACTTTTTAGTATCATCAGTCATGAGACGCCTACTCAAGGTACAAATCGGTATTCCATAAGGTTTTTGAGTTTAATTTTTCGATATTTCTCCTTTTTTTACTTTTTCAATAGCCAGCATTAAGTTCTCTTCAACCAACTGCCCCCTGACTACCACATGCTTCCTCACGTATTTTCTTGGCATTCTAAAAACAATAAAAATGATAAAGAAAATACCCCTTCATTTAGACTTTTGCAAAGGTTGGTATCTTTCCTCATTTTGTGGTGAAAATGCCATACAGGTATATAAGTATATAGGTATTACATATATTGCAAAATGTAGTTGAAATAAGTTAATAACAAACTAAATAAAACATTAAAACCAGTTCTTACCTAACGGTGTCCTTGTTTTACATTTAACAATCATTGAAACCGCAGCGACTCAAAATTTTCGTTGAAAATTCTCGAGCTAAAATAATCTTTTCAAGATACATACGTCATACTCGAGCGCAGTCGAACAAGAACTGGCACGTTGAGAAGAGAGCGTCTATGAGTAGTTAAAAACAGTGAGAACGATAGCCATCTCTTTCTTATTCACTGAATTTCCGGAGGTATGGCGTCTCACCTCATATGGCGTTTCTCCCACTTTTACCCTAATCTAAATTAAGGAACTTAAATTATTTTATTTTTTTTTAACTATTTCTATATTTTTACTTTTAAAAAATCTGTTTCCAAAAATGATGTTTTTTCTGAATATTTATAAATACAAGTCTGCAGTGTATATTACATGGGGTATGACGATTTTATGGTTTGCATCAATACTTATACAGATTTATTATTGTCTTACAACTTTTAAATTTAATTATTTTCTTCAGTATGGACCAGCATTACTTTTTTCTTGTTTTGTAAGTATTAAGAAAATTCGCCATTGTATTTTCTTACTTTAGGAACTTGAGAATTATAAGAATCTGTATTTATAACAACTACTTAGAATTAATACTTCTTTAAAGAAACCGGTCATAAAGAAAGCAAATAAAACCAGAATATTGTAAATAAATTCTTTTTTCTCATTTATCTAACTTTGACATATTTTATCAGAAATTTAATTACGAGGAACTTTTTTTGAAGTTATTAATCTCAGATATTAATTGATTTAGCCAATCAATAGAGATTTTTTCATGTCAAAAAAAATTTTGCATCAAGCTGCCTTCATCATGACTTGAACCAGGCGCGGATTCAAGGGGGGGAGGTGGGGGTGATCGCCCCTCCCCCTCAAGAGCTTTGAGTTGAGGAAAATAGACCCGATTTTGCCTATTATACTATAGTTTATTTAAGAACTAGAGAGAGTAATAAATCATTTTTTACCCTTTTTTCTCCTTCGCAAACTACCTGTGTTTTTTAGTCCGGTGTCTCTAGCAAAATCTGTTAGACACATATATTTTTCATAGGAATGGGTTAGAAATTTTATAATCAAAAATACCGGTCTATAATAATGGACTATTTGGGTTGGATAACAATAGATATTTGGATGTGTGAAGTGTTAAAAAGAATTTTAATCCTGGTCATAGGCGTCGGAAGGAGGTTTATTTTATCGCTAAGTATTTATGGCATAGAATATTATTTCGGTAATATACTTAAAATAAAAAGTTTTTATAATATTATTTTATTTCTTATGATTTCTAAATAATTCACATACATTAGAAAATATAGATAATTTTGACATATTTAACACAAATCACAACTCTATTTTTATTATTTTTAATTTCGATATATAAAACGTTTAAGGCACATTCAGAGTAAAACGTAGCCTTTTTCTCTCAAAAAATTCTAAGTTATAATTTAAATACTTACAAAATACCCATTGTCAAAAATACAAGAAGTTAAACATATACAGGGTGATTCAAAAATCGATCACGAAACTTAAGGGGGTGATTCTACTTGACAAAATAAGGGTAGAGCTTCATATAATTTTTTTTCAAAATGTCATTGGTTTTCGAGTTTTTATTTTTTGTTTTTTGAATTACTCGCTTACAGGAAAACCGATTTGACTAATATTTGAAAGATAGGCTAAGTCTTCTGCGCTTCATCATTTTAGTAACAATTCACATTGATTGTTTGCCGCTAGAGGGCACTTTACCTACATTGAAAATTGTTTTTTTGTCATAATTTTTTAGTGTTGACAGCTACAGTAGTTTTTGGCATAATTTCTGAAAGACTGATGCCAGGCCTTTAAAAAAGGTGCTCTTTATTTACATCGCTAAACCCAACGGTTTAGACGTAAATCACCCTTAAAAATTAAGTGGTAAATTTACTTTTCTCATTTCATTACCACCAGCTACCAGGTAAATAGCTATCAAAGTATACTAGAGCTGTCAGTTTAACATCAAATAAATTCGCTTTTTAAACTATTTAATTTATAATCTTAAAATAACTAATAATGGCTAATCAGTAAATATTCATATTATGGATTATTGCGATATACATTTAATTGATAAAAATTAATGAAACAGTACTAAACAAACTAAAAAAGATTCTCAAAATGTCCCCTATTTTCTTCCATACATTTCCTAACACTCTTCAAAAAATGTCGCCTAACTCGATGAAAAATTTCTGGTGTTTCTTTAATAATTTGGCACTTTTCGATTATCCTGAAGCGAAGATCCTCGACGTTGATTACTGGAATATCGTACACCAATTGTTTCAAATGACCCCAAAAGAAAAAATCCATAGGATTAAGGTCTGGTGACCTCGCTGCCCATGCCAATGGTCCACTTCGTCCTATCCATCGCTCAGGATACGTTGCATTCAAATACTGTCGGACACGTATACTAAAGTGGGGCGGAGCTCCGTCTTGGAGGATCCACATGTTGGCCCTTACTTCCAATGGCACATCTTCCAGATACAATGGGAGACGATTTTGGATAAAATCTAAGTATACGTCACCAGTTAATGGGCCATCAAAGAAATGAGGACCAATAAGGTAATCTCCTATTATCCCTGCCCACACATTTAGTGAAAATCTACGCTGATGTTTCGTTTCTACCACATTGTTTGGGTTCTCGTAAGCATATGTGTGGATGTTGTGTAGATTTGTTATGCCATCACGAGTGAAACCAGCTTCGTCAGTGAATAATATGACGCCAATTAATCGATTATCGTGTTCATACTTAGCTAGGATCTGATTGCACATTTCCAACCGTCTCGGCCGATCATCGTCATAAAGAGCCTGCACCTTTTTTGAATGAAACGGGTAGAGCTCTAGTATACTTTGATAGCTATTTACCTGGTAGCTGGTGGTAATGAAATGAGAAAAGTAAATTTACCACTTAATTTTTAAGGGTGATTTACATCTAAACCGTTGGGTTTAGCGATGTAAATAAAGAGCACCTTTTTTAAAGGCCTGGCATCAGTCTTTCAGAAATTATGCCAAAACTACTGTAGCTGTCAACACTAAAAAATTATGACAAAAAAACAATTTTCAATGTAGGTAAAGTGCCCTCTAGCGGCAAACAATCAATGTGAATTGTTACTAAAATGATGAAGCGCAGAAGACTTAGCCTATCTTTCAAATATTAGTCAAATCGGTTTTCCTGTAAGCGAGTAATTCAAAAAACAAAAAATAAAAACTTGAACTTGGACGGCTTGTAACTCGAAAACGAATGACATTTTGAAAAAAAATTATATGAAGCTCTACCCTTATTTTGTCAAGTAGAATCACCCCCTTAAGTTTCGTGATCGATTTTTGAATCACCCTGTATAAAAAAGTAAATTCGTCCATATAATAATAAAATCAGTCATTTTATTATTAATTAAAAACATTTTTAGGACATTTGACGTTTCAGTTTATTTATTTCTTAAACTATCTGCAGAATTACAATTAAAAACTAAAAAGGGATTCAAATGTAATTAATTTTTATATGCTACAGAAAATTTAAATAAAAAATTGTGTTTATGCTGGTAAACATTACGTATCTAATTCGTAATCAAAGTCAGTGACGCTATTTTCTGTCAAATTAATTACTATGGGTTCCTCTATCTCACCGATCATGATATCGAGTTTTCACATTTTGTTTATTGTATGGATTTCTCTCAATTTTCTGCAGTAACTTTATTCAAAAAAATCTTTCAAAAATTCAGTTAAATTACTAATTTTGTAAATTGTATTATTTCTAGCAACTCTACCTTTTACTTGAGAGATATATTTTCTTCTCCAACGGACAGTTTCTGGACGATCTATAAGAACAGATTTCTTACCTGGATTTTCCCAGCAAAAATTAAGTTCTCTGAGCACCTTCCAGAGCTCAGTTCTTTTAATTTCAGGTAAATCCCGATCTTCATTGATTTTAGTTTGAATTTTGGCGATGGTTGGGATCTGCTTCTCATAATAAAATGTATGTACAACTCCTTTTATTGCAGTTTACATTTCTTCTTCCAAAGAGGTTTTTCGTCTGCATCATAAATATTCATCGTAATCAGTTTTTCGTTGAGGAAAAAATGCCCTGCTTTAACGAATTTGGAATAAATATAGATGTGGAAGCCATATCTTTTGGGTATCTGATTAATCTCAAATAATATATAAAAACAAGCACAAATAAGATGAATCATTAAGGACGCACTGTAAGGTGTACTTTACTCACTGACAGAAATTAAATTGAACTATCAGAAATTTTATTGTTGCAGTAAATTTATAAGCGCTTATAATATTTAAGTATAATTAAAAATAATTACGATTCACGGCAGTCCTCAGTTATCTGTGGTACTGGAGCAGGTACGTTGGAGGTTTCGGTAACAGTTTTATTACTCTCTCTAGTTCTTGAATAGAGTATAGGAATATGTATGCTTGCGATCGCCACTCCCCTTCCCAAGAGCTTTAAGTTAATAAAAATAGAACTGATTCTGCCTCTTATACTAGGAATGTGTATGCTGCTCGTATCCTCCCCCCTCCCGTCCACAACTTGCTTTCGCTTGTCGTACTGTACTTTGTGATATCACTCCCCCCCCCCCAAATAGAGAGGCTGGATCCGCCCCTGACTTGAAGTCAGGGACTTATCCTGGAGGATCAGGAGGTTTCACATTTTCTTTGTAAACATCATCAGATACAGGAGGTGCTGAAGCTTCTGTCAACAAAGACGGGGCAAACGCTGTTTCTGGAATAGCCTGAGGATTCAATGGATATAAACCAGTTGCTTTAAAGCCATTTGTAATGTTACTGTGAGTCATGCATTTGGACCAGACGTTCAAAAGAATAATATTAAATCGTGCCTTAGTAAGTTCCTTGTCTTGATTTTGTTCCATGAATGACAAAACTTCAGCATCCCAATGGTATTCAAATGATCGATAGACAGCTTTATCGAGGAGCTGAAGTTCATGCGTTGTATTTGATGGCAAACTGTATAATGATATGAGTGAATCTGCGATTTCGACGATGGACAGGTCTAAATGACAAGCTGCCCCATCAAATATTAAAAGGCACTTTCCTGCACTTTTATATCTGGCCAGATGCTTCATTGGTCATATATCCTCTTGTAGATTTTTCTACTAATTATCCAGGGGGCAAGTTGTCGAATAGTTCTGGCTTCAACCGTTTGCCTTTGAAAATAACCATTAGTGGTATTGCGGTACCAAGTGCATTTATACATCCCGCGATGGTAATACTCTCTGCGTGTTCCGAAGACTGTAAATGCACCCTTTTAGCCCCCTTTTTAGCCAGAACAGTCTGTTGGTGGTGGAGAGTTAGATGGCAACCTTTTTCATCCATATTATAAATTCTTTCAGGATGACTTTTCATATCTAGTTTATCATAGACCTCATTCATTCTCACGAAATGATCATCGACGATAAATTTATTCAGTTTTTGTGTTCTAACTGGATTCATAAACTGGGCTTTTCTTTTTGATATTTCAGGATGCCTTTTCATGAACGCTTTGAACCAGTCTTTACCTGCGAGTTTGGCATTTTCATTAAAATTGTGCTTCATGTTATTAAGCTCGCAAAATTTGTAGACCAGGCGTGGGAGTGTCAACGGCAGACCTACTTCAGCAAACTTTATTATCCTTTGAACATGGTCAGTTTCTTGGCCTTCACACTCTCAAGATGGTTTCTAATAGTTCTTCTGGGAACCCCATACCTCTTAGCAGCTTTATACGTACTCAGTGTTCCTCTTTGTACTGCTCGGATAGCCGATACCAAGTCGTTTTCCGACCATAAAGCTCGTTTGGGAGGCATAGTGATCGCGTGATCGTAAGCACTGAAAAAAAAACAATAAATGAATGAGCGACATATTATAATCACCTAACGTTTTGAAAAAAGATATAAAATACAATATAAAACAAATACTTATAAAAAAAAATAGGAGGATAATAAGGCCTATGGTAAAATTTGGTAGGCCTTAATAACCGCCGACAACGTGAGTAATAAAAAATTTATAAAAAACAATTGGACTACAATACGATTTTCAAACATTCAAGATTATAGAAGCGTGAAATGAAAAAGAAACATACTAGAAACTTACATCGCTAAGTGCTATATTGTAAAAAATACTTACGATTGACTTGGGCGATTTTTTATTATTCGGTCCGTACAGCTATCTCTCACAATGAATGCTAGGCCACTGGCGAGGGCGAGCGGGATGTGACGCGTCATCAAATTTGAGGCGTTATCTAAGTAGGCTAGGTGCATGTGAGTGTGGCCTTGAGCGACAGCGTTCATTTTAAATGCCACTTCCGTTACTTAGGCCTTAATAGCCGACGGGCCTTATTACCCACAGGTACCTTATTTCTTTTTGCCAATGATTGGGCTATTACTATAATAATTGTAATTTGTTAAACTGTCTTAACCCTAATTTTTTTCAGGTACTGATATCATTGGCATTCTCATGGCCTGTTTATCAGAGATGGTTGCCTCTAATTGAACTTTTTAGAAACTCTTTACGATTCGACTCAAAAATGATAACCACAAAACTGAAAAGAAAAATTGTTTTAGTAGCAGGAAGAATGGAAATTTTATTTTTGTTTGATTTACTCCTACATGTAGGAACTATTGCATCATTTCTGATTATTGCGATTAGAATTCCAGCGACAGCCTCCATTATAGGCCTTATTGTTAAGTCTTACGTACCACAATTTATGATTCCTGCAACATGCATCTATTTAATTCTCTGTACTATTTTGATGGTAATTCTGGGTTATATACCATATTATGCTATAATTATTGGTTCCTTGATGACATGTCGGATGTATGCTTTGAACGATTACGTTTTAAATAATGCCAAAAACGTGAAGATGTTATTAGAAGACAAGAATAATCAATACATTAAACAGCAGCTCAAGGTTATCGTCAAGTGGCATCAAGAAATTGTAAAGTAAGTTTAGACTTGAATTGTTTACTTGCAAAATTTTATTGGTTCATAAATTTAAAAAAACGTATTAATTAGGCGATAAATTATTTCAAAATTTTCATCTAAAAAGTTTCAAATTGCCTCATTCACATGACTGATATTAGTTTTAACAAAATTTCTATTAAACTTTTTATCTAACCATTTTTGCATTGTTTGAGTTCTTGTTCCAAAATTTTTATATCAACATAGATATATTTATGCCTTGTTATTTGATTACATGGAGTAATCAAAAAAAGGAATAATCCGGCGTTTCTTTCACAGTCGTCTCCTGAGGTAATTAACAAAGGTAAAAGTACTTAAATAAATTATGAACTCGTAGAAAATATACCTAAAACCCTACGAACTACAAGCACAAACTAATAATATGAAATATAACATGCTACAAAGTTCGTAACATTGCCCCCCTTCCAAGTTTTGATCGTCCCGATCAACCTTCTTGATCCTGATAATGGGCCAATCTGTCAAGATGTACTACAACTTTCATCTTCGTATGAGGGCGTTTCCGAATTCAGTACATCAGATCGTTTAGTCGGATCATTACACTGTACAGAACTACCCATGACTGAAGCTTTGGTGAATGCCTTTTGGTTCATTTATGATTGTACAACAACACCTTTTCACCAACCAAGAACTTACCAGTATTGACTTTGAAGTCATAGCGGATTTTCTCTGTCGCTTTCTATTTGTAGTCGTCTCTGTATCTTTCCAAGAATGATCCGGAAGACGTTCTTCTTCTGAAGTCCCTTTCACGGTCGCGGTCCCTCTCAATGTACCTTCTCGAGGATGACCTGTAGAACGTTCTTCTTCTGTAACCCCTTTTGCGGTCATGGTCCCTCTCGTCACGTACTCCTCGGTTGCCGCGAGTACTCCTTCTATGTTTTCCGGAATGGTCCTTTTTTCTATCTTATCCACCAGCAGTAATTTCCCGACCATCTCTGTAAAAATGACAAATATCTCCGCACTGGTAACAACGCATGATATTCGAATGGCACCGGCGACCCTGACCCCTTCTTCTCGGTCTGGCATAAGTTACTCAGCATTTTTTTATCTTTGTAAACAGCAAATCCAAAACAGGGAATACTATTACTTAACCAGACTTCTTTAAGTTCACGATAAGGAGCAAAGACTTTCTCCAAGTCGCGTATTCGAACATCATCACCTATATTAGCAATATGAAGCCGATAGCCATCATGGCCTCTGTCAGGAACAGAGTGCACTGGCTCTGTAGATGTCCCTCTTGACCACACTTCCAACAACAAAATCTGCTACGAAAAGTTGTATTTTTGTTATCTTGTGTTTTCCCTTCATTCAAAAATTCTTGCAACTCCCTCATAAGCCTCATGAAAGTTTTCTCGTGGATCTTGCGATAATCTCGGGAAATATTGACTCTTCTTATGATTCGTTCTTGGTTCCTTGATGTTTGTTTGGCTATTTCAAACTGGAGGGCATAAGCAAGAGCCTCGGAAATTCCCTTCAGTCTGGCCATTCTTAGTGTCTGACTTGTTTCTGGGTCGCGTAAACCTTCAATAAAACTATTCACTGCTAACTCTTGCTTTATTTCTTATTTCTTCTGGGTATGTTGGGTAGGTGAAATTTATTAACCTCATTATATCGGCCTCATATTCTTGAAGACTTTCGTTGTATTTTTGTCTTCTTCCTTGGAGTTGGGCTTTATAAACTTCTTGGAGGTGGGCTTTCCCATAGCGCATCTCCAGAAAAGTAACAAGGAACTCGTAAGCATTCTGTTTTTCTTCAGGAATATTACGTAGGACCTCCATAGCTTCACCTCGTAGTGCTAGAACAAGAACACGTGCATTTTCCGGTAAACTCTAGTTATAGCCGGTGGCGGCGGCTTCGAACTGACGGACATAGGTAAGCCAAGGTACCTTGCCGTCGAAGGTAGGTGGCTTCATCACACTAGTTGCAGGAACACCTATCTTTATTTCACCTGTACTGGCTACCGTCTCGATTTGAAAATGTAGCCGTTGGATCTGTTCCTGGATTCCCGCCACCTCATGTTGTACTTCGCAGTGTACGTCTTCTCTAATTTTGCTCATCTTATATTGCATTTCTTGTTCAATGCGCATCATGTCTTCTTTAATTTCTTGTTTCATACCTTCCTGACTTGTGTTAAGTTCCTGTCTCATGTCCTCCAGACTTGTTCTTAGTTCTTGTTTTATGCTTTCTTGATTTTTCTTAATGTCCTCTCTCAATTCTTGGTTCATGTTTTCCTGGTTTGTTTTCAGTGTCATCAATTCTTGTTTCATATCATCTTGGCTTGTTTTTAATTCTTGTTTCATGTCATCTTGACTTGTCTTTAGTGTCATCAGCTCTTGTTTCATATCATCTTGGCTTTTCTTTCATTCTTGTTTCATATCGTGTTGATTTTTGGTCATATCTTCTTTTAGTTCTTGTTTCATGTCTTATATCATCATCAGTATCTTATTTAAACTACCTTGAAGTTGTTCTTCCATTTTTGCTTTTTGTTTTCTAGTTTCTACTATCATACAATTTCAATTTTCTTTTTTTTTATTTTATAACCTGAACTGACCTCTTCTGGATTTGATCCACTTCCGACACCAATTTGTTCCGGACGGCCGGTCTTCATACAAACTAGACACATTGTATTACTTTAATAACTTTTTATTGTCAACCTTACTTTTGACACTTGTCAAACTAATTCAACTTGCGTCGATAAACTCTCAAACTATACTGACTACAAAAGCCGATCTGGACCCTTTATATATCCTTTTGGTCGATACCGGAAGATTATCTAATTCTCTAGAACGATTTCCATACTACATGGGGTAATCAAAATAAGAAAAAGGAATAATCCGGCGATTTCTAGACCTTCCATCATAGGCATCCCATGTTAAAAATAAGGAAATCGAATTCTCTAAAAAGTTCCAAACCTTTTTTCACAGGCGTCTTCTGAGGAAATTGACAACGGTAAAATTACTTAAATAAATTGTGAACTCGTAGAAAATATACCTAAAACCCTACAAACTACAAACACAAACTAATACTATGAAATATATCATGCTACAAAGTTCTAAACAATATATATATATATATATATATATATATATATATATATGTATATTATATATATATATATATATATATATATATATATATATATATATATATATATATATATATATATATATATCGAGTGTACATCAATGAAAAGGAAAAAAATGTCTTCTTCCTGCCATATTGAAGTTTTCTAAAAACAACTCCAAGTCTAGTGGAACCGTTTTTTTCCTTACCTAATGCCAGTAAAGTTCAGCATGGATTTGAAATCGCAATTAACAAACATTTTTTCAATCTCTTAGCTTTAACTCTACATAATTCTCATTGAGACTGCATTACTGCTGGATTAAATTGAACCGTGAAAAAAAGAAATTCTGATTACTTCTTAAGTGATTTCTTAATCCAAATATCTTTTTTAATTAATTTTAACTTTTAATTAGCTCAAACTAACTTGAAAATCTTCAACAAAAAAGAAAGCAGGTCTGCATTCAACACATACATATAAAAATAATACCAGTAATTTGAAAATTTAAAAAGAAAACATAAAATTGTTTAGGATCCAATACTGAAAACTGAGCAATAATATTAATAAATAGACAACTAATATTTACTTTTAATTTAACTAAAAGCTCGGATATTATAATTACTATCCTTTCTTGCTAGTTACAAAATTTTTGTGTGTGGGATGAGTCTATTTTGCAACTAGAGCGTTCATATATATTCTCCTTTTTTTTTCTTGTAAACAAGACAAAATGCACTTAAATAAAATGTAAATTTTGCTGCAATTTGACGAACTGATATTAATTAACATATTTTAGACTACACCATCTTGCTTCAAATGAAGGTACAATTGCCTTTCTCGCTTTTGGAGGAGCTGTGGTGTGTGTTACAATATTTGCAATATTTGTGGCCTTTTCTGTAAGTTATACCTAAAAATAAAAACCATATAAATGTATTTACTCGCAAAAAGAATATATATATATATATATATATATATATATATATATATATATATATATATATATATATATATATATATATATATATTTAATTGGTTATATTCTTAGGCTAGTGGCAGTGAGGAGAACAGAGAGCCTATAAGTTTCGATAACAGTATAATTTTTTTTGCTCTTAAGTAAACCGAATGTCAAACTATTGCAGTGATTCTATATATATATATATATATATATATATATATATATATATATATATATATATATATATCTGCACTGTGTGCACAATCCACCACCCGTGAAAATCCACGTTATATGAAGTAAAATGCGAAGAGTAAATGTAAACTTCGTTCCGTCATATCCTTACTGTGTTAGAGATTGCACAAATTGGATAAATTGCTACAGAACACAATTCATCCTATTCCACCACCATCGAGATGATGGCTTACCTGTCCCTCCGTACCGAAAAGAAAGTCAAAAACTTACTCTCCCCGCCACAGTGATACGGCAGAGGTACATGTTTCGTCTCTACTAGACTCATCAAGGTATCGACATGCACCTGGCTGTGCAAAGGACAGATCGGAAGGAAGCATGCAAATACTGAACGCGGCTTCGCCGACCTCCCGCCGAATGGCGTATATATGTTTATGCGGCTTTCACGGATTCCAACGGCATAATGTGGATATATCCACTGCTATTGCACCTCACACGGAGAAATCCGTGAAAGCCGCATAAACATTACCTAAATTCTGCTGGCACATTTGATTAATTGGTCGTTTAAGAGTGGGTTTTCCGGATATCTTGAAAATAGCAATAGATGTTCCTTTGTTTAAGAAGGAAAATGAACTTTTGCTTTAAAATTATAGGCCCATAATTATTTTATTTGCATTACCAAAATTAATAGAACGTATTGTATATGACCAGTTTGTAATCTTTCTTGAACGATTCAGTATTCTTAAGCCTTGTCGCCATGGCTTTTGCGTTTTTAAATATCAGGTATGAAAACTTAAATAATAAAAATAAATGTATAAACCTTTTTGTGGACCTCAGCGAGGCTTTTAACCTTGTTGACCAAAGTTTTCTTCGCGAAAAGCTTTTTGGCTGCGATTAAGGGGCAAAGTTCAGGACTGGTTGCGGTCATATTTATTTGATCATCATCAAATTGTTATGAATCACCCGCTAATTGACTAAAAACAATGGTAATTCTGTTATAGATATTTGTATGCCTCTCTCTTCTCATTCCTAGTAAAGAATTGTCCGTCATTAATGGAATATATTCATACTATACCACTATTACTCCATGTATTTTTTATTAAACTTGTTTTTATTACACGTGCTTTTTGATTACTAACTTACCTTTTTTATTACATTTCAGCCACTTTATGGACTATTACAGGTTATCATGGTATTACTTGTAACTTCTTTAAAAATATGTTATATATCATATTTTGGACAGAGTTATGAAGACTTGGTAAAAGTTTTAACGTATTACTAATTAATTAAAACTAAACCTCATTAAACTGAAAAGGGTCCTAGAGAGATATCTCAAGCTGCAGTTGTTTGCTTCGACTAACCAGCTATAACCAAAATAGAACTAAATTAAACAATATTCTCAGTCGGCTTCAAAGATCCATAATTTACGGTGGCCTCGAAAAGATGTCACCCCAATTTACTCCTGAAAACGGTTTATAATTGTAGCGAGAGCCACAGCGATAGATTCGAACTTTGTATAATCACAATATTGTAAATTTTATACTACTAATTAATTGACGTTTATTTGTAGATCCATTAATTTTTTTTTGGTGTCAATCTACGCTAAATATTTAGTTCTAATAACAGGTGGTTGGAAAGGTCCCGAGATCGGCACATAGATTGGAACTCTATTAACATTTTCATAAGATTTTTAGTTAGTACCAACCTTTAATAGATACATATTGAAAATCTGATGACAATTCGATTGAGTTGTCGATATTAAAGTTTTAGTGACGCAGATCTTGATATTTTCGAAACAACGGAAAAAACGAGTTTTGTGCGTTGCTAAAACCTTGTTATTTGATGGGAGAAATACCGATAAAATTCAAAAATAGCTTGAAAAATATTTTAAGGAACCTGCTATGTTGAAAAGAGTCATCTATTGCTGATTTGCTGAATTCAAATGCTATCGTACAGACACAAATGATGCTGAACGCTCTAGGCGTCTTAATGAGGCTCTTACATGTAAAACATAAAAAAAAAATTATTAACTCCACATCCCCCAAAATCCAGTCTGAACAGGCTGATTATTTGAGATATTTCTCTGAAAAGAAATCATTGATATCCATAAAATAATGTTATTTTACCTTTTTCCGGGTGAAAAGTTGCAACAGCTTTTATACGATTTGGAATGGTATACCTGGAACGCTGAGAATCGCAAAATATTTACAATATTATTTATTAATTCATCCAGAACATTAGCAGTTGGTTTTATGTCCTTGAGGATTAATCATGAATTTTTAAAACGGGTAAAAATTCTATTATTACCTTGCATATATCGATGATGACTACGAAAAACATTACGATTAAAGTGCGATGAAAAAGATCTTTCGAGACAAACGCGGCGAAGACAATTACACCGCTTACTGTGTCGGAGAAAAAAATCCGTTTTAAAAATTGTGCCACGAAGAAAATCTTTCTTAAATAGGGGCCGCGAGAAGAATCTCTCGTAGACAATGAGCGACGAAAAAAATCCTTTCGCATGTTGTAAAAAGAAAAAAAATCCTTCCTGGCCAATTGACGCGGAATTTTCATTCTAATATACCATTTTGGTACTAATATGATGCTATATGCTAGAATAATTTTTAATAAAGAAGTTGATTTATTTATAATAACTATTTTATTGGTTTAAAATACAATGGCGGCTGGTGCATTAAAAAGTAGGCGTTACATTCCATTGGTACATTAAAAACATCAATATGTGTACAGCCTTATTTAAAATCATGGTCTTTGAGTTTAGACCATGTCAAATTGGAATTATTATCCAACGTTTCGCTTACGATTACAGGAAGCATTTTCAGGGATCGTTACTCCACGAGATTAGAACATTGAATGTTGCGGAAGTAAATTTCACAAACGATTATTAAATGAATTTAATGTTTTTCGTCAAATTTAATCATCTACATTAATCTAAATTAATTTATCCATTAAATTTAATGTAATCATGCATTAAACTTAAAGTTTGATTATTAATTTTTAAGGTAACTATGTATATTAAATGTACAACCAGTGTTCATGGAATTTGAGAAATGTTATCACATATTTAATGCACCAACATTAATATGAGTTCAAGAAATTCTAAAACTACCAGGAAATGGTGGGCATTTTTCCCATGGGTAGTATCTGCCATCTAGACCGGTTTCGAACTCATTAGGTCCCGTCAGTACGGGACAGACATGTACACCTCACCACAAGAAAATTGAGTCCTTTAAGCAACTTAAATCATAATAAACAAAAAGTTCAATACAATTTGCGCCATCTCCCGGAGTTTCATGCAATATATAGTGAATAATAATGTAAATTCCTTTAGTATGTGAATTAATTTTAATGTACAGGAGTTGAAATATCTCTTCAATTACGTTAATGAAATTGAAGATACCATTTAATCAAATTTAATGTACAATGAACTGATATTTGATAAATTGTTTTAAATTGAAAGTAAATCTAAATTATTCACGATTTTTGATACAAAATCATTAAATTTAATGTAGAATAGACATTAAATTTATGGTTATTTTCAACAGTGTATATTAATATAATTTATAGGTATTTCCAATTCATTTTAGCATTTGATCAGGAGATATTATCGATATATTTCAGGGGTGGGACTTTTAAGTGCAGATTTTGTTATATATTGTATCTCTAAATGGTAGAATACATAGTAAAGATTTGTTTGAAGGTCATAGACAATGATGTTTCTTGCGAAGTAGTAGATATCTGTTGGAGTAGTTATCTCTAGCCGTTTTCAAGTGAAACTAAATAAATCCCTTAGCTACATGACTATTTATACTAAAAGTAAATGCAGTAGAGTATGACTGAGATGGGTGCAGTCATGCCTGCTATGGCAAAATCTTTTTTTTTTGCTGCATTTAGTTTCAGTTTACAATTACTAAGAAGTGGTTTCCACACTTCTCTTATATCTAAAGATGGTTTACTAAAACAACTCAGGTTCTGATGTATAACCGCGGCTTCTTTGAATTTCCATCTTCTCCAGTGTTGTTCTCGGTGTAGTATTTTAGCTTCAAACCATTTTATGTGGTGTCCATGAGTCCAGGCATGGTTGGCGGCACCAGATTTTTCTGTTTCTCCTCGAGATGTGCATTTTTAGTGTTCTTTGATCCTTACGTCAAGAGGTCTCTTTGTTTCGCCAATGTAGGAATTGCCACATTCACATGGTATCTGATATACACAGTTCTTCATGTCTCTTTGAGTTGTTGGTTTGATCCTAGTTAGCCGACTTCTCAGAGAGTTATTTGAATTGAAGACAACGTTGATTTTATATCGTTTTCCTATCCTTCTAACTTTTTCTGAAATGCCTTTAATATAGAGGATGCTCAATACTGGTTTTCGTTCTTCATTCGTTGTCGATATTGTCCTATTTCTGCGTTAGAAATTTATCCACTAGATATACTGGGTATCTGTTGGCTGTCAGATCATTCTTAATCTTTCATCAAGTTCTCGTTGGAGTTGCAGAGTTAAGGCTCTATCTACGAGATTTCTTGTAATTCCTTGTTTGATATTGGTGGAGTGATTAGATGAATAATTAAGGTATTGTCCTGTGCGCGTGGCTTTTCTGTAAACCGAAGTTCGAAATTGTTTACAATTTCTTTCAACCAAGACATCTAAGAATGGTAATTTATTTTCTACTTCTTTCTCCATGGTGAGTTTAATAGTTGGGCTGATACTGTTGAGATGAAAAAGGAAGTTTCGAAGTTCTTCGTCGTTTCCACTCCAAATAAAAAAAATGTTAAAGGCATTTCAGAAAAATTTAGAAGGATAGGAAAACGATATAAAATCAACGTTGTTTTCAACTCAAATAACTCTCTGAGAAGTCGGCTCACTAGAGTCAAACCAAAAACTCAAAGAGACATGAAGAACTGTGTATATCAGATACCATGTGAATGTGGCAATTCCTACATTGGCGAAACAAAGAGACCTCTTGACGTAAGGATCAAAGAACACCAAAAAATGCACATCTCGAGGAGAAACAGAAAAATCTGGTACCGCCAACCACGCCTGGACTCATGGACACCACATAAAATGATCTGAAGCTAAAGTACTACACCGAGAACAACACTGAAGAAAACGGAAATTCAAAGAAGCCGCGATTATACTTCAGAACCCGAGTTGTTTTAGTAAACCATCTTTAGATATAAGAGAAGAGTGGAAACCACTTCTTAGTAATTGTAAACTGAAACTAAATGCAGCATAAAAAAAATATGATTTCGCCATAGCAGGCATGACTACACCCATCTCAGTCATATTCTACTGCATTTAATTTTAGTATAAATAGTCATGTAGCTAAGGGATTTATTTAGTTTCACTTGAAAACGGCTAGAGATAACTACTAGCCGAAAAGTCGTAATATTCAACAAAAATAAAGACAATAGAAGTCCAATCTACTACTTCACATAGTAAAGAGTTAAAATTAACCGCGCACTCACTTTTAAACCCCCTTAAACCAAACTTTACCTCCATGATCTATGAATGTCTTCATAAACTCCTGAAGTTATCGAGACCAATGTATTAGGGATCCCTGGAAATAATGTGCCTTTAATGATTTTGAAACACATAGTTATATAATTTACCATTTATTAATGTAACTTTTATTATTTTTTAGACCATAAAGTTATTCTACACATTCGGCAATGTCATGAATTCCACATCTCAAAAATAGGCAACATTTCTATGCTTTAAACAAAAAAATGCTGTAGATATTAAATAATGTACAATTGTGAGTTTCAATAAAAAAAATATGGTTAATAAGTGTATTGATTTCGGATAAAACATCACATTTTAAAGTAAAGTAGAAGCCCATAACCATGGGTCGATCCATTAGAAATCACTCAGATCCTGTTGCGCAACATTTTAACTCTTCCAAATTTTTTTACCACTTATTCCTCAATATTATGTGACTTGTTACAGCTTTGTTATTTCATGAACAAAACTATAAATAATTTTACTAAAATACCAACAATCAAGCCAATACTCACCATAAATTCGACTCTTATTTTCATCAAGTAGTCTCTTTAATAAAATAAAATAAGAGCTAAAAGTTTTTGTCACTGTCATATCAAAAACCGGTTTTGTAAAAAGAAAATAAAAGATCAAGTGTGCCTAGAAATGTATCAAACACTCCACTTTTTTCACTTTCATCAAGGGTGTAGTTAGTTGATCTTTTGTTTTTTCTTGGCGCCCTTGAGATTTTAAAAAAGCGTCGATAGAGAGAGAGAGAGAGTCTGGGCCAAGCCTTGGTTGTAAAAACTGGCAAAAACCCAGAAAGCAGAGTTTTTTTGCTGATTTTCGAAAAACACAATACTAATTTTATTCCTGTGTGTAGCAAAAACCATAGTTTAGAGTGTTAAGGCGTCATTTGCCAGATATCGAGGAAAATTAAAGTTATTATTGTATTCGTGTGCGTTAAGTAAATCCTAGTGAAGGTGATCTCACCTAAAAAGCTAACACACCATCGTTGTGACTTCTTGGTGCACCTTTAAAGAAAATCAGGTATATGCCACAAACAGTTTTTAACATACTGGGACTTAGCCTTCCTGCCTAAAATTAGATTTGCATGCCAAAACCGGCATATTACACACCACTGCTCCATAGAGGCCATCGGCTATCCAACTTGCCGAAAGTGTTTGGATTTAATGACAAAACTGCCTTTCAGGTATTAGAACTTCGTAATAAACAGTGAAATTACAGGTTTTAAGGTATACTTTCCTTTTTCACCTGTGGTTGGGAATTAATAAGACTTTATGCGAGCAATTACAGGACATTTTATTTTTAATTTCATTTAAAATACCTTGTAAACCGAAGGTATACCTATACACTAGGTAATTTAAAACATCACTTCACACATTAATAATATAACACTTTTAATTAGGCTTAAGTAAACATAATTTTAGACTTAATCGGCCTACTAGATAATTGATTAGTGCAAAATACAACTTTACATAAAAAGTAAGGTTATTCAGTTCAGCTGATAGTGAAAATTAAGGCCTGACCTACATCTAAACCGACTTGGCGTATGGCGCAGATGACGTCATACTTGCAGTAGTGTTATTCATTGTTTCTTTGTTTTTTTTTTGTTCTAATCCAGGTAGCAAATAGTAGCATATTTATTTAGATTAAATTAAAATTCACATAATTTGTAACACAGAATCCTTTTTTTTTTATTATTAAATATATATATTAATTGTTTTTGGAAACGATGTGTTTTATTTTGGGATCTAGTTGTTTCCTGTTTTGGATAAGATCATCGCTCTTCTTACCGACGGGCCTAAAACAGGTGGCGCTTTGAATTTATGTACCCCCCCCCCCTAATCTCCGGCCTAGGCACTACCCTAAAATAAGGAGCGATAAACATTAAAAAAATAACCACCTGCACAGAAGCATTAAATATTTAATTTTCATTCATTCGTTTTCATTTTAATTCTTTTTCTCTCCCGTGACGTAGCAACTTACATAAAAAATATCTATATATAAAAAGTGTTCATTATAAATTTTGGTTAAGCAGTTGATAAAAGCTCTCGAACCATAATTTATTCGGTGTATTGTTACGGCAAATAACTGACTTTTTCGAGTATGTCTACTGGGTATTCTAAAATTAAGCCGGCCAAGAAGTTCATCACAATTAATGAAGCCATTAACCAACTCCATAGATTCCTCCATTGTTTTAATATTTGCATAATTTATGTATTTTCGATTAGAAATCGATACAACCGCATTTACTCTTTTAAAAGCAGATACAAACAATGCCGTTTCTTAAATTAACAAAAAAAGAACAACGGGTTTTCAATGTAAACATTGGAGAATATATAAACAGGGAAATAACTTTTCTAATGGTCAATATTTTATTAGAGTGCTAAAAATGACAGAGTAAAGTACCATTTATATTAAACAGTTGGAGTAAGTAAGAGCTTATTAATACAACCAACTCTATTTCTATACTTTAATTTCACATACGAGTAATTCCCGATAATTTTTAAAATTTGAGCTTCGAAAAAATGAAAAAAAAAATTAGTCTTTTCGGAAAACTATTTTTTAGTGTTTTTTGCTAGTATAGGCAAATAATTTTTTCATTATTGTATTATAGGGGTTCGTAAAAAGAAAAGAGTTTATACCAAGGAAAGGGATTAATGTAAGTCAAGTATTTTTTTAAACTGAAATCATATCTAAGGTTCAAATTACAAGTACATTCCCAAAATCATCCCCTGCAGTCAAGAAAAACCTTATAGACTGAAAATAAGATTGAGCTTTTAGGATTGTTGTTCCATCTTAGAATCAAATTGATTCTAAATTTGAAGGCAGGTGTAAAATAATTAAGTACAAACGTACATCCAGCAAATTTATAACAAACTCTCAAAATAGGGTGAAAAGTAGCCTGAATCACCAGAAAGCTTAAGTAATTACTGACACAATTCTTTTTTTGAGTCTACAAGGAACTACATTTCAGATGAATAAGTAGTAAAAAAATTGCCTCAGAAAGACTAAGAAACAAAACAAAACTATATTTTGACAATATAAGATCCATCAGCATCTCGGAATTTTCATTGTTGTTGAACATTATTCAATAGGTCCTTTAAATAGGTGAAAATGACCTTGATAAGAAAGTAAAAAAACAACCCCTTCCGTAAATACGTAAGATTGTTAAAAAGAGGCCGTTAACACTTGCTATTTTATTCAGTCTTTTTTGACAAGTGATTTTTCTTTTTTTTTTTAATACAGAACGATCATCATTAAAAAGAAAACATTTGAATATCGTTATTTTGTATAGTTATTGGTTAAATCATATTAAATATTGCGCAGTTTGTAGAATTAAGGATTGATGAAAAAAATATAGTTATATGAAATGATATAAAACTTGTTTGAAAAAATGATTTAATAAAGAAAAGAACACAACAAAAACTTTTATAACAAATAATTCTTCATCCAGCCCTTTGCGTTCAATGCTGGTCATAGGCCTCCCTCACTCTTGTCCATTGTGCTCTATCTTGAGCGATTTGCATCTAATTTGTTGCAATTCTCTTGAGATCGTCAGTCCAACAATTAGAGGGTCTTCCTATACTTCTTTGGCCTAATCTCGGCCTTCACTCAAGTAATCTCTTCGTCCACCTTCCATCACTAATTCGGGCGACATGTCCGGCCCAGTTCCATTTGAGTGTGGCAATTCGGAAAATTACGTCGGTAACTCCTGTCTTTCGTCTCAGGTCTTCACTTCTAACTCGGTCACGCAGCGATATACCTAGCATTGACCTTTCCATCTTTCTCTGAACTATTTGCAGCGTTTTAGAAGTTGCAGTTGTCAATGTCAAAGTTTCGACCCCGTAGATCATAACCGGTAACACCAATTGGTCAAATGTTTTATGTTTTAAAGAAACTGGTACATCGCTTTTAAAGATGTCTTTAAGTTTTCCATAGGCTATCCATGCAAGATTTACACTTCTCCGTAGCTCGCATGTTTGATTATCTCTTGTGATCTTTATTTCGTGTCAAGGGTATATGTATTTTTCCACAAGCTCCACTTCGTTGTCTCCAATATTGATATTTCCACTAGGTACCAAATTGGTCATAAATTTTGTTTTCGATATATTTATTTTAAGACCCACATTGGCGCACACTAGCTGAAGTTCATGTAACATTGTACATCTCTCCTTGAGATTATGGGAAAACAAAACTATGTCGTCCACGTCCAACCTCAAATTTGTTAATCTTTGGTCGTCTACTGTACATTCAGGCGTCTTTTTTCCCAGTTAAGTTTTTTACAGGCATATTCTAGTACTGCAGTAAACAATTTAGGTAATAAAGTATCACCCTGTCGGATTCCTCTGCCAATTGGGATATGATCCGTGTTTCTGTGTAGTTTCACCGACATAGTTGCATTCCTGTATATATTGTAAATTAACTTGGCATATCGATAGTCAATGCGGCATGCTTGCAATGCTTTCATAATTTTGTCAAGCTCTACCGTATCAAAGGCCATATGGAAATCTGTAAAAGCCAGAACGAGTGATCAATTGTATTCGATAGTTTTTTCTATTACCGTTTTGATGCTCTGTAGGTAATCGTTTGTTCCAAACCCAGTACGAAACCCCGCTTGCTCTATTTGTTGATAGAAATCAAGTTTTTTCTCAAGTCGATTCGTTACTATTCTTATTAAGAGTTTATATAGGTAATTAAGAAGACTTATTGGTCTGTAGTTTTCCAAATCATGAGGATCTCCTTTTTTGTAAATCAAAATTACCTCAGCATTATGCCACTTGTCGGGTATTGTACTGTCTAAAAGGCACATATTAAAAAGGTTTTTTATTTTCTTTAGTAGACAAACACCTCCGATTTTGATTGCATCAGTAACTACACCATCTTCGCCTGGAGTTTTGTTATTCTTAGTTTTTCTTAGGGCTAGTTTTATTTCGTCTATTGATTTCCGGTATTTGTTCTGATCCTTGGTTGACAATGCCCTTTTTCCTTACCAATATTTCTGGTACTTCATCTTTGCTATTCTCTTTGTTTTGGCTTCTATATAGTAATTTGTAAAAATCTCCGACTACTTTAAGGATTATTTCTCTGTCTGTTGAAAACTGACCATTCTTATCTTTCACTTTGATTATTTGTCTAGTAAGGCAGTTGTTAATTAATTGCTTAGGTCGTTAGCGTCAGTTTCTGCTTCAAGACTACTAATTAGGTCGGCAATACACTGCTGAAAACCCTCTACATCTGATGGTTTCATCCATGGTCTCCCTTTGTTCTTCTTCTTGATCATCCTATACCCCTCCTTTTTTAAACATATTCCTAATTTACCCCGTACCATTCTATGACCACTATTGGTAGCAAACCGAGCAACGCTAGCAAAAGTAAATTTTCTACCACACACTAATAACATAGACTTGGTTTTCATCTATGAAACATAAATAAGTACTTTGAAACATACCAGAAATATCTGTCGTTTCATCTATCTGCCAAGTAAAAAAATGTGTGTCCGAACTTCTTTGTTCAACCTTTCTTTTTTAAAGTAATTAAATCACTACATTGTTTAATTTCCTCCTCTTTAATTACTTGTAAAGATACTGATCCGTTCAAGAATAAAATACTACAAAACAAGCCTAACTTCAAAAACACAAAAACTGAAATCCAGCAAAAATTAATTACATTTAACACAAACTTAAAAAAGGATCACCCGCTTCGATAACAACCTGTAACTGTTAATTAAAACATTGATGGTACCCCTCACATTGGCAGTTTTCACACAGAATCATCCAGTAAGATATTTTTTGAAGTTAGGATACAGATTGTAGTTACTGGATGCTAAATCTCGCAAATAAGGTGGTTTAGCAAACAATTCGAACTTTAATTTGTTAACTTTAGCCTTTGCAACAGCCGATGAATGTGCTGGTGCATTATTATGGTCGCTAGATATGATTGTTTTTACTTTAGTTCATCGTTCACATGATGCCATAAATTTATGTAGTATTCACTACTGATAGTTTTACAATTAATTTATAAATATAATTCGCCTTGCATCCCAGAAATCATCTTTTCCATCTTTTAGGTTGGTTCACCGGTGTCTGTTCATTCTTTTGACTATTTTTTAGTTTCATAGGTGTAGTGATGGACGCAAGTCTCATAAATTAGCACACAATTTCGTCAGGATTTCGCTTGTAAAGCGTCAAATTCTCAACTTTTGCTCAGGCATTGGCAAGCGCTTCACCCATCTCACGTAGAGCTTCACCATACCAAAAAAATATTTAAAATATTACCCAAGTATTCTTTTGATATTTTTATAGTATCCGCTATATCGAACAATCTTAATCTGCGATCTTCCAGCACGCTTTTAGGGATTTTTTCTACCATTTCGGAAGTTGTCAAATTTCCACCATTGTATGTGACTATAAAGAGTATTTTAGTGTGTTGTCCATTTCCTCTTTGATTTTACAAAGCGTTTTCCTTTCAAACATAATGAATAATGAAAAGTATTTTAAAGCGGCATGTTTTTCCAAATTTTGCACTTTATATAGCGTCTTGATCAAAAGGCTTTCAAACAAACACTGACGAAGGTAATTACGTGAAACTTTATATATAAGCATTGACGAATTACACTAAGACGGCTCATTCTTATGGGAGGATTGGAAGCGCTAAGTATTAAAACTCGGTCATTGATAAAAGTTAAGTTTTTACTATAAGTAGTAAAACGGCAAGGAATGATGTATATGCAGTGTTGCCGTATTGGATAGTTGATCTAAACTACGGGTACATCCTTTTTTATCCCTTGGTTTATTATATTTGTTTAAGTTTACAAAGGGAACGTTGTAATGATCAAACTTTTCAGTAAAACTTCGCTAGGCTGAGGCAACCTTGCATTTAAATCGATAAAAAGGTGGAGCTTACCCCTCTTAGTCGGTGGGAAGTGATATGCAGAATTGCCACGTGTTCAACATATATCCGAAAATTTAAATCTTTTGTACTTGTTTCTAACAAAAGCATGTATATCACATTAAAATACTTATATCTAATCATTGACACTATTGTAAATTGCTTGTTATGAATGAGACGGCGTACCAGTTTGGCGTACCATTTAGGAGCGTCTAAATTATAGCACAGGATAGGAATTCTTGGTATATTTTTTCTATGATATAAGGTAGTTATAATACTATCCGTATTAGAGGAGTCCGGTAAAAAATTTAATTTAATCGCGCCATCTATACGTCAGGACCGGAACTTATCAGCCTAACCTCGTACAGCTATTTCAAGTTGCAAGGAAAAGTTATTTTAATTTTTAACATAAACTTCCTGTGTTTCCATCAGAAAGGTATATCGCAATTACTTAGAGGATCTTCACGTTTATTATTAGCAAAAGTAATTATTTAATCTTGTTTCTTATTTTTAGATTATTTGTAATAGTACAAGTAACTTTTGGAAGCTGAAGCTGGTAAACAGAGAAATTTATAAAAAAATGTCAAATAATCAAGAAGACCTTTCTATTGGTAAAATGTCCTTTTATTAATTTCAGTAATGTAGGAAACAATAGTATTCTGTTTCACCTGAGTTGATAGAAAATTTAAAAAAGATGGACTTAAATGTTTGTCTTTTTTAAAATGGAATATACTAAACCTCCAAGAACAACTACAGTATGAGCTCTACCACTATAATGGCAAAGGACCCCGCACCAACCAAATGGAAATTGAATCCCGGTCAAATTCGTTAAAAATTCGATATGTTGTAGGTCTAGATGTCCTGATCAAAAGTTTTTATGGGCACAGAGTTCAAAAGTTAATAGTTTTCGAGATACGTAGGGATGAGTTGCGCCCGCACCAATCAAATGGAAATTGGATCACAGTCAAATTCGTTGAAAATTCAGTATATTGGGGGTCTAGATATCCTGATCAAAAGTTCCTACGGGCACAAAGTCCAAAAGTTAATAGTTGTCGGGAAACAGAGGGATGAGTTGCGCCCGCATCAATCAAATGGAAATTGGATCCCTGCTAAACCCAAGAAAAGACAAAATAAAAATAAAATAATAATATTATATATATATATATATATATATATATATATATATATATATATATATATATATACCACATATGCAGCGTAAAACATTGCAAACTATGTAGCAAAATATTGAAAACGCGTAATAATAAAAAAAATACTTCAGTCGATTTAGGATAATGACGGAGATCACCAATTGTAATTTTGATTATGACCTTTAGATCAAGGGTCAAGGTCAAACATTGTCAAGATGTAATTTTTTATTGAAAACTTTTTTAAGAAGTAGATTTAAAAGATAAAACGTTTCAAAAATTAAGGCACCGCTGTTCCTTTGCTATGTTACACTGATCTTCGATTCAGATTAAATCGAGTATTTTAATCTATATTAGTGACTAAATTCCAACCTTTTGATGACTAAAAATAACATGAATAATAAAGCTACCAAAAAAAGAGGTTATAAATAGACTTTTGCGTTCAAAAAATCATTCAAACTGCAAACGTCACCTTGACCATTGACCTCAAGGATTTCAATATTTTGGTACATAGTTTGCAATGTTTTACGCTGTATACACACACACACGCGCGCACACACACACATACATTATATATATATATATATATATATATATATATATATATATATATATATATATATATATATATATATATATATATATAGAATATGTATTGTACATTTACATTCGCGTACGTTAGCCAAAGAAGTTGACAAGATAGGGAGAGAGAGAAAAAGAGATAGATAGAGAAAATTGACCCTTACGCCTTGCCTATGTAAATGGTGGATCGGGCGCAACTCATCCCTCTGTATCTCGAAAAATATTAACTTTTGGACTTTCTGCCCATAGGAACTTTTGAACAGGACATCTAGACCTACAACATACTGAATTTTCAACGAATTTGACCGGGATCCAATTTCCATTTGGTTTGTGCGGGGTCCTTTATATAATAAACATTTTTTTATGACTGCCTGGTTTTTGTAGTGGTTATTTTATTGACACTGAATTACTTAGGTGTCGGATTCGATTTCCGGTCAATCTTGGGTGTTTCTAAATATTAATTATATTAGAATGTTTTACTTTAATAAATTGTTACTGCTGCATGACCGATTGTTTAAAAAATATATATAAATAACATCTTGGTAATTTTATGAAGTATCAGCCATTTCTGACAAATTTAAAATAATTTTTCTCAAAATTATATCTCCTCTGTTTTCTGTAAGATTAATGAGTTGATTCACTCCGGTGGCCAGGCCATTCCACGTCTGATCACTGAAGTTAATGAACGCCTGGCTCGATTAGTACTTGGATGGGTAACCGCTTGGGAAGACCGAATGATAGTGGTTCGTTCTCAGATTAAGTTTTCAAATGATGCAGTAAAAAACGCGTGCAAGTATAAACACAATTGTCTTACAAGAAAATTATAGAGCTGCCAGCGACTTTGAAAATCTAAATACTTTAATCTCTTCTAGTTGCACCGACGATAATTATAATACTGTTCAAGCTGATTCAATCTCTCACTAATATAAATAAATCAGTATTAAAGCTACTTGGCTATTATGTGAATATTACTACTTTTCATTCCGTTTTTTTTTTAATTATACTTTTACATCCTAAGTCCGCTACTGTATTGAATAGTATATTGTTCATTATTCTTAAAACATGTGCGTTATACTTGCCAGCAAGGTGAGCTTTTAAAAATCTGTAATACTGGGAGCAAAATCTGTGAATGGCATTTATATCAACACTTTTTTGCCTAGACTAGAAGCTTAAATGTTTTTTAATATCTGTATATTTTCGATTTTAGAAAATTTATTTCCAAAAATTATGTTTTTTTTGAAATTCTATAAATACAAGTCTACAGTGTATATTACATGGGTTGTGATGATTATATGGATAATTTCAATACTTATACAGATGTATTATTGCCTTAAAATATTTACATTAAGTTTTTTTCTTCAGTATGGACCACTATTAATTTATTCTTGTTTTGTAAGTATTCAGAAAACACGATATTAAGTATTTCTGTAACTGATTGATTAGGGAGTTTTATAAATACATATTTAAAATAAGTAAGTGGTTAATTAGAGTAAACATTTGAAAAAAAAAATAAAGATTTTTTTAAGAAATAAGTTCCAATTCCCTAGTCCTAACAAATCTGTTCCCTGTCAAAAAAATAAATAATTGATAGTGATAACATTATTTATAACTGTGAACTAATAGATAGATGTCCCCATTCAATTATTTAAATTTCAATTAGTATTAGATGTCTGTTCAGATATGGTTACCAAAATAATTCTTGAATACATACAAATAATATGTATTGAACATTGATATATTTTACCATCAACTTTTTTCAAGCGACATTTTCAAAATCTCTGAAAAACACTAATTATATGAAATAATTTAAGGTGTTACTACGTCAAGAGATAATTTCGGGGGCCATGATAAAAAGGCATACGTTTTTTGAAAATGTAAAAAAATATATTATCTTATAATAATCTTCTTTAATGACAGTGAATTTCATTACCTAAATTTACTTAATTTTGTCATAATCGCACCTTAACCTTGAAAAATGTCTCTAGCCCAGGGGCGGATCCAGCCTCTCTCTTTGGGGGGGGGGGCGGTGATATGGCAAGCGAAAATAAATTGTCGACGGGGGGGGGGGGGGTAGACATCAGCAACAGTCCTATTTTTAGTGTAAAAAGCATAGTCGGGTCTATTTTTCTACATTTAAAGCTCTTGGTGAGGGGGGGGGGGCGATCACAAGTAAAAACAAGTTGCCGACAAGGGGGATACCAGCAGCATAAGTATAAGAGCAGAATCGGGTCTATTTTCCTGAACAAAAAGCTCCTGGGGGAGGTTATCGCAAGAAAAACAAGTTGTCAACGATAGGAAGTGCCAGCAGCATATACATTTCTAATATAAAAGGCAGAATCGGTTCTATTTTCCTGTTACCGAAACCTCCAACGTACCTGCTCCAGTGCCGCAGATAACTAAGGACTGCCGTAAACCTAATTATATTTAATTATAAGCTTTTATAAATTTATTGCAACAATAAAATTTCTCATAGTTTAATTTAATTTCTGTCAGAGAGCAAAGTACACCTTACAGTGTGTCCTTAGTGATTTTTCTTGTTTGCGCTTGTTTTTATATATTATTTGAGATTAGTGAGATACCCAAAAGATATGGTTTCCACCTCTATATTTATTCCAAAATCGTTAAACTTATTACGACGAATAATAATGTTAAAAGCTCTTTTGAGATGTGTTCAAACATGACAACTGAAGGAGAAAAAAAGTACTGGAATTGTTAGTACTCCCAAGCCACACTCGATCACAGGCAGAAGAAAAACCTCGTTAGAAGAAGAGATGAAAACTGCAATAAAAGGAGTTGTACATACATTTTATTGTGAGAAGCAGAACCCAACCGTCAACAAAATTCTAACTAAAATCAATAAAGATCGCGATTTACCTGAAATTAAAAGAACTGTACTTTGGAAATTGCTCAGAGAACTTAATTTTTTCTGGGAAAAACCAGATAGAAAATCTGTGCTTATAGATCGTCCGGAAACTGTTCGTTGGAGAAGCAAATATCTCTCTCATGTAAAAGGTAGAGTTACTAGAAATAACACAATTTACAAAATTAGTAATTTAACTGAACTTTTGAAAGATTTTTTTGAATAAAGTTAGTGTGGAAAATTGGGAAAAATCCATATAATAAAAGAATAAAACAAAATGTGGAAACTTGATTTCCTGATCTTTGACATAGAGGAACCAATTATAATTAATTTGGGCGAAGATAGCTTCACTGACTTTGATTAGAAATTAGATATGAAATGTTTACCAGTGTAAACACAATTTATTATTTAAATTTTTGGTTTTGTTGTATTTTATTGTTTAATGCTGTTCATATATTTTTTTATTTTTTATATATTTTTCTTTAATTTTATATATATTGAATTCTAATTAGCCGTAAGTTTTTTATTATTTTATTATTGTATTTGTGTCTTTTTCTTAAGCGTGTAGATTTAGCATTTTTTTTGGGGAGGCTATCGGATTTCCATATAATAAAGTAAATTAAATGAAGATATCAGTACAATAGAAATAAAAATAAGTAGGTCTATTTTTAACTGTAACATATAAAAACTAATTATATTCGAATCTCTTTTTGGTGTTTAATTGTAATTCTGCAGATGGCTTCAGAGATAAATAAACTGAAACGTCAAATGTCCTAAAAATGTTTTTAATTGATAATAAAATGACCGAAGCCTCAAAAAAATTTTGATATTATATGAACTAATTTATTTTTTTATATATGCTTAATTTTTTGTATTTTTGACAATGGGTATTTTGTAAATATTTAAATTATAACTTAGAATTTTTTGAGAGAATAAGGCTACGTTTTTGTCTGAAGGTGCCTAAAACGGTTTCTATGACAAAATTAAAAATAATAAAAATACAGTTGTGATTTGTGTGTGTGTGTGAAATAGTAAAAAGTAAAATAATATTATAAAAGCTTTTTATTTTAAGTTTATTAGCGAAATACTATTTCATGCCATAAATACTTAGGGATAAAATAAACCTCCTTCCGACGGTTTGACGAGGATTAAAATCCATTTTAACGCTTCACACTTCCAAATATCTATTGTTATCCAACCCAAATAGTCCATTATTATAGACCGGTATTTTTGATTATAAAATTTCAAACCCATTCTACGAAAAATATATGTGTCTAACAGATTTTGCCAAAGACACCGGACTAAAGAACACAGTTTGCGAAGAAAAAAATGGTTAAAAATGATTTATTACTTTCTCTAGTTCTTGAATAAACTATAGTATGAGGCAAAATCGGGTCTATTTTCCTGAACTCAGAGCTCTTGGAGGGGGGGGGGCGATCGCCCCCAACGCCCCCCCTTGGATCCGCGCCTGCTCTAGCCTGGTATATCTTTTTCCTGTTTTGACAATACGTCAGTAACTTTAAATAGATCGAAATCTATTAAAACAATAGAATTTCATATATTTCGTAAACTAACATAAATAATAATTGTAATCTAATGAGTAAAAATGACTTAATATTTTCTTTTTAATAAAAAATATTCGAGACAAATTAGATCCCGCATATTTTGTGTTTCTTCCCACAGCATTTTGTAATCCTAAATATGTGAACCTTATTGTTGCGAGTTTAAACCTGACCGCCATGCGTTTGATCGAAGTTACCAGCGATCGTCGCACAAACCATCTGTGTGCTCGGATTAGCGCTCATTCCGATCACCCCAAAAGATATCGAGGGTTGTCTTTAAATTAAAGTAACATAAGAAAATGTAATATTAGTCAATGACTAATTAGTAATAATTAAATAAATAATTAATTTACAGTAATTAACTTCTTAAACTGGTGAACTCAACTCAATAAGAGTAAAAATATATAAGTGTACAATAAATCCAGTCTGATTTCGTCTGATCACCAATATTTAGTTTAATATAAAATGAAACAAAATCTTTACCATACTAAATAATTAATTACTCAACCAAATTATTCCTCTCATAATTGAAAATAATAATAAGGTAAACTAAACAAAAATAAGGATTTGAGATCACTGAATGACACTGAACACATTTTAATTTGTTCACTCTCAAATACCTAAACTTTCTAATCGAATACAAAAAGAATTACACTGAAGTCAAACCGAAAGTAATCAAGCCACCAGACATATCACGATGCTATATAATTTTATTTTAAACAATCTCACACCCTGAATGGGGCCAAGAATAGCTATCAAATACTAAAAAAATTCAGAAAAAATTATTTAATATTTATACAAAAATAACAACAAATGGTCTTAAAATTTAATATTAAACTTAATAATACACTAATGCAATCAATTTAGATAATAATAAGATTTAAAGCAGGTTGACAGATTCAAATTAGAAATTAAACTCACCCGGTAAGAAGTAATTT